>CM022527.1:6041600-6641600 GCA_012273795.1 Dendrolimus punctatus
ACGTTATTTATATTCGTCTGTGTATTGCACCACCGACAAAGAAGACTAAGATTGATAACTTAAAAAAATATTGTCGAAATTTGGATTTGAAACTTTTTTAGAATCGTTGTGATTTGAAATACGATGAAACGAAAAATCGACACTAAAAATATAAACAGATAAATCTATAGGATTAAGGCCGGTGTGCACCGACTTTCAACCGATGGTTAAAATAAAATAATCGCCAAAAATGTATGGAAAAACAGTGATTATTTTTGATTAACCGTCGGTCAAAAGTCGGTGCACACCAGCCTAAGACTGCGAATTTAAACACTATTATCATACAGATAAAGTTGGAAATTTTGGAAAATTTTCGTTAATACTTCAAATTTCGTGTTTTAAAGCTGCGGAATTTAAACACTATTATCAAACAGATAAAGTTGGAAATGTTGGAAAATTTTCGTTAATACTTCAAATTTTGTGTTTTAAAGCTGCAATATATTTTAACGATAATAATAATATACGAAATGTGACGTCACGTAATTTAGAATTCCTCCCACCCCTTGTCACACTTTATTTCTGCCGCGAGTGAATTGCACACATATACAATTTGTTTTTAGTTCCTTCGTGACAAGATGGCGCCATAGGTGATCTTCTCTGACTTTTTTACGTTGTAATATTAAACAAGTTTTTTTTAAATCAAATTAATCAAAAATCTAAGGTTATCAGAGGGCTGGTACTTACTTGGGTTACTTAATCAGTATGGTGATCCAGAGAAGTAACGTACCTATCATGGCAGGCATTCGAGGCACCTTACCTATAGAAGATAGTGACCCGGGCTCACTATTCTATTTAAAGATTTATGGACTATAAGTGGAATAAAATATAAGTAATATCTACTAATTTATTAGCATTAGTCAAGGTTTACAATTCCTAATTGTATCAATTTATAAAAATGTAAACTCATGAATAGAAATCTTAATAAGACTGGTGTGGTCTAACTATATATTGCCTTTCTTATTATACATATTCCAAAATTGGCCCATAACTTAGGAATATACCTAAAAAGAAAAATCCGTATACACCGCATGCTATCCGTGCAGGAACGGAGAAAGAAATTTCCTGCGGCCGGGTGGCCTGTCGTAAGAGGCAACAAAACAATCCACAGCCAGGTCGTAGGGCATTTGCCCGACTAGATGGCCACCACCCCTGGTCTAAAGTAGCAGACCAGGTCTTCAGTCTCTCTTAAGAGAGCAGCAGCGCATTTGTAGCACCTTTGGTGTTACAAATATCCATAGGCGATGGTAACCGCTTTCCATCCAGTGGGCCGTCTGCCTGTCTGCTAAACTCCTGCAATAAAAAAATGCTATATTGTAACTGCTTAATACTACGGATTTATTTCTATTAGATATCAATAGTCCAATATTATAGAACCTTTTAATAAAAATACATTAATAAATAACCTCATACATATTCTGCATCAGACCGCTTGCCATCAAAACTACAACAAAGCGTTGAAATTGAAATTCATTCTTGATACTTTCAAAGATTACACGCGAGATAGCACAGCGCGCATTTTCTCCAAAGAAAACTCAAATTTATAACTATGATAGCCCATAAAATGGATTGCATGAATCCCAAGAGTGGTGCAGCAAGTCGTTCGATAGTGGCACTTACCGAAATGAACGCTGCACAAAAATATCCTTGTTCGAATTAGAGCTTAGCCAAAGAATGATGTTCGATTCAATAAATTGAGCATCGATTCTATATTTTTATACTAATAGTGTCGTTTTAATTGAAATATAAAAGCAGTGTTTAATATTTTCAGGTTTCAGTAGTTATTCTGGTAATAGCGTAACCTTTATTAAATCATCTTATCCATCTGTCTTTATATGTCACGGCTATTTTGATCAGAATATTGAGTAGAAAACATAGATACAAAATCTATACTTGCTTAAAATTATTTATAATTCCTAAAGTATAACTATTTAATTTTCCCAATAAACAAATTTTAATATTCTAAACTATGTTAAAAATTAAACTATATTTTACAAAAGACACCTAAAATTGAATACTAATTTAAAAAGAGGAAGTCAAATATTTGTCCCAAACTTGTCACTTACCAGATTATTATTACTAATTTGTACCACATGTTTTTTATTACTGGAGTACAGCAGACATGCTGATGCTCCACCTGATGGGAAGTAGTAAACGTCGCCTATGGATATTTGCAACACCAAAAGAGCAACCAATGTATAATCATTATATTGTCAAGACAATGGTCTTGAGGAGGAAACTGGAACCTGGCCACTGACGACGAAACAGCGTTGTTATGAGAACATGGTCTAGAACAGATAATGGGTGGTGGTTATCTAGACTGGAAAATGCTTTATCACTTAGCTGTAGGTTGCTTTTTCTTCTCTAACAACAGGCTGAGTGGCCACAGAAATTTGTATTTTTCTCTGTTCCTGCACGGATAAAAAAATGCTGTACTTATTGACTATTAGGAATATATAAATATAATATATAGGAAATAATATAAGAAACCAACATATTATTTAATAGAGTTAATATGCTGGTTTCGTATTACCTTCTACTCATTCATTTGTCTTACTACTAGTTACAACATAATATATACTCCATATAAGTAGGTAGCATTATTTTTTATCAGTGGCAAGCATAAGTCTGAAAGAAGAAGAAAAGTACGAAACAGATTATTCAGGAAAAGCAATAAAGATGATTATTATCAAACAGTAAAACGATAGAAACAAAACAGGACCTGAAATTGAACCCTCTCTCAACATATGCTGGCCAATTAAGACCAGCGTTGTCCTTCCACCTGGGACCAGGAAGTTGTATCCCAGAGGACAATTTAACTCAGATATAGTGATATTATGATATAGAATCTGGTATTATACTAGCTACCACGAGTTACCCCACATACAGTATCAATGCTACTTTCAAACCTTCCATGATCAAATTGATCGTGTACTAGCAGAAGGTGATGTCAGGAGCCTTAAGAACAGACGAGCGTGCATGACAAGAACTATGAATGTCAAAGAAGCAAGTAAGGTGTGTAAGAATAAGCCTAAATGGCGCTCTGTTGTTCGTGCCTACCCCGCAAGGGACCTGGCGTGAAGTTATGTATGCATGTATGTATGTATTTAGAAGTTATGAAGACAAGTATTAGTAAACGTGTTACGATATTGGAAACATTTTGAAACAGATAAATAATTAATGGAAGAATTGGAATTTGCAACTCTCAATAAACCAATAAATAGCCGCCATCTGGCTGAATTAAATGTAATAACAATGGTCGTAATTGGATTTCGAAGTTCATATTTTAATAAAACATTTTTGTATCTCTAGAAAATTTATCTTTTTGGTTTGTGATACTGTTGGAAGTATCACAATAATTACATTTCCACGGGCTCTGTGTTCGAATAGTCTATGCCTTTACCCTGTTAGCTCACTGAAACTTTATTTTCTGTGTGTCTGGGATCGTTCCAAAAGTAGTCCATTATACGTGTTATATTATTCATACAATAAGCATAACTTGCATCACTACATACACATATTCAATGTCTGTTTTTGTATTTTTTCCTTTAACGAAAATAAAAACTGTTTCGTATTTAAATTTTATGTTAGGGACGCCACTTGGACTGACACTACATTTTGTTTTATATGTAATACAATTCACGATTCAAGACTACAGATTAACTTAACAAAATTACGTTATAACTAATTTAGTACAAAAAACGTCTATTCTACAATTGCTAATTAAGAACGGTCACAAATAAAATCTGTTGCTAATTATATTTAATTTAATGATGATAATATATAAATTTGGCAGGCACACATTGTATATACCTTAGCAAAGCAAGTTACGCTTGTATTACAGGTAATATCAGACAGACATCCAGATCATAGTAAATATAATATAATCATGTGAGGAATTAACCTAGGACCTCTGCCCACTAAGCCACAGAGTCGGTTGTGCAGTTGCTAATTAAAAGCAGTCACAAAATCTGATGCGAATCAGAATCGATTTTTAAAAGACAAAAAATACCATTACAAAAATTAGAAAGAACAGGAAAAGGCATATGTCCAACCTGGAAACACAAATTGAGCAAGATGCCTTTCCAAACGATTGAATCTGGCACCGTTGACTGAGCAGTGAGCATTATCGAGGAAGACGTAATTTTTTTTAATTTTCTTACAAGCTAAACAAACAATGGTTCACGTCCCGGTAGGTGCGGATGAATGAACTAATTATTTACAATCTGACACGCAACGCGGCGGCGTACTAAAAAAGTCTTACGTGAAATCTCATTTCCGAAATTCTCTTTTGTGTACTTCAAAAAAGGGTTTCACTGATTGACAGACTCGGATAGATCGTTTCTATCTAGATGATATAGTTAGTTAATTGAATGAAACTTGTTTAGATATCCTTGATAGGTTATGTGTGTAGCAATCAACAAAATATGATGAACTAGTGTTATACTTGCAAGAACTCAGAAGTATTTATGACTAGCTTCTGCCCGCGACTACGTTCGCGTAGAATAGTTTAAAAAAACCAGCGATTTTTAAAACATTCTTCATTGGTGCTCAATTTCTATTGCTCTTAGCGTGATGGTTTATAGCCTATAACCTACCTCGATAAATTGGCTATCTAACACTGAAAAAAATAATTCAAATCAGACCAGTAGTTCCTGAGATTAGCGCGTTCAAACAAACAAACAAACTCATCAGTTTTATATATAATATATATAAGATAAAACTCTCTCACCGACACCAAACCCTATCAAATCTTCGCTTCTATTATGTTACGTGGCAGAGAAATTACTTTCAGTCTGTTATAAATTGTTTAAGTAATTAAAGCTTTTTAACTATCCCACGGAAACTCTTAAATTCTTCGGGATCAAAAGTATCCTATATGTTGACCAGGGATATAAGCTATCACCGTACAAAATTTCATGTAAATCGGTCCAGTCGTTTCGGAGATTAGCCGGTACAAACAGACAGACAAACAGAGAAACAAAAAATTCTAAAAAAATCCAAATTAGTTCTATTTCACTTCTTACATCCCCCTGACTAGGTTTTTAGCATTTTTTTTTAAATTGTACAGAAATTCGACCTCTACAATTTTATTTTAAGTATAGATAATAAAAGAAAAGCAATTGGTCACTATGTTTATAATCAGAGACACTTACGGTTTTAACATGTTTTATACAGTAGTGACTCTACACATTGGATAAATATTTTTGGAACACCTCGTCATCCTTCCAACAATTTTACAGTATAAGAAAATTAGCACATTGGGATGATGATGATTTATAGAGTTGTAGAATCGATTACGTGTATAATGTAGCCGGTATGCACCGAATGACAGTAGTGGAAGTCGGAGATAGATAACTCCTAATTGTTAACCGGGTAAAAGAATTTTAATCATAAGTTAACAATTCCTTAATTATGTCACATAGCTTGTTTGAAGAGATATTCTGACCAATATCAGGTACATACTACAAAAAATTTGAGATAATAATGTAGCATTACGAACATGTGAAACTTATAATCGAGTCGTGTAATAATGAGCTGATTTTCATAGCAATTTTGGCAAAAACAGAGCCCTTATTAAAATTACCTTTTTTATTACTAAATTCATTCTGACGTTTTACAATAACTTTTATGTACGCCTATTGGCTTATTAGTCGCAAGCAACTCTCAAAGACATAAAACTGTGAAAATTAAAAAAAATGATACTTATAGAGTTCATAAAATACTTTTTACCGAAAGGATATTTTTGAAAATGCTTTTTTATGGTTCTGTAGCTAAATGACAAAAGCAGTGAACGTATTACACTTCTACAGAACCCTCATCACGTGGACAATCAAACAGTTAGCTAATTTTTATAAACGAGTGGACGCCCAGTGATCGAAATTCGACCATAAATACTTTAAATTATAAGTTTGAACATTATTTACGTTCTATTGACAAAAACTCTACTTCTATAATCACAGATTTCGCCAAGGGTACACTGTTAACAAAATAATATATATGCGTAATGTTTTTTTTTATTGCAGGAGTTCAGCAGACAGGCAGACGGCCCACTTGATGAAAATCAGTTATCATGGCATATTTGCAACACCATATGTGCTACATATGTGCTGCTGCTCTCTTAAGGTATACTAGAACCTGGTCACTAATACTGGAACGTAACACAAGGTTGTTATGGCGACATACTTTAGACAAGGGATGGTAGCCATTCAGTCGGGTAAATACCCTACCAACTGGCTGTGGGTTATTTTGTCGCCTCTCACAACAGACCGCCCGGCCGCAGGATATTGTAAATTTCCCCGCAATTTTCATAAAAAGGGGTACAAAGTTTTTGCTTTACGTATTAATATGAAAAAATAATCGTGATTCAAATTCGGTAAGACACCATTCCGAAAAAGGAATAAGGAGGTGCGTAGTATTTTGTCGTCGAATGCATTCGGTGGCGTGATCGGCTCGCGTGTCCCGTGCCACGCTCAAATTAAAAACCCCCAACGATAACACGGTGCAACTCACGACTGTCGCCGAACGCGTCTCTTTTAATTACGCACCCTACACAAAACTTATCTACCCCTTTGAAAATTCAAATTTAATAGTCTGTTTAAAGCTAATTCGTTTTGAATCGTGTATTAAAATGTTTGTGTGGTATCATTAAGTAAATTGTTCCAGTTTTAAATTACATGTTTTTTTAAAGTCTTTACCGTATTATTATTACAATCTATGTAGCCTGTGTACCACCTTACTGATCTACCTATATAGTATGTGGCAATACAAAAGACACCGTGTGAATAAACATCTGACACCTTATCTCGAAAGTCTTTCAATCAGGCCGAAAGAACAAAAAAAATAGAAAGAAGAAAGATACAACAGAGATTTTTTAAACTATAATAATAATAAAAATAGTGTACAAGATACAAAAATAAATGGAAACGGTACTTAAATATATAAAAAAAACAAGCTAAATAAGTTCTAAATCGAAAACGAACGACAAAACATGTTTAAAAGCTTACACTTAAACATTTAGAGGGCTCTGAAGGAGCGCGATATAATTTATTAAAAATTATTTTAACATTTGCGTTAAATTTGTCGAGGGCTACGTATTGGCCATCAAAAGTTCGGACCATTTTTACGGCCCGTGATTTGTAGAGACTTACATGTATTTTAATATGATAAATACGCATCTGTCACGCTAGAACACTTGTTCCTTAATTTGTTACTTGAGACTTAATCATTATGAACTTTCATTACGCCCAATGTCAATGTTCTAATTGTACTATGTTTATATTAAATATCTAGGTTTAAGTTATAGTGGACAATAAAGAGTTTAATTCATTCATTCAATGTCGATTTCGAGGATATAGTCTTATTCTGGCATATTTCATAAACAATATTTGAACCTATAAATAATGAATGTTGTCCGTGCAAGAACGGAGATATTTCCTGCGGCCAGGAGGCCTGTCGTAAGAGGTGACAAAACAACTCACAGCCAGGTGGTAGGACATTTGCCCGACTGGATGGCTACCGCCCCTGGTCCAGAGTATGCCGCCATAAGAACCTTGATTTATGTTTGGCCATTAGCGATCAGGTTCCAGTCTACGTTAAGAGAGCAGCAGCGCATTTGTACCGCCTTTGGTGTTGCAAATGTCCATAGGCAATGGTGACCATTTTTCTTTAAGTGGGCCGTCTGCCTGTCTGCTAAACTCCTGCAATAAAAAAACATGAAATGTGACAAACAAATGTCTATATAAGTATTGTTGGGAGATATAATATATTTATTCAAAGAAGAAAACATAACAATTAAATAATTAATATTTGTCACAGGATTGTCATACTGGTCTGCTGTCGGAGATAAGTCTTAGTATCAGCTATCTGATCACCTTAAGAATCGGTTGGGCGCTTTGATAAGTCCTTGTAGAGGCTTGCCCTCAAGACCCCAAGATCATGTTAGATATTAATAGTAAGCAGCTACGGTTTCCTTTCAAAGAAAGACTTGGGAGGTCCATTACTCCATACTGTTCCCAAATCATTGCAATCGAAGAGGATGATTAATATATGAAAGTACCAGGATCGCAAAAATCCACAGCGATGCCAACTCATTAAAATACTCAAGAATATTTTCTGAGCAAACAACATCCGACAGAATAAAATTAATGGTATCGATTAACAGGCGTCGGCGTCAGATCGCGTGCTGGTGATGCCAGCTCGGACACTTTCTGGGAGCTGTGTGTGTGTCAATTTTAATTGGACCGCAGCTTTTTGCTTGTGTTGAGATGCGGAACTCAGATTGCTGTAACTTATTTATGTGGGTACCATGGAATTTAATAAATAGTTTTTATTTGATCGCGCAGTGCTTAATTTGGTTATTCCTTTTTCAAAAATTTATATATTTAATTTTTAAATTTGCTATTAGTGCCATTAATTCTTCCAAAAGTAATTGTATAAGATTATCTTTATTATACTAATATATAAAGCTGAACAGTTTGTTTGTTTGAACGCGCTAATCTCAGAAACTACTTGTCTGATTTGAAAAATTATTTCAGTGTTAGATAGCCCATTTATCGAGTAAGGCTATATATCACGCTAAGACGGATAGGAGCAGAGCATCAATGAAGAATGTTTCAAAATCGGGTTTTTTTTTACTTACTTTTTTAACTATTCCACGCGGACGAAATCGCGGATAGAAGCTAGTGTACTTATAAAGAAAAAGCCTGAGATAGAAAAATATAAAATAAAAGTAATTTTAGTTAGACGTGTTGCTGGGGAGCTTTTTGCTATTTTTCCCCCTTAAACAGCAGCAGCACTTGCGATGTATGTATGTAGAATAGGCTGAGTTTAAACGAAACAATTTATTGACGTTGTTTCACTTTGTTTATATAGGATTTGTGTGAAATGGGTATATACTCTTGGGTATATATACGAATTAAACATTATGATTCATTCCTTTGAGGTTTGCACTTGGGTACCAGGTCTTTATTATGAGACAGGAACATTAGTTTTGCTAGGCAGAAAGGGTTAAAATTCAAATTTATATAGTAATAGTATAGGTTTAGTGGCATATTTTTTTTATTGGAATATTAAGAATTCATTCATCGACATACATACTATCTTCTGTATATTTTTGTATTATACCCGCAAATTGGTAATGCGCTGGAACCTTGTCAAATTCATATTCACGTGACCTCATCCGCAACTCCATATGTACGCGTAATCGCCGGTCAGTGATGCTAACAGTACTGAGTGTTCGGCTCCAGTTACGGCACCAAAATGGCGGCCAGGCGCAATAGCAATTTGCGGGGATTATAAATCAGTAATTAAAATCTTTTTACAACCAGGAAAATTGCCAATATGCATAGTAAACAAAGTTTTCTCTGTATATCAAATGATTCCATTACGAATGTTTATACAACATTCATTCGGTTTTGTATATAATCGCGATCGATGTCAACAAAGAAGGTAAACTTCCGAAAGAGTTGAGAAAGTAATATTAGTTCTCTTGGGAGTATCGACTCGATAAACAAAAGGGGGAGCTGATACACTTGTAAACTAATAACTTTGCTCATACAGATAGGGAACGGATGCCAATGATGTTTGATGATGGAGGCATGGTCTCATACTGCTTTGTATTAATTCATTTATACGAGATGGGGACAGTTCTTAGGTTGAACTGTATTTAATATTGTAACGGAACTATATTCAAGCTAACATTCATTCACTTTTCAAAGTATCACTAATTTAAAAACTTGTAGACTTGTCAAGATCTGTCGATAATATAAGAATTTCGTAACTTTTTTTCAAATTCAAAATGCCATTTTTTATGTACACCAAGAACAGTTTTTTTATAGGTCACATATATAATCAAAAAAATAAGTCTCCTATTTATTACTATTCTATGTGTTTTAAAAGTTAGTCAGTCAGTCAGTTATTTATTTATTTCACCCACCATAAATAAAAAAGCAAATAAATTTGTTACAATTGTGTATTATTGGGTAGAGTTACTTGGAAATATTCCTTGAGATAAAAAGATGTGAATAAATTACTTTCATTTTCCTTAACGATGAGCCTGATTTTGATGACATTTTTTATTTGTTCAAGTGGATTTGAGAATAGTTCAGATTAACATTTGGTCCCGGTAGATGGCGCTGGAATCGGGTTCTTTAATTTTATTTTTTACATTATAAACATGCCGTATTTGTGTTGTTTTTTTATTGCAGGAGTTCAGCAGACAGGCAGACAGCCAACTTGACGGAAAGCGGCTACCATCGCTTATGGACATTTGCAACATCAAAGGTGCTATAAATGCGCTGCTGCTCTCTTAAGGAAGACTGGAACCTGGTCACTAATGCCAAAACACAACTCAAGGTTGTTATGGCGACATACTTTATAGACCAGGGGTGGTCGCCATCCAGTCGGGCAAATGCCCTACCACCTGGCTGTGGGTTATTTAGTCGCCTCTTACGACAGCCCGCCCGGCCGCAGGAAATTGTATTCTTTTTCCATTCTTGCACAGATAAAAGTTTTATATATAGACGAATAAACCAGTCTTGTTACCGCCGCCATCGGGTTTCAACGTAGTATATTATAACTGGCGATGGGGATAGGATCTGAACCCAAACATGCCCAACACTTGTAATAAAACCCACTGGTAACAAGATTAATTTACTCGTCTATACACAAAATACAAAACAACCCGACAATTGTATACATTACAAATATATGCTCAGTTTCGATAAAATGACATACTATACAAACATAGACAGACACTCGACAAAGGAATATAACCCAATTATAAGGATTTCGTCTTTGTCATTTGGCTATGAGAACCCTAAAATAACATTAAGCAAATATTTCATCGGTGTTATCGTATAAACAATCAAAGAATTATGTTACCAAACTTGATACAGCGTAAATAAATAATGGAACTGTGACAAATAAGCTACTGTATAAAACAATCAGATAGGAGATTGGAACTGTGCGAGGGGTGATTTGATTGGATTTTTTGAGACAGCCATTCGATCTTCACCTTGTTTATAAGGCACAACCAAGTAAGTGTAAGCGGAGACTTGGAAATGACTTATTATTGCTTAGACGGCTTAGAGATATTCTCGGAGCTAGACTAAATAGTTTTTAATTGACAATTTACAATTTACATGTATTAATAATGTTGCGAACCGGTACTTATTCTTCTCAGGTGTTTTATTATCCGCGTTTACCCTTTTTATGCCTCCCACCATAAATCCTTCTTTCTTTTGTTTGAATTTCATTGCAGATTCTTAGGAGCCATTAAGTTTATAAGTTAAGAATTCAAGGTAACAGTGGACATATTTTCTTTTCAAACTAATTCACAGAACAGACTTATCCACAGAAAAGTATGGTTAACGATTTGACTATAAAGTTTAAAGTTACTTAGATCAAAGTTGTTTGATTTTCTATGTAATTTAAGAAGGTTGTTTAGACATATAGAACATTTTTATTGGTTTTAATAATTATGTTAAGCGTATTACACCCTCTTTGTTTCTTATTGTTAATCTCATTGTCTGTCATTGTCAAGATTGTTTTTTTTTCACGTTTCTATATTTTATAAAAGTATCATTTATTAAAATGTTGGCAGTATTATTTCTTGTACTAATGTAAGTAAAAGTCGACTTTAAGGTGACGTATATTTTCATTCCGCGACTGTACATACACTCAATTTTGTGTAAATTAGTATATTCCCAATCCAGTGAAGAAGAAACAAACAAACATCGTAGCGTGAAAACTAACTCACTCGCGTTTATGTACTTTTAGAGATTAATAGAAACAAATTAATATAAAGCGAAATTAATTTAAAATCTTACATTAATATTTAAAATAACCAAAATATTAATAACTACATTTTCAATTACTTTTTTTTCTATAAATTTGTTTAAAAATACTTTTTTTGAGTAAACGGCGAGTCTTTTAATGCCTTTATATAATACTTTGAAGTTTTTTAATTAGGTAACATACTCGAATCAAATATTACTTTTAAAAGACCTTATTAACTTGTTTAAAAGTTAGACTCTTTTGTATCAACAGACTAGCTATGTTCCACGGCTTTAACCGGCTCGAGCTTGTTGTTGTGTATACATATTTTTTTATGGATGTGTAAGGTTTGCGTTTGACCACTGTCTCATCTAATGTTGAGTAATGGAGGATGGAGAATACTTACCTGGAAGATACCTATTCACTTGTGACTGGAAGATCGTGATTTGCAACTCCATGTGTTATCAATGCACTGCCGGTCTCAAGGAAAGAAATTTTATAACACCTTTTTTTGAAACCCTTTCGTTGTGCTATTGGAAAACCTCAGCTGGGACTTATTCCAAATCTCCTTGCTCAAAAGATGGGTTCTAGAATCTAGAGAATTGTTACGTACACGAGCGAGGCGACTCAAGAAAAGGGGGATGACCGTCCAGCCAATGGCGAACTGTGCGGTCGGTGGTAGAAGAAAGACGAAGCCATCTTTCTAAGAAGTCCCTCGGAACATTGCAGAATGTTCCGAGACCCCATTATACATACCATAGAATACGAAGAAACACGCGACGTTTCTCCAAAGACCGAAGGAACGTAGACAACGCGAACTTCTCGATGTTAAATACATCCCAGGGGATTAAGGTTTTTATATTTTTAATAAGAATGATGTGCATCAACCCTTTCCGGTCAAAGATTTGGGTAAACTTACCCTGAAATAGTAAGACCGAGAATCCAGCAGAGACGATTAATGAACAGTTCCTATAACTTATGACCATTAATTTGCCCTAGCATCAATAAAAATTGACATAAACTCCCTACAAGTAATTTCAATTTAACTGATGGTAAGGCAAGTGAATGAATAGTGAGATTATAGACACCGACCATAAGACTATATTCCATATATGTGGGTTATATTTATTACAAATTACATTCCAAATATTGGTCAAGTGTATCAAAAAATAATATATAATATTTAACAATACACGTTCAGAAATTACACTTATAACCGCCTCATAAACTACTGTATTTATCCTTTTCCGAACGCTCTCATAAATACCCATAAAGAATACAAATCGTGCGAGAATGCGGTGCTAACAAGCCAATAAGGGAAGATTGGTGGACGGTTAGCGGACGGCCACGGGTGCTATGTGACGACGTATATCAGCGCACTATTATGCCATAAAGTTGATATTTTATATAGGTAATATAAGCGGCTTGATTTGAGAATTCAATAGTAGTATTTTGCTCTATAGGTTTATTACCTACTACTTGACCCGTGTCCACTTCACTGGACGTCAAAACAAAATATTAATCACAACCAAATATAGCCTATGTCACTCAGGAATAATGTAGCTGTTGACTGGTAAAAGAATTTTCAAAATTTATCTATATTTTCAAAAGACTACTTCCTGCAAACAAAGAAACTTTACGTCTTTATAACATTAGGACAGACATATTTTTTTACATGTAGAAAAGCCATGATGAAATCAGTACTTGATTACAGCTCTGGCTTACTAACTATTATACATTTGCAGTAATCAAAATTTTTGGGAGTTTTTACTTTTTTCCGAAATGGTACCCCAAGTCGCTAACTTATACGTAAAACTAAAAAAAATATTTTTTAAGTGATAACTAAAGTTTGATGATTAATATCTTTTGAACGCTTAATTTACGCCTGAACATATGGTAACATTTTTATAGATCAGTTAATTTCCTACAAAAATTTGTATTGCGAATTATATAATAGTCATTTATAGTCGAGTTATAAGATCCATAAACAAAAATTAAATTTGTCTTAAAATAATCAAACTGAAAATTTCAATATCATTTAAATTGTAAGGTTTACGGGAAGAATATAAGATACCTTTTTTGTAGAGCATTAAATTTCCTACAAAATTCTTTGAGAATATTTTTCTGTACACTCAATGGGGTATGAATTTTTTTCCATCGGACTGAGACAAAAATAAAAAACTGCGATGCGATCCTCCGCATCGGAGTTTTTTATTTTTCCTATCCTTCCTATTAAAATTAAGAGGTTCATATTAGCTTTTATTAATAAAATCATATCACACTCAAAGCGATAATAACCAATGATAATTCTGGGTATTCCAATTTATTTATGATACGACCTTCACTAGTAAGCCCGTCTGCCCTACCAGATTACCTACACCCTTAATTAATTATGAACCTGCGACACGTGATAACGGTTTGCGGTTACAGCCCTTAAAGTTTTATTAGGGGGGCAAGCCAAGGTGTTCGGTCATACAACCACAATCCACAGTATCTCAATGGTGAGATTAATTGCGCGAAAGTTTTCTTTTTATTAAGTAGAGATTAATTTATTAAAGCAATTTTTTTTACATATTTTAGATACAATGTAGTAATACGTTAAGAAAAAAATAAGTACAAACACAATTTGCGTGTAAACTATTTCATATATAACCCTGACGTAATGATTGGCACTAGTCAATTTATTAAAGGTATCAAGTTTTTTTTTGTAGTCATACAATTATATTGTATGTCCTTGAAGACCACGACGTTTGAAGGGCTTGTGTGGGGATATGGGAAGGCCAACACGTAGAGGCCCCTTAGAAATTTAATGTAAATGAGGCGTGACACTGACCGGCGATTATCCCTGTCTACACCATATAAAAATCCACCCAAGGACAAGGACTCTTGTGGAAAACAAGGGCAAAAAGTTCCGGGCTTTTGGAGAGAACTGGTAGTGGTAGGTACTAGGGGTCTGGGAATATGGAGACTATGGCGCCTGCCTGTCGCAATGTTCAGAGAACATGGAAAAATAGGCAGACGATGACTCGCCACTCCCTGCATGGGCCCCAAAAAATTGCCGTAGAAGACAGGGACAACATGGGTGTGAGTGGCTAAGGGGTGTCGACAGGTGGGTTGCAGGTTCACCGAAGCTACTTCTGACGTGATGCCATTTATCACTTCCACCCCTGGAGCTTGAGTCTAAACTCCGTGATCTCGACTCCGTGCCGGCCGGCTAAGGCAAGCACGGAGGTGGGGGCCTTGCCTTGGGCCCCGGAGTTGGGTACGAGGTGTCGCTACTCACCTAAGGCTTATATTTATTATTATTTAGTACGCATACGCCTTAAGGCGCAATTGTTGAAATCAAATACAAATCGTATATCAGTTTATAATTACAATTCATTGGTTTGAGCTTAATCTTGTCCTTTGCAAGTTTAATTAAACTGTTAATCGAAGCTCTTAATGTAGGTACATGGTTTGGTACAGCCATTATACACGATATCATGCCATTGCTGTTTAATGTCGGCCCTTACAACGCCGATATGTGTTGACAAGAGCCCATAAAAGCAAACTGCTATGCTAAACATTGTTTAAGAAAGGTATAGCGTTATTAGTTTAATAGCATTAAGATTTTCAGTCACTTTAGACCTTTAGCTGCTAGTATTGCGTTTATAAAGAAAAATATTTCTTTAAAGATGTTAAATGCACTGATTTTTTTCTTTATTACAATTCTATTTTAGCTAAAACTGAATATTTAAAAGGACTCTTGTCCAACCATACATCTGTCTATATATAGCTGCGTAATTTTACATAAAATATATGAACTATTGTTAGGCACGAAGGTGCAGAATATTTTCATAATTGTATAGAAGGTTTCATAATTGTTAGTAATTGATTAGTGATTACATACATACAAAATACAAGCATTCATCTTTTCATATTGTTTCAACTTAGGCTCCGACAAAGATAAATTCCACGTACAGATCTGTAAAAGCACATTTTGTTACCTGTCCGTATTTGAACTAGTTGTAATCCTTTTATGATCGTCTTCTTTTGTTCACTTATTTATTGTCATACGTTTCTAGTCATTGCGAAGAATAGCCTGTTGTCCTATTGTACTCGTCTACAGTCGGTTTGGAGCATCATTAGCCATGTGTTGCGGATTATAAGTACAAGCTAATTCTAGGAAATTATGTCGACTGCATTTATGACGTATAAAACCATAACCTGGTTGAGAGGGGGTCAGTTGAGCTACAACTACGATCTTGGCGTGACGTGTGTATATTCGAGGATCTAATATTGACGGACTTAGCGCGTTTACTGAATTACGACTTACGTTTGGATTTATTGCGTTCAGTTATATTCGTACCTGTGTTATACGTGTTTGTATAGATCTAATAATTCTAACGGCATTTTAATTCGAGTCCCGCAAACTCTGGACCATGTAGTTTTTATACTACTACCACCTCAGTCTACGAGCAGTTCCCGCGCATACAGTGTTTTTCAACCGGTGGGTCGCGACTCCTAGGAGGGTCGCAGAGCCTTGCTCGGGGGGGTCGCCGGCAAAAGCGAAAAGGCAATTCGAGTTTATACCTCATACTTAGGTACTTTATAAGTTCAGCAGCTTTTTGCAGAGTATAAGCCGTAATAATGAATATGGGTAAGAAAATAGGGAAAGAATTAAACGTAGTCATTTAAATTACTAACTTTTTGTCTGTCTGTGGCCCAAGTGGTTCGCTAAATTTTTCAACCTGTAAAGGGGTCGCGTATCCAAAAAGATTGAAAAGCACTGCTCTGAATTGTTTACCAAACGCTGCGCCTCCATTCCTTCCAATTAAATCTTTACTTATTAAGGTTTATATTATACTCAGGTAAAAACTTTATTTAACACCCTCAAAATAAAGAAACGAATTGCAACTGAAGCTCGTTCATGAGTGAAACGAAACCAATCTGTTGCAACAGCACTCGCCGCGTAATAGCAGGGTGCACGCTATGCCTTGCGGAGCGTTCTTTGACACTTCGAAACACGAGCGAATTTGTACTGCAATATAGAAAGATGTCCGCGTTTTGTTTGTCGATATCGATAGTCTTTTCCTTGGGATAAAAGGAATTAAGATCATTCAAATTCAATTTGAAATTTGGTATTTGACGAAACATTTGGTATGATAGTAATTGTGGTAGCTTTACATCTTGGAGAGCGCTCACTTGAAAGAAAATATTTATGTAAATATAATGATTTGCACACTAAAAAATATTTTAATTTATGGATGTTTCAATCTTTGATAACCGACTTCAAAAAAGAAGAATGTTCTCGTATATATTTTTATAACTATGGTATATATTATTTTATTGTTATTTCAACTACATGCCAACGCTATCTATGCAATTAGATCTTGTCTATCCAAAGGTTGGATGGACCTGGAAGAGATAGCTTTTAGCAATAAGGCCGCCCATTGTACTACCTTTTAGTATATAAGTTTACTGTATCTTTTTTCTGTAATGTACAATAAAGAGTATTGTATTGTTCTCCATTCTTCGCGTAAATATTTTTATTTTATTTTAATTTATACTAATTATATTAATAATAATAATTCTTTATTTACTCTCACACTGACAATAATTAAATTAGTTTTTTTTTCTTATAAACTGAAATGTTGAGAGCCTGGTGTCAGTAAAAGGAATAAACCTATGTGACCGATCACCAACCTCTTTCTCCTTGGAAAAGCCATCTAAACAAATTATGATAAATATAGTGTATTGAGTGTAATGATGTGTGACAGTGTGAGTACGTTATTGTGTATAATAATAGATGTAGAATAATAATAAGTGTTTATAAGTTGAATTACATATAATTTAGACCAGCCTACGATAATGAAATTCTATGATTATTATTCATTCTAATTTAAAATGACAAAAATAATAGGTTATTTTCAATTAGGATAGATAATAAATATTAAATAGAATTATCGATATAGCATGAATTCCCACCACTACCGCTACAGATTGACGCGTTGTTTGAGCCGTTGCCAGCGAAGACGTAATTACTTCGCAAGCAGTTTGTCAGCCAATTAAACACCTTTGCTTTATTAAGAAGCCGCAGCGAGAAACGGTGAGCGAGTCAAAGGCCTTTACAATCACGAATCTTTAAAGTATTTTACAAGGTGATTCTTGGAGTCTGTGGTTCGGAAAAATTAAATGAATTTTAGAATTTGGTTTCTGCCAGTTTCACATTGCATTTTCGAATAATGCTATGTTTTATTATCTACATGAAATGAAAAATAAATATATTTAGTACAAACAAACAATAAGGGTCGTATTCATAGAGAGTTAGAGTAAATTTGAACGCTTCTTTTTGGTTCATAAAGAAGCGTTCACACTTATTTTTCTGTTTATGAATAAGACCGTACTAACATAGCGGTTACAATCGTGAAATATTTATTGTAATTTTAATATAAATAGGTATGTATTAGCACTTTTCCGCACCAATTGAAACTTTATGCCAACTATAAAACACTTCCTTAAATATTAATATCTTACCAGACTGTATTCATACATACATACATACATACATAACTTCACGCCAGGTCCCTTGCGGGGTAGGCACGAACAACAGAGCGCCACACAGGCGCATTCTTACACACCTCACTTGCTTCTTTGACATTCATAGCTCTTAGCGTGCATGACGCACGCTCGTCTGTTCTTAAGGCTCCTAACATCACCTTCTGCTAACACATGATCAATTTGATCATGGAAGGTGTGTCGTGGCCTTCCGCGACTTCTGCATCCATCCACTTTTGCATTGTATATCTGTTTAGTCATTCTTTCATCATACATTCTTTCCACATGCCCGAACCACCGGAGCATTCCTTCCATTCTAGACTGTATTCAATTTAATAATATACAGAGAAAAAATGTGAAATTAAAAACAAAAGAAGTTCAATAACGTCGTGTATTTAAATATGATATATTGTGACCAGTATCGAACCTCATCAGTTACAATTCGAACTTACGAATTATTCATTACGAATCGACTATTAATATTCGATTCGATGTGTGAAGAATGATATTATGATATGTGGTGTGACAGAAGGATTTATGTATATAAAGGAGTGTAGCAGGAAAAGATGTATTGTGCCGACCCCAAATAATTATGATATGGAGAAAGAAAAGAGAGAGAATGAACTCTTTAAAGCATTGCTTATGCTTTTCTACAAAAGTATTGTAAAGTGTTAAGCATCCAGTAATTTACAAAAATCATGTTAAACTGACTGTTGTTACACGCCGACAAATTAAATGGACATCTGGTTTATTACCTTTCCGGCATTTGGACATCTTTTGTTTACTCTGTGTTTAAATATGTTGATTATGAAAAAAAATCTATTGTTATTTTACTGTTTATGGCCGCAGATGTGCAGATTACGGTTTCTCGGAAACTTCAGTCCACGCGGTCGATTGTTGTATTGTGCAGTTTAATACAAAACGATGCCCGACCGGAGGGGGAGTGGCAGTCAAGCAAGGATTACGATACAAGCAAGACGTGTACATTCGATAGCCTATATTGTGACGGACTTTGCGCGTGTTATTGAATCGTCCAGTTTGTATTGGTTGCATCCAGTTATATTTGTACCTGTGTTATACGTGTTTTTATAGTTCTAATAAATTCTATAGTAATTCCAACGGTATTTTAGTCCTGCACACGTTACACTATAAATATTGTAAGGTGTAGGATGTGTAATAAATGAATAAACAAAGATAATATGAGTCGCGTTATCAATTTAAGAAACCTATCAGTTCAACAAAAGACATAAAGATCGCAGTAAAACGCATCCCACACGGCTTTTTTCTATGACTAAAGATACGAAGATGGGGAACGTCTCATTCATAGTTGCTTGAAATAAAGCAGTGCAACGAATGAAAAGGATTATTGTTTTAGTTTTATCTTAATCTAACGCTATGAGTTACGTCGAGGTTGGTTTGGACAAGGGAAGTGTTGAGAGGATTTACTGTATTGAAAATTTAAATTCATGGAGATCGTACTGCAAGCATTGTTGCAGACATCTGTAAAGTAGTCGTTGGCATATAGACAGATCGACTATGCACAATTGAGAACTTGGATATTTTGATATGCAAATTAGAATTGAACTAGATGATAGATGCCTAATAAAATTGAAAACAAATACCAACCAAAACCAAATTTCACATTTTTTTTTAAATATATAGTAATAATAAATCTTTGCTATAGAAAATTCAGATATGTTGAAGTCCCTAACTCCCGAGCCAGGCATGCAGCCTATGTTTCCGAATCAATTCCCGCTCAAATTGATATGTAGTTTCAAGCTCTAATAAATTATACTTTCGTCTTAGTTTTTATTTTATATTCAACTGCTACGAGTTACTTAACTCTTCACTTTCACGTTTGTCAATTGGTATGTTCGTCTGCCGAAATAAAATGAGGTATATGTAAATGAAAATCTGGAAGATATCTATATACATGTATATAATGGTGTAATAAAAAGGTGAAAAAGAAATTTTAGGGGCCTCCATACATGTAACAAAACGAAATTTTATTCATTTCTAAAGTCATAAAAATGTAATATGCGTTTCCTCTAACTTCTGAAAGTATAAAGTGGAAAATTCAGAAAAAAATTGAGGTTTCAAAGTTTAAAATAGTTTTAACGCAACGTAGATGTAGGTATATTTTAAGATATGGGGTACGTTTGATCAAAAGCTTTCTAAGGTTTTATAGGTAAATACAAAAATAGATATAGGCATCTTATACAGAACCCTTTCTTGTTATTAGAATTATACGCAATTTGTTATTTTTATACGATACATCATATTAAGTACGATAAAATTAATTTCTTCTTAACTACAATATTCACTTTGCCTTTCCTATGCATTGTCTATAATATATTTTATTACAGTTTGTATAAACACTACTTCTTTGCTTTTACCTTGAACGTTTTTCTTTCGTTTATTCTTTTCTTTCGCTGTCACAAAAAAAAATACTGAAAAATTATCAAAAAAATATATTCCAGTCAACATCTTTCCCAAACCAGCTTTTATAAGACAGCGACATTTCGTGGTCTCAGTCATTAATTATACGCAGCCTTTGTCCCTCAGGCTCTCGAGTCCATTGTGACAATATTTGGGTCGCGCCTTTCAAACTAGATGGCAACAATGAGCTCAAGCGTAGACAGATCATCTCAGTGATGGGAAAGAGCGCAGGTAACTTAATAGGATTACTTTTGGATTTCATATTACAATTTTCCTTATTTCTAGTAGGAGGTAATGTTAGATTTTGATTACTCGACAGTTCGAAAATTATAGAATTCATCCTAGATATTACTTACACTAGCCTTGTAAAGATACTTTAATCACTTTAGGCCGTCAGTCTTTATCAAAAGACAATTCAAATTAAGCTATCAAAACTTACTTGCACATATGAGTTATTATAAGTATCCTTAATTGCAACAGAACACAAACTAACTTGACTGATCATTTCTTTTATTTTTCCTTCCACCCATTTTAATATTATATAAAATGATTAGAGCTAGGCATGTTTGCTGAAGAATTTCTTGCGCCGCTTGTTCTCTTCAAGCCACACCATGTTGCGAAGCGGTGGTAAATCAGATTAGGCTCCCATAGATATAAATAATAAACATAAACAAAATTTAAACTAAATAATTAAAATGAACAAGTTGGCGGTAAGCTAAATAAAACTTTAACAATACTCGTTGACACTTGACAGTTTGGTCTTCCGTGATCACGGCCGCTAAAAAATGGTCGAAACGTCGGAATAACAAAAATCGTAGTTTTACTATCCTTAATTGCATTTGAATCTTCTGCTCGAGGTCTGTTTTCCTACTTTATCTTCTACACATCGATTTTCAGCATCCCTAATTATGTGACCATTAGTATTTAATTATGCATGATATCAACCCGACATTTCTTGTTCATTCTCTTTCCACTGAATCTTGGCAGAGCCCGCGCAACTTTACGTTTTTTAGTCACATAGTCGGTTTCCAAGTAACCCACTCTTTTACAATGTGTCTGCTATGTAACGATATAAAGACAACTTTGGATGAGATCCTGACGTGTTCTTTTCGTGTGAAGTAAGGCTCTTGATTATAAATTTCAGTCGCGTTACCTTTTTACTAACTGCCGTTTTTCATAATGGCAGTTCATTATAATTTTAATTTAAGATGGGGTACTTATGTTGTAGCCTACCTATAATCACTTAAGATTATACGTAGAACACTGAGCCAAGTTTATTAAAGTCAATGGCTAAGGTTCCCATAAGGCTGGCTACGTTAACATAATATTGGATCGCCATATTGATCCGAGTCCAAGATAAGTATAGAGATTATTTTCAAGTGAAACTTCTTTAGAATTGTTGAGTTTTGTAACGCAATGAAACGAAAAAGCGACATTAAAGAGAGATAAATATATTTTTACATTTTTTGCATTATGCAGCAAAGATTAGAGAGTCAATGAGACCGATGATTAAACATAGGTACAAGTTGGACCGAAATAAAACTGATAATATTATTTTTTAGACTAAAACAGTGCAAAATTGAAAGTGATTCTTAAGAAGTTTATTTCGAACTATAATATTTTGACGGATGCAGGCTTAAGGAATTATATTTATATTAATAAAAGTTAGAGAAGAATTATCGGTATATATTCTCTGAAGTTTGACTTCTGCGTGTTAAAACTTCACACTCACTTTTTATTATATGCATGTATAGGTTTGCGTTTAACAACTATCTCACCTGATGTTGAGTGATAACACGGTCTCAGTCCACGGTCTCATAACACGGATGGAGCACGTTTACCTAGAATATACCTAAGATTCACTCTTGACTTGAACACTCCAATATTGTGTTTGTCTGGAAAAATAGTCTCCGGCTAATTATTTCATTCGTCGGCAGTGCGCAACAGAAAAAAATAAGCGAAGTGTTTGGTTCTGACTGTCCTTGGTATAAGTTCAGCAGTTGATCCGACGCGACGTGAAGTGCTGTCTCACCTATACACCAATTAAATTAATTTCAATAACATTTATGTAGATTGTAAGTAATAATCAAATCTACAAATTTGTGAAACCCTAAAACATTTACATTTTGTATAGCACTCCAAACACTTTGCATTGCTTTCAAAGATTTTTCTAAATAGCATTTTAAAATTTTATTCCTAAAGTGCTGAGTGGGAGCACTTAGTTTAGTTGTTGTGCACTCGAGACCGATTGTCTCGTCGAGATTGTCTTAGATGGAATATTATCTGCTTTATTCGCAAAATAGCAAGAACTTTTCAAGTTTTAACTTTCTTATGACAAAATTGACCTTGTACTTAATGCACTAAAAGACATACTTTTCAGCTAAGAATTGTTAGGTAATTGCAACATTTTTGTTAGTACCATTATTGAATTAAGCAACTGTTGAGAGTCAGAGAATGTTTTTTTCAAAAACTTGATTTTCCATTTCATTTGAGTATATCAAGCTTATTATTAATTTATCTTATTGGGATAAATTAATTTATTTAAGATGGTCCATACGTCAGATATATTGAATTAAAGTGGAGGCTAGATATTTACCTTGAATAATGTTATAAAATTGATAAATCATAATTTAGGTACTTACTAAAATCGAGCTAATGATGGGTACTGTAACGACCAGGTCGGGGAATTAAAACAAGGTTATGTCTTTTATTTAATTATTTTCTTTTTATTGCATAGGCAGGTGGCCATCACCTCAGCCTGCAGGCTAGAGAGTATTCAGCCATCTTTCATTCTAAATATTCAAATACTATTACTTTTTTTTAAACCAAAACGACCACAGAGGTCGGTCGTATAGTATTATTACTCGTAAATGTAACCATTTTTGATTGAGTGTTTTGATTATTATTTGTTTTAAACTTTTTAGTGTCTTGATCTAAAAGTATGTTTTAAATAATAAAATGTCAAAATGAAAGAGAAGGCTAACCTGTTGCAGTTCTAGAGTGTGAAGAATTTAATATGTTGTTATAATTCTAGTTCATTAGTACTCGTAATACTCTTTCTCTATGATATTATATTTGGTATTTTAATTAGTAACACCATCGATTACTATCTAAATGAAGTTCTCAAGCTTGCTTCCCGCTTCATGATAATAAAATGAGATATTCATTATTTCCGTTTACAGAAGAATTAATGTTCAAAGGTGCAAGAATCTTATCAAGTGATTTAAATGTGTAATTGCGTGAGTTACATGCAAATTTTAATAATTAAGATGTTATTAAATAAAATTCGTGTCTTATACCTATTGGTTACTGAATCATTTTTTGTTTGTTTGCAGGTAACAAAACTAGCAAACAGTTCACCTTGTTGTTGATTACCGCCACCCATGACTATCTGTAACACTAAGGGTCGCTTGCATAACGATCGCCTTTCATATAAATTAGTTAATCATATTAAACTGCCTAAATACGTTTTACACAAAATGTATTGATAGTTCTTTAAACATATTTAGCGGAAAATTTTGCATTGTGCAAGACACTAATTCTATTTACGGATGTTTAATACGTTCTGTGTTTCTTAAATAAATTTAAACAACCTTATGCAAGCGGCTCTAAGAGAGCAAATGTGGCTTACCTAACACGTTGGGTAAGCCCCAAGGATTGGTTTGAGGTTTAGTTTTAAGAGCCCCTTGTTGTAACGTTCTTGAAATACTGCAGGAGATAGCTGATTCCACAAATAACACGTGTGACATGAAGGATCCAGTGTCACGTAAGCGCTCATACGGATAATAGGGCTAACAGCAGTCTCGCCAGCCTACTGACTCACTGCAGGTAAAAAATGCTTGTAAACCTTGTGGCTGCTAGAAAAGTGTTGCGGGTGGATTTTGTTGAATGTTTCTTAAAATCTTTAGTTCGGTACATAAGACAGCTTAAAAAATTCGAAGTTAAAGTAAAAAAATTAACATATCCGTGCAGGAACGGAGAAAGAATATAAATCTTGCGGTCGTGCGGCCTGTCGTAAGAGGCGATAAAGCGACCCACAGCCAGGTGGTAGGGTATTTGCTCGACTGGATGGTGACCACCCTTGATCTAGAGTATGCTGCCATAACAACCTTTTGTTCTATTTCGTCATTAGTGACCAGGTTCTAGTCCCCTATAATGGAGCGGCAGCGTATTTGTAGCACCTTTGGTGTTGAAAATGACCACAGGCGATGAATCCATTCTATCAAGTGGGCCGTTTGCCTGTATGCTGAACTCCTGTAATTAAATTTAAAAAAAACATAAATCAATGATAAGAAAAAGGCAACCTTCCCTCGAGTGAAGCACTTAGATCTGATTACATGTACGTAATCATAACTTTTGTAATATCCCAAACAATCGAGATTAGGGTAAACAAACTTCTGGAAAAGTTACAACAATCTTATTAGGTCCCCGACATGCTTGACCTTTATTTAATACTTCAGTAACAAAACTAATGTATTAGCGATTATTTTTATACTATAGAAAACTAGGACCTTTGAAGAGCTTTTAAAAGCTTTTATTCCGCGTCTTTTTTAATCATTATCATACTCAAATTAAACTGTCTATAGAAAATTTGATCGTCGTTCAGTAATGATCTGGAGGAAATTTTACACCGACGTTATTATTTCATTTTTTAAGGTCGAAAGCCATTTTAGTATAACAAAAAGCTTATAAAGTCCTGTCTGTTCACCTGTCTGTTTGTCCATCTGTTTTTGTACGTCACAGTCATTTTTGTAACAAATTATTAGGTTTATATTATTGGATTCTTCGGAATGGGTAATTTATATGCAGCTACAAAACTATGTAATTGAATCGCGACTAACTAAAACTTATATATATTTATTTATTAACAATGACAAAAAAGCGTAATACTTAAAAAGGAAAATAACTAATCATAGAAAAGTAGCATAGATAACATTTCTTGCCATTGAAACAACAATTTTTTTAACCGACTTCGAAAAAAGGAGGAGGTTTTCAATTCGTCGGGATCTTTTTTTTAAGTATGTTCACCGATTACTCTGAGATTTATGATTCGATTTACGTGATTCTTTTTTTATTCGACGCGGAATAGCTGCCATGTAGTCGCCTAAAAATTTGACATAGTTTGGCCTAGTAGTTTTCATTTTACGATCATTTTTTTGTTCCCGTTTCTTGGGACATATATTTTTTAAGAAGCGCGGCACCATTCGTAGGTCCACCCATACATAGCTAGACACTAATAAGTAGCAAATAAAAAATAAAAACTTCGTTTAAAAACCGACTTCAAAAACTAAAATGTATAAAATAACTTATTTCTAAAGCTACTATTATTAATATATATTATCTAAAACATCTTAAAGTCATAAGTTATTTTATACATTTTAGTTTTTAAACGAAGTTTTTATTTTTAATGCCTTCAACACTGGACTTATCTATCTAGTGAACTCGTATTCTTCATATAAAAATATTCAGAAACATCTGACATAGGTATTTTTATATAGATCTTTTAAAAAGCACACCGTTGTTTCTTAATGACTTTTTTATTTAATTCTACAGATGGGTAGTTATACGTTTTCAAATTCGTATAAGGTTTCTGTGCTGACTTTTGAAGAAGGGGATAGAAATTTCTGAATATTTTTTTTATTGATTTCTCCGTTCCGTGCAGGAACGGAGAAAGAATACAATTTCCTGCGGCCGGGCGGCCTGTCGTAAGAGGCGACAAAACGACCCACAGCCAGGTGGTAGGGCATTTGCCCGACTGGATGGCTACCACGCCTGGTCCAAAGTATGTCGCCATAACAACCTTGAGTTGTGTTACGGCATTAGTGACCAGGTTCCAGTCTCCCTTAAGAGTGCAGTAGCGCATTTGTAGCACCTTTGGTGTTGCAAATGTCCATAGGCGATGGTAACCGCTTTC
Organism: Dendrolimus punctatus; assembly: GCA_012273795.1. Taxonomy (NCBI): domain Eukaryota; kingdom Metazoa; phylum Arthropoda; class Insecta; order Lepidoptera; family Lasiocampidae; genus Dendrolimus; species Dendrolimus punctatus. The sequence continues at coordinate 6,068,305 of CM022527.1, forward strand.
CATTAAGTGGGCCGTCTGCCTGTCTGCTGAACTCCTAGAATAAAAAAAAATAAAAAAAAGGTTTTGGAGCTACAAAAATATTTTCGAGAAAATTTTGTGTAATCAAGAACTCCAATACTTAAGAATATTTCTTGAGATATACGGCATTTTTATAGAAATTCTTTTTGTGTTATTGATAGCCAAAAAAAACAATGGAGTTCGTCTCCTCTACGGATCTCTTACTAAAATTAAAATCGTTTTTAACTAAATTGACATTCCACTAAGACACTAAGACCCGGATATCCAAGTTATTTGTGCATGATGTACTTGATAAGAACAGGGAGCGTGGGACCAAATGTGTCTGGTGACCATTTTTGGATATCAGAAAAATATATATTTGTACAGTCAGGTTATGTTAAGCTTAGGCACGAACAAACCAAAAGTTGAGTTGAGATTTGTAATTTACGTAATAATAACCCGTTTCAATGACAGAATGGCGATGTTGGTGTCCCTATCATTCCTATCCTTTTCTTTTCCAGACTCACTTATACTATATTGTTACAACCTAGGCCCGACAAAGACAAATTCCACGTACAGATCTGTAGAAGCACATTTTATTACTTGTCGGCATTTGAACTAATTGTAATCCTTTTATGATCGTCTTCTTTTGTTGACTTATTTATTGGCATACGTTTCTAGTGGAGAACAGCTTATTGTCCTATTGTTCATTGTCATCATTAGCCAGGTGTTACAAGGTAATTCTAGGAAACTGTGGCGACGTTGCCGGGCGGGCACATTTGCATTTGTGGAGTTTAAAACGACGGCCTGATGCAGAGAGAAGTCGGTCGACTTATGACTACGATACGGGCGTGATGTGTGTACATTCGGCAATCTAATAGTGACGGACTTTGCGCGTTTTATTGAATTACGACCTTCTGCATTACGTTTGGATTTGTTGTGTTCGGTTATATTTGTACCTGTATTATACGTGTTTGTATAGTTCTAATAAACTGTATAATAATTTTAACGGCATTTTAATTCGAGTCCCGCTAACAACAATATTATACTAGGATTTATCTGCGGTTGTTTCTATGCATCCTAACTAATGCGAACGGCTCCCGGGAAAAATACCAAAGGTCCCCGGGATAAAAAATAATGCAGATTTTAAGTCTAAGAATTTGCTGTCGATCGCGAAGACCGCATTGAAATCGGCTCAGTAGCTTAAAGCAAGCAGACAAGAAATCTAAAAGAAATTGCACCGAATTCTCTATCGTTTATATAGTTTATCAAAGTTGTCTTTTTACCCTCCCATAAGAAGTTATAACTTCAAACGCTTTCATACCTAATTTTAAAATTGACATATACCTACAAAACAGATTAGTTTGTTAGTAGTGTAGAAATCAAAGTTAGATTAAATGTCAACTTTTATAATACATTATTTGGATAAGTGGATAATATCACAAATAAAATGTTGTAGTCTTTTTATATTGGTCAATTAATAAACAACAAAAGCAATACAATTATCGCGATCACATCATGCTGCTAATGCGGACTACGAGTGCTGAACTAATCAACGCGGACGTGCGGCCCATCGCAGTGTGCTTGTTTGTTCCAATTATGCACGACTCACTTATGATATGTCAACATTGATCACAGGGGTTTGCTTGTACTCCATGTGATGCAATGTTTAAAAATATTTTGTTTATATTTGTAATATAATTTTGTTAAAAAATATTATCAGTGGTTTGCATGGATATCTATATAATATTATAAAATTCTGATCATGCCGACTCTGTACATTGTAGCTATTTAACAAAAAAAGCAACTACAACAGACTATATAAAGTTTTTTTTTTCTAGATTTTTTGTCCATTTATCTGATTCAGGTAAAAACTACTGGGTCGATTTCAATGCGGTTATCGCCGATCAATAAAAAAATCTAAGACTTAAAATTACGCTACATTTTATCCTGGGAATCGCGTGGGAGTATTCCCGCGAGTGGTTTAAAGATTAGCTTATTCCGAAACAGTTTTCACTAAAACAATAAACTATATAATTTTTTAAATGTTGTGGTACTCTGTGTTCCAGTAATTTTGCAGGAATTTCAAGTAAGCATGGACGAAGTTGTGGGCATATCCTCTTTATGAACAAGATTGTAATCATATTGTCGGAGTCATAACATACCAGAATAATAATGCGTGTTTGTAAGATGGGAACCAGTAACATAAATTGTTCGATACATTATTTTTGTATAAAATTCTAAACGCCTTAGTTGATCCTCCTTTCTATCAAAGATTTATTTCTTGTAAATTTTCGAGGTCCTGTGCGTCTCTCACATAAACTACTCTTTTATATCCACGTATAGTTGTGCATTACTTTTATTTTGAGCTCTTTTGGGATCATATAGTTTGAATGTTTATATGATGAATATCATTTTTATCGATAACTTGTTATATTTGTGACCTTGTTTTTAAGATTTCTCGTCTTCCAGATAGAATTTAGGTTTAATTCCATTTTGTGACAGAAAAGTGCACTAGCAGAAGGTGGTGTCAGGAGCCTTAAAAACAGACGAGCGTGCATGACAAGAGCTATGAATGTCAAAGAAGCAAGTGAGGTGTATAAGAATAAGCCTAAATGGCGCTCTGTTGTTCGTGCCTACCCCGCAAGGGACCTGGCGTGAAGTTATGTATGTATGTATGTATGTAACAGAAAAAAATATCGTTTTTGAAAGCTATATTTTAACTCATTACTTTTGTTTGCCCAAAATTCCCCGTCTCCTTTAAAACGATAAAATTATACTTGACCCAAAGGTTTTTATTTCCAAGCCATAAAATCTTTTAATAATATAACCCAAAGCAGGTAATTGTAAGGACCCACTTACAATATTCCGTATGCCTTATCGTACACACAATTAATTAACCTACTGAATAGCACGCAGCAATTGTACTCTCTAATGAACCGGGCAGCTCGAATTAATTGTCATACGTGAGCCGGGTAGCAATGCGACCATTTTAAGTTGATACGCGAACTTTGCTTATAATACAAATTCAAAAGTTTTTATTCAAAATAAGTTCACCTAGAGAACACTTTTTGAAGGTCATACATAGAACTCAAAATTTTAATCGGCTTCCTATTTATTATATGTACACAGTTTCGCAATGTGTTCTCGCTGTTCAACTTCGGAACAACACGTCCTTCTTTCATCCTTTCAAAGTTTTTTTTTTATTGCCGAAGCACAGTAGACAGACTGACGGCCTAACTATGATGGAAAGTGGTTACCTTCGCCTACATTAGCAATACCAAAGGTGCTGCTGTCCTTGAAGGAGAAACTAGAAATCTGGCTGCTGAAGCCGGAACACAACTCTAATTTGGTATGGCGGCATACTCTAGACTAGGGGTGGTAGTCATCCATTAGGTAAATGCCCTATCTCCTTGTTTTGGGTTGTCTTACGGCAGGCCGCTCGGCCGCAGGAATTAGTTTTCTTTTTTCTGTCCCTGCACTGAGAAATATGTATCAATGTTGCATAGGTCAAGGGTAGCAAGTCAGTCTTGTGTAGGTAGTTAATTAGGGATAACAGCCGCTCATAGCATGATGGCATTGAACTCCTCAGATAATACTAAGAGCTAATAATACATATAATTTAACATATCTCGAGGTATTAAGTTGTTAACGGTGGATCATCTCAATGCTAACTCTTGTCAAATTGATTTTATTAGACAAATTCCTAAAAACATATTATGTCAATAATAAACATTCAAAAATAATAACTAGTAATTTGATCTTTAGAGAAATAAGAAAAAGGTAGCTAAAACTAAAAAAATCTCAATTACCATATTAAGTGATTTAATGGATATTTGTAGTTTAATTACTAGTTAATATTAATGTAAACTCCAAGTCGGATAGGTGGGTGTCATCATACTTAAGCGTCCTCCCCATATTTGAAAGTTAATATTTGGTAAATGTAACAATTTGTACTATGTGTTAGGAAAACCGCCTCAGCAATGCATATTCAATCTATGAATTGAACTTGATCGTTTGAACAACACTCTGAACTATAATAATACAACCGTCAGTCAGTATTAAAAATCTATCAATCTCTGCCAAGGGTTTTGCAGAAGAGACCACCGCTCGTTATACTATCTCTTGTATTTATTCTGTTACTGTTTATCTTCGGAGTGCAATAAGTGTTGGCTATGTAGATACATAGCCATATAGAAAGATATCTATCTATCAGGACTTTAATAGGTATTAGAGATTTAAAAAACCCATTGTACCTTTGAGTTGTAAAAGGGAAAACCCTAGGCAGTAGTCGTCGTCAGCCATTCACAGTCCACTCCTGGACGTAGGCCTCCCCAAGATGGCGCCACTCATACCTATCCGCTGCCTTTCTCATCTAGCGCCTACCGGCGACTTTGCGTAGGTCGTCGATCCATCGGGCTGGAGGGCGTCCGACACTACGTTTACCGAGACGCGGTCTCCACTCCAGGACTCGTCTGCTCCAACGGCCATCGGTCCTGCGACAGACGTGACCGGCCCACTGCCACTTCAACTTGCTAATTTTGTGAGCTATGTTGGTTACTTTGGTTCTCTTACGGATATCCTCATTTCTAATTTTATCCATAAGAGAAAAACACCCAACATAGCTCGCTCCATAGCCCGTTGAGTGACTTGGAACTTGTGGACCAATCCTGCCGTCAGTGTCCAGGTCTCGGCCCCGTAGGTCAGGACGGGGAGGACGCACTGCTCGAAGACTTTTGTCTTCAAGCATTGCGGAATGGTCGACGAGAACACTTGACGAAGCTTGCCGAATGCCGCCCAGCCCGACCTAGGCAGTAGTAGCTCTTTGTTACTTACCAGGTGTCCAGGTGGTAGGGCATTTGCCCCACTGGATTGCAATCACCCCTGATCTAAAGTATGTTGCCATAACAACCTTGAGTTGTGTTCCGGCATTAGTGACCAAGTTCCAGTTTCCCTCAAGAGAGCAGCAGCGAATTTGTAGCACCTTTTGTGTTGCGAATGTCCATAGGCGATGGTAACCGCTTTCCATCAAGAAGGCCGTCTGCTTGTCTGCTGAACTCCTGCAATAAATAAAAAACTCAGATAAAAAACGAAATCAGTTTTGTTTTTAATTTAGCATGATAAAATGTATCCTAAGTGTCAACTCGGGCTATAAGCCAGCGCTATGTTGAGTTTAATTCATACACGTTCAGTAGTTTCTAAAAAAGATGCAATCGCAGTGCCCTCTTTATCGCTAATTTCGTTTATTTCACGGAAACCACATCATTTATCGGGATCAAAAGTTTTCTAAATTACGCCCTGAGATATAAACTAGCTCTATGTCGACTTTCATTTAAATCCGTTCAGTAGTTTTCAGGTGATGCTCTAACAGACATATAGATAGACAAAAATTATAATCATTGCATTTTCGTTATCTCCAGGTCCGAATTATGCCTCCTGATTATTGCCACTTTTTTAAATGCCATATAAACTCGAGCCATTAACAGATTAATTAGAGTAACTGGTAGATAGATTTACTTTAACAAAATATTTTAATTAGATACTAATAACTAAGAATTATTACATACATCAAACAAAAACATCAACATTCTGTCACGTAGCAGTGACATGCAACATTTGGAAATAAGGTCAAAATAATTTAACCTCTCTAACCTCATAAAGTAGATTTTTATTTGTGGCTCATTAAAACCTTCATTATGTCAATAGTCAACTTTGCAATTAAATACCTCGAACATAAATCCAATAAGGAATTAAGACTATCTTACACCAGATCCATGTGTATATCAATACAAATAATAGCGTTGGAATCAATTAAGATAAGAGCCAGGAAGCTGGTCGGCAATGATGGTCTTTTTTTATACTCGATTTCAGTTTAGAGCATAGACGCAAGGTCGCAGGACTGACTGTCTTCTATCGGATACACTTCGGGGAGTGTTCCTTAGAATTGCACGAGCTGATTCCTTCGTCCTCATTTTACCATCGGACAACCAGACGCACCGGTTTGCGACAATGTTACATGGTGGAAACATCACCAGTCAGAACCAAGCGTTTCGCTTTATCTTTTCTGGTGCGCACTGCCGAAGAGTTCAATAATGTTTAAGGGAACAACTCATCTATAGTGATATTATAAAGAGGTAAGTTTGTGAGGTTGTTGGGTATAATCTCTGGATCTTCTAAACCGATTTTGAATTCTTTGAAATTCTTTCACCAGTGGAAAGCTACATTATTCCTGAGTGATATTGAAAAACATTATTAATCACAATCGTGGTAGCGTAACGGATAGCGCACGCGCCCCTAATTCGAAGGGCGCGGGTTCGATCCTGACCGAAACGCATGCACCTCTTAGTCAGTTTTCGGATCTAATGTGCATATTGCTACAATTACCACGTGCTAATAACGGTGAAGGAAAACATCGTGATGCAACCTGCACATCGAGATAACCGATGTGTCAAACCTGCCAAGCCACCTAGGACAGGCGTGGCGGGTATGCTGTTCGTTTCCCCTATAATGGGAGGTCCGAGCCCAGCACTGGGACATTTATGGGCTGATATTATTATTTATTATTATACAAAGATCAATTACCTTTACATGTAAATCAAACGCTAGTCAGGGGCTAGCAACGCTGCCGCTTCAGCTGAAGACGTCAAACGGCGAAAATATGGAGCCTTAGGAAGGGGTTACATATTTGTGCCGTTTGGGGTTGAAAAATTAGGCCCATGGGGTCCGTCGGCAAAGAGTTTGTTTAAAAACATATGTAAGAAACTCTTTGACACTACCCGTGATCAGAAGGCTGGTCCATATTTTGCACAACAAATAAGTATTGCCATCTTAAATAAATTATAGGAACGTTTTCCAAGCGGCCCTTTTAAAACACGAAATTTAAAGAATCGACGAATAACTTCAAAACATTTTCAATTTTATCTGTATGATGATAGTGTTTAAACACTATAATTAATTATTAAATATAATCTATTTTATCTTTTTCTGTGGCGGGCTTGGTCCTATAAAATTATGTTTTTATTATTTTCAAACCACCACGACTCTAAGGAAGTTTCACTTCAAAAAAATACTGATACAAAGTACTAGCCTACAAAGAAAACAAGAACTTCAGTATGTCTTCGGTTTATCTAAATAAACATTTGGATCTTTTGATGATAAATAGTGATATTCTAAAATTAATCATTTATAAACAGCATAAAGTTTTCAAAGGGTGCGGTTTCGTCTTCAATTATTGTGTTTTGGATAACAATTTATGATTGAAAGAACGTTTGAAACGGTTATTGTGCGAATATCCGTTGCAGTTGTCAGAGTATTTTGTATAAACACTCCTGCCCGGAGGCCTATTGTGACTGGCATTACGGAGGCCATCCTTTAATCTCCCGAAAACAATTTCACACGAATTGTTATGTTTAAAAATTTCATAGACGGTGTACTTATGTTCGATATAGGTAATTTTAAAATAATATATTTTTTTTTTATTATTTTTTTTTTATTGCAGGAGGTCAGCAGACAGGCAGACGGCCCACTTGATGGAGAGCGGTTACCATCGCCTATGGACATTTGCAACACCAAAGATGCTACAAATGCGCTGCTGCCCTCTTAAAGGAGACTGGAACCTGGTCCACTAATGCCGGAACACAACTCAAGGTTGTTATGGCGACATAACTGTAAAAAAATAATGTAAAATAATTCAAAATATGTTCTGTATTTTTTTAAATATTTGTATGTGGAACGGATCGTCCAAAGGGTTTCGTATTATGTACACAATATAAAGAAATGAATATTTATTGGTAAATTTCGACAATTTGACCGATCACTATGAAAGTCGTCACGTCTAAGTGGTATTTCATAGCGAAGGTTTTTACGCTATTTGTTTTACCTCTATTTGCTAATATATGATGTTGGAGTATATCAATTTGTATTCAAGATTGCCATAAAATTGGTAATATTGATAGATATTTAAACACGTAATATATTTACCAACATTCTATTTTGATTTAATATTCCACTAGATTGAACTAAAATACATCATTTTCATACACACACACTGTTACAAACAAACTATCCATTTATAGATATAGAATTAAATAAATAAAAACCAGTAGAAAAATGTTTTCTTCTGCTTTAATATGCTATAAATAATATTTTGCAGCTCATGCTTCATTTTGGTTAGTATATTAGAGTTCATAAATATTGGTTCATATGATGATTTGTGGTGTGACAGAAGATGTATGTCAGAATAGAAGAGTGTGGAAGGAAAAGGCATATTGTGTCGACCCCAATTAATTGGGATATGGTGAAAGAAAAAAGAGATTAGTGTTCATAAACGTCGTGAGAACTCAGACTGTCTTTTTTATAGCCTGATACCATTGTTAGGCTGGAAAAAAGACCATTTGGAGTTCTCACCACGTTTCTATATAAACGGTATAATTGCGGCTATTGCTAGCAGGTTACATCAATCAAAAATTTATTGGGACTGTTTGCAGATTGCTACATAGACAAAATAATTATTTTTTATGTAAATAAATATTTATGTAAATGATATGCTTTAGTGAGGGACTGACCGACTGACAACTGGCTAATTTTAAATTTTAATTTTGTTAATTTTTATCTATATTTTTTAAAGTTTTTAATGTAATTTATATATTTAATGTTATTTAAAATTGTAAAAACATTTTGTTTTTTTTATGGATCTTTGTGTCTGAAATAAATAAATAACTATTATTATGTACCTACCTATAATAATTGACAAACATTTTAATTAATATTTTGTGTTGACTTTCGGGCTTGAGACTCTGGGGCCGTGGGGACGCAAAGTTTATGAATTATACTAAGATGTTTCAATACGATTGAAAGAAGTCTCGCGTAACCAAAATTCTGGCCTGTTCTTTGGAAAACGTATTAGCTTTGCCGTACAAGGGAGTAATGCGTCCAGTATTTTGAAAACATTCCCCACCGACAGTGACGTGGAATCCATTATTTATTTGTAAATATGTATTATCTTTAGTTTTTTTTTAAATATTGTATAATGAGGAAATAACTTAGAACTATTTTGTCTGTAAATAAAGAGATTACTGACATAAAAAGTACAAACTACAAAATAAAAAAAATCAAAGTGATACTGATAACACACAAGTTTAAATGTCCATATTAATATAATGTTTAAAAACCGTTATTTTTTAACATCCTAATTGGATAATAAATACGAGCAATTATCTAAATAAACATCACCAATGGATTTATAACTATAATCTCTGTGATAGCCATTAATTAGGAATCTCGAAATACTGGTTTTGAAACCATCTCTCTAGTCTTTGCAGATATGAATGAAAAATCCTTATTGATTACCATTACTTAAACATAGACAATTAATATACATTCATTTCCATTAGAACAATAGGCGGCCTTAGCGCTTACCTATAGCAATCTTCCTGGCAACCCCCCATTCAAGGAGACATTACAAGAAAATTAATTAATATTTGGTGGTTTAACTAAATTAATACTAATTCATACATACATAACTTCACACCAGGTCCCTTGCGGGGTAGGCACGAACAACAGAGCGCCACACAGGCCCATTCTTACACACCTCACTTGCTTTTTTGACATTAATACATAATACTAATTCAATCCTAATTAAAGAAAAAACAAAATAATAAACTTGTATTTTTTAATCAAAACTTAAAAATAAACTAAATTATAAACAGATTAATTAATATAAAGAATGTAGCAAATCGCTGCCAGAGGGAAGCGTGCCCAGAAGGCTGGCTGCATTGCCACGCTGTATGGCAATGCTGATTCGTTGCGCGAAATACGAACCAGCCTTCCGATCATGGGTGGTATCAAAGAGTTTCTTACAAATTTCTTTGAAGAAACCCTTTGCCGATGGACCCCACGGACCTAAAGTTTCAACTCCAAACGGCACAAATATGTAACGTATGTAATAAACTTATATAGATATACATAATTAAATAGATTATAATAATATAAATTTCATTGATAATATAGGTATTCGTGAAGAAAAAATCAATTCATCACGCGTACAATCTGTCGTTTACGATACTGTTTATTACAAACATTGTTCGGGACAATCGGTTGTTCAGTTTGAAGAGAACGTCGCTTCTAACGGCTTAAGATTAATCCGAGGAAACGTGATAAGACCAGTTTCTAAGTTCTTTTATAAACATTAAAGAAATATTGCAAATGAAATGGAGCGATAACCGATCTTAATTATGATCGATTTTGCACGGTTCGTGGGATGAACACGATGACTGATGAACTTAACCGTTCGCTGTGTTTTATTGCTTAGGTCAAAGCCACGATTCAATCAAAATTTAATAGAGAGAAATATATTAAAACTTTATATCTTTATTGATTGGTAATGGAATAATTAATACCTTTTAAACGTTATTTCAAATGTTTCTAATAATTCAATTAATTCATCTATGTACCAAATCATAGATGATAAATGTTATGAGCAGTGTCATAACAGTTAGTACAATTATTTTTTCTTAGAGATTTTTTGCGTTCTATTAGTAGGTACGTATTGCAGTAGATGTCACTGTTCTCAAATTGAACACCAAATGAAAGAAAATAATGTGTTTCGTTATACGCAGTTGTTTTATTACTTGTTTAAGAAATATTTGATATGTTTTTATGTTTTTGCAAGCCATATCAGCTAATAAATATATTTTAAAGTGTGTAAATTCTATTCCTCACCAATTTCAAATTATAAAGCTCTTTTTAACTTTAATTACTAGATTTTTGATGAATTGTCGATTTACCAAAAACTCATTTCAAAGATGTCAATTATGTCAAAACCAAATACGATACGAGTTAGACTCGTGAATGTATGTACTTTGTTTGTGTTTTGATTATTTTTCGACAACTTTGTTTGATTCCTGGACTCCGAAGACTTCGCTTATCATGTTTACTAGTGTTCTGTGATCACAATTGATGATCAAAGATTTGTTCTCTGATGACTTGGATTATGGCTTCTTCTGAAAGAGGTTGTTGTGTGCCCAGATGCGGTAAAACTTGTAAGTAAATCATCGTAACGGCACCAGATTAGATGTGGATACATATAATGTTATGAAAATGTATGCATTTGAATATTTTAATAAAAGGAAACATAATAAATCACGCTACCGCTAAATTGTTGTTTTATTTACTAACAAATAAACATTTTTTGGAAAGGCTTTTGGGAATTACAGGAGTTAAATTATTAACTCCCGCAATTTCTAAAAGTCTAATATAAAAATCAAAATAATACTAGACCCCTGGACGGTTTTTGCCGTTGAATAGTACCGTATACCGATAGAGTGCGTTAGTATATACATTACGACTGTTGACTCTATATCAGTATATATAAAGTACTCTGTGGTTATGAGCCAATGGTATCTGCGTCTTATACCTTCGAAGAGGGTTGGAAGTCTGGCGAAGATCATGAATGGCTTTAGCAGTTCTTGCATTTGTCATTATTGACAGTTAGTCGATGAGTTTATTTGATGCAATGATTTTGTTTGTCCCACGTTATTATAACCTCTACCTTCGCCTATAAATTTGTAACTAGAGTTGCCACCTTTTTTGGTAAACGCTGTAAAAATATCGTTAGTACTGTTGGAAATTATTGGGAAAAATAGTAGGGACACATTCATTTTAAATTTTATTATTGAATTTTCTGAGTGAGTTTATTATCACTTTTTACTTTGGGTTTTAAAATAATCAAACGAATCTGAACAAAAAGCACGAACATTGCATTAGCGATGGACCTATAGTGTATTTGGTACTATAATATTTTTAGAAAATATATTGGCTAAAATATAAGTACGATACTATATATCATAGTATAGGTGGGAACCCTATTTGCAACCCAGAAATTTTATTAATTTGCTGCCGGCCGCGTAGAAATGTTACCAAACTTTTTAATAAAATCTTTTATCCCGGTGCCCTTGACAACATCTGGGAGCTCGTTTTAAATCTCTACATTAATAACATATAATGCATATTTAATTTTTATTCGTATAATAATTACATGTTCCTCGTAAATATACACTTACCGGCAAAATTTTCAGGCAGCTAGATAAAATTCAAAAATAATTCTATCAAATACTGACTGCCTACATTTTTTCTACATTTTCCGCAGCACGTCCAGACGGATGGAAGCTGTAGTCAGAGTATGGGGAGGAAAAGAGCAATACTAAACTTTTATTTATTCAAACTTATGTCAGGTTTTTATCATTAAAATTTATAAATTTTTAAAACATTCAATATAAAATCTGAAAAAGTTCTCTTTGCTATATTTCGTTTTTTATCATTAAAAATTAATTTGACTCCGAAATTACCGGATTGATATACGTTAATTTAATTGTAATTTAGTTGTTAATTATTATTAATCATAATAAAACCCATGTTGATGGTCTTTGATGGTCATATGATGGTTGAGCGGGCTAAGCCTTTACCAGCCTACCTCACTGTAACGCCAGTTTAGATTCAGACTCCAGGTTAGATTCTTGGCATGGTTAATTTCGGACACGAATTTTCCGCTATTTACTATTTGGGTCTGGAATCGCCCCCAGACTAGTCCGTTGTGTATTACCCATAACACAAGCGTAACTTGTCTAATTTGTGGATATACAATGTCTGTCTTTATCTGCTGATTTTTTATTTATTTATACCATTTGGTAATATAAAATCGTGGTACCGCCATGTAAACCTCCTTTCGACCTATTCATATTTTTCTTCGACATATTTAAATTCTTCCTTGAAATGTGACGGCGCGTTCCCCTTCCACAAGTCACGTCAATTCATTCATTGTCATATCATAAAATAAAATAAAATAAATCGCTAATTATAATTTATACCGCACCATAAGTATAAGATAAATTAACATAAAATAAATATATACTCATATAAATTAAATACTATACATATAAATATAGTTACAATAAAGTGTAGTGAAGTGCATAGTGGAAAAGAGGAGCCGCTTTATTTCATGCACATCAATCAGGTGAGTGCGTGCTTATTCTCCTATTCCCTTTAAAAATTGTCCCAATCTCCTATTTTCTTAAATTAACACAGTTCACTTCCCGCTAAACCCAGCGTCTCTGCAACATATCGTTTTCTTATTTTTTTTTTCTTTTCGACTAATTGTACCGATGTCTATGTTTCAAACATTTAACAACTCAAAATTGATTTCATTACTGACAAATTGTTTCAACACATTCCCATCAGAATCGTTCCGTTGTTTTGTAATAAGACGAAGATGCTCGTACTTTATTAATCTCTGAGTCACAATCGACAATTAAGGTTGTCTTGAAAGCGGTTCTAATCCTTCATGTAAAGCATTTAGATTATCACGAGGACAAAGAAAGGTATGTAATGACTTCGTGACGTTGTTAGGAATTTTATAACGCTCAGTAGAGTTTCGACTGCTTTTGGGTCATTATCGTGATTTCGATCAGCGACGCGTCAAAGTGCAGCCACACACGAAGCCTGGGTCCCTGTTACCAATTAATCTGTATATCAACTCTTTTGAAGTGTTAAATCAACACTTATCACCTTTACGCTTTATATATTGTTACAACTCAGGCCCCGACAAAAATAAAATCAACCTGCATATCTGAAACAAAACATATTTTATTACCTGCCAGCTTTTAAACTAATTGTTACTTTTTTTTTATGATTGACTTCTCTTGTTTACTTTGTGTTTAAAATTTGTGATTAGAAAACAGCCCATTGTTTTACTGAACTCTTTTATGGCAGGCATTAGCTAGGTGCGACGGATTAAGTCGAGTAAGATACGGAAACATTGCATTTGTGTTGTATAAGACGATGACTTGATGGAGGTGGAGGCAGTTGAGCGGGAACCACGAACGAAGCGAGAAGTATGTCCTACAATCGGGAATATAATAAGTGACGAACTTTGTACGTTTTATTGAATTACGACCTTCTGCATTACGTTTGGACTTGTTGTGTTCGGTCATATTTGTACCTGTGTTACACGTGTTTGTATAGTTGTAATAAACTCTATAGTAATTGTAACGGCATTTTAATTCGAATCTCGCACTCGTAACAATATATTCTTTTCACTTTGTATTTTACTTGCTTTAGTGTCTGTGTACGTCACTAATGGCCTTAGTGGAAGATCAGCGTTCCTTAATCCAACCAGCAACATGCCGAGCTAGGATAAATTTAGAGCTACAATTGCTTCGTTTTCTTTAATTAATGCATTTTACATTGTACATTTATTTATTTATGCAATATTCACTTGTCTTGTAGTTCTAAATTAATATTCTTTCTTTTTATACCGGATTGTGGTGTTGTTGTTATAGTTTTAATATGTGTTTTGTGAATATATTCTAATAATAATGCTATTTTTTATTGGTTAAAGTTTGCAAGCAGTCAAAAACCTTACGGAAAGTATTTTTGGAACGAAGTTCCTAATCGCGCGTTGCGAAAGGGGGCTGGACGGAAAAAATTAAGACCAAAAGTTGTAACGCCACTTTTTGCTATAGTTGTAAGCTGTGCGGCGTGCGAGTATTTCTCTGTCTGTCTCTCTCTCATTATTACTAAAATTGAGCCTACTGATTAAGTTTATATTACATTATATTTGTTATTATAACTTAAAAAAATAATAATATTACAATTCCTTTTATTTTATTAAGGATCACCAACAGCTGCGTACATTTGTTCAGTTACTAGACTTATGACACGGACACTACTATTTAATGCTTCATTTCAAATTATCGTTTTAAGCATTTTTTTTTCAGATAAAAGTTATCAGTCTAATAAATTATATATATAACCTGAATTCAAAAGTGAATTGACTCACCTATTTTACACATGAAAGTGACATTAAGAAATTTTACATTTTATACCTTATCCTACGAATAACTTTTTTTTTGGCGATTGAAAAATCGGTCCTCAGTCGTGAAAAGGTAAGTTTTAATTAATTATCTGTTAATGACTTTAAGTCGTCTTCACGGTCACAAGTGTATCGATTTCTATCGATTTAGGAATTTAAATATAAACCCTTGACTAATAACTGAAATCACCTTGAGAAACCCATTTACAGACAAGCAATAAAGAAGACATTACGATTTTATTGTTTATTTACATAGGAATTCCTCGGTTATATTTGCATATCGCCATACTTATCAAACAAATAGTGGTCATCTCCCAAAACAGCCTTCTGTTGAGTAATAACTTGAATTCATGTGCAACTTAGACCAAGTTACAGAATATACTTTACCTCTACGATATTTTATGTGATACTATCACTATATTACTATAACTATATTTTCAAGAATGTATGTTTGTCTACATTAATTTTTGAAAGTCCTGGTGCAATCCTTTAAAATCTTTTTCATTTGGTCTCCATGGCGAAAAGCAATGGCAAGATCGATTTACGAAGTTTCATTCAGAGCATCAAGGTTTTACTCTAGTCTGGATTGGTGTCAGACTTGGACGGTTGTTCTAACAATGAAGGTTTTTAATCAAAATTTTTTTAGGAAGAACAATCGAATGGCGCTTTTAAAATTACCTACACATTCTTCCTAAGTCGTAACTTACTGTTAATATTGTTCTGTTATGTTACAAGTTTGAAAGGTCAAAATGTTATAAATTAATTATATATTATAGAAAGTAAATGGTTACGCTTGTTATTGTGCGTTTTCATTTACGAACTATTAAAAAAACCCCACAAAAACATGGCTAAACATGTATGTGGGGGTTAATATAAATCGTTACGCACTACTGGGCTCATGGCCCAATTCCCTGAGGAGTACAAAATAAGACCAAAAGTTTTTGTACTGTTGTAGTATATTGTTTTATTAATCGTGCCACATAAAATTTAGACTATAGTATATACAAAACTCTTATCGACTACGTGATTTGTATATCAGCACTATTAAATATTAGCGGTCCCGAGAGACGTTGCCCTGCACTGAAAAAATGAAAATTTAGGACCCGATTCCAGAGTCTCCTACCGGTTCCAATTGTGAATCTAAACTATCTAGGAACCCACTCAAACACAAACCTTTTTTTTATTCAAATCGGTAAAGCCGTTCTGAAGTTATGCACGTACATACATTTCTAGGATTCGTTTTTATTATATTGATTATATTTACACGTTTATGTCATTGGACACCTTTGTCCCATCTTATCGGTAGCTCTAACAGCGATATCTATTATCTGTATTCACGTAGCATCACGTTCATGGGTACAGTTTTTATACATCAATAAATTAGTGGCAGAAACGTGACGCATAAATATGAACTCACCATATTATTATTTAATCGCAAGAAAACCCGCGAACCAGGAGTAGGTCTTCACCGAAGCTATTGCAGTATTTATGTAACATAAAATGTCACAGACAATTGAAAACAGCCGCCCGTGCGTAACCAAAAATATAATAAGTCAAAACACGTGCTCCCGACAAACGGACCTCAAGATCATTGATAACACGATAACTCACTCGAAAAAACATTTCCAACCTCAAAACTGAGTTTATCGGCTTTCGATCTGGAATCTGTTCGGCACACATTTGTAAGTCTTTGTGGTCCTTATCATGCGGATTAATCGCAGTATGAAAGGCCTTGGGTCCCCCAACCGCAGTTTTTTCGCTTAAGTAAACTTCCTACAGATGTTTGTACAAGTAAAATATATCTTTGAATTCCTAGACCGTTTTTTTGTTGGCCAAATCCAACGACTTATTGTTCAGTGTACTCTTCTTAATTCTTGTGAATGGTAAACCATTAAACCAACATTTCATCAATACAATGTCGACATCTTGAATAAACATTGCGAATGTCATTTTGAGAAACAGGTAAGAGTTGAAAACTCAATTGATTATTTTTGAGATACAAGTATACTTACGGCAATGTTTGAACGGTCTAAAAACTCCCATTCGCTATCCTTGTTTAAGGATCAGGTACGGATGTTCTATAACACCACCCAGATTTACAGAAGGGGCTCAAAAATCAGCGCACTATAATAACAGATAAACCGTATTTTTTACTCAAAAATAGATTAAATCTTGCACATACAACTATTAACTTGTATATATCTATGGTCGACACTTGTTCTTAAACACATCGTTTCGCTACATTGTCTTTTCATTCTATAATTTTCTATTCTAACATACGTTCTTTGTCGCACCACAAATCATCATGTATACAAACCCTCCAGGTTTCTTATCTCGGCAATCCCGCGGGTATTTTCCCGGGAGCGGTTTGTATTTGTTTGGGTGCATAAAAATTAGCTTACCCCGACACAGTTTTCAATAAAATGATAGCTTGCATTATTTTTAAATGCCGCGGTACTTTGTGTCCGGAGATGTCGCGAGAATTTGAAATCAAGCCTGAACAAAGTCGCGGCATATCCTAGTTCGGTATAGAATATTTTGCAATAAAAAAAATCTATAACTTTATAAAAAACTTAAACTTTATAAAAACATAAAAATGTTTTTATATCGTGTTAATAATACTCTTAAAGTATCACGACAAAATCAGTTTAATTATCGTCTAATTAGTGAACTATTTGACTTTGACTCGTTTGAATTATGTGAATGATGCAGAATTAAGGAAACTAACGTCTTTTATAAGATGATAAAAAGTTGTCCAGTTGATTTGACGGTCAACTACGCTATTATGTCTATCCGTCCGTAAAGCTATGGAATATTTACATATACTGTCTAAACTAACAAATAAAGTCGATGTGTCTGACTATGATTATAAAATAAACTTCAAAATATTAAAAGAAAGCTACCATTTATTCAATGTCTAAACATAGCGATTAAAAAAAAAAGAAATTCAAAACTGCTTTAAGAGCTTTTGGCTGGCTGTCTAAAAGTTTGTCTCTCATTGGCTGTTCAATAGTTTAACGAATTTCAAAGAAAAAAATAATAGAACCGTATTTTGTTTAGACATCGCATAAATAGCAGCTTTTGCTTATATGGCAAGTATTTTAAAATGACAGCCATATACTTAAATTTAATTGTATATATTTAATATTTTAAAAACGAATATTATCTCTAATCACATATAAACATGATCAAGTGCCGATAATAAAACCAAAAATTTAACCAATGATGATGGTCACCATGATCACCAATGGTGATCTTTTAAAAATCATGCCTGCAATAAAAGCCATCGATGAATCAATAAATATTCTAACGACTGCAATAACACGGTGGTCTCGTTTGTTCATCAGCGTGATTATATATAATTGGTCAAATTTGAATTTGATTAATTATAAACTGATTAGCCGAAATTGATCCAAAATGCCAAGTTGGCTTTCATTATTTTTTCATAATAAATAAATATATACATACATACACAAAAATATTAGAGAGAGATACATATAATACTTTATTGCACACCCAAAATACAATTAAAAAACATATCATATTTACAATATTTTCTAGGCGGCCATATCGCTAAAAGCAAGCTCTTTCAAACATCCTAAAAGAAATTTGAATCGGTCGATGTAGGTGGTGTAGGAAAAAAGTAATAGATACTGTAACGACCTACACAGGACTCGAATTAAAATGCCTTTGGAACTTCTATATATTTTATTAGAACTGTACAAACACGTATAAAACAGGTACAAATATAATTGGACACAGCCAGTACAAACTGCACGATTCAATAACATGCACAAAGTCCGTCACTTTATTGCTTGTCAAATCTACGTCTTGCTCGTATCGTAGTCCTCGCTAGACTGCCTCTTTCCGCTTTTGGCCATTGATTTATAATGCACCGATCCATACCTGGCAAATTTCAACGCAATACAATAACAATAAGGATTAGTTCGACACTACTGACGGCCATAAAACAAGTACAAAAATCGACCGCGTGCACTGGGTTTTCCGAGAAACAGTAATTTGCACACTTGGTTAATTATTCCTGCGAACGGCCAACGAAGTCGATAATAATAACAATAGGCTATTGCCTTCAGTAAATTTTATATATGAAGTACACAAAAGAACTCCGAATGCGGGAGGGGTAACAAACTATACATAAATATGTAACAATACATGAATATTCAAACTAATTTAAGAATTATGTATACAAATACATATACATAGTCATATAATATATACATATTCAATAATATATTTCAATGCAGCATGAGTAAACACGCATCTTTCTTATCTCTATCTTTTTAGTTTTTTTGATTAAATAAACATATGGTTTGAATTAATAGCCGTGACGTAATTTGAAATTAAATTTGGAATATTAACGCATATATATCTGAGTATATTTCTTCTAAAAAATATGTTTATAGTGTTACTCTACAGACGGATAGATTGTACATTATATATATATATATATATATATATATATATATATATATATATATATATATATCTGCAGCCTGTAATGTTCAAAAACATAAAATTAATGTACTGATAACGCCGGTCACCTTAGTCTTTTGATATTTTTATGAAAGTAAAATGCTAATTATCAAGCGAACCGGTGTCTTTTTATAGTACACTATTTGGGCCTCGTAGTTTTATTTGTAGTGTATATACAGCTAGGTGGTAGGGTATTTGCCCGACTGGATAGCTACCACCCCTGTTCTAGAGTATGTTGCCATAACAACCTTCAGTTGTGTTCCGACATTAGTGACCTGGTTCCTGTCTCCCATAAGAGAGCAGCAGCGCATTTCTAGCACCTTTGGTGTTGCAAATGTTCATAGGCGACAATAACCGCTATCCATCAACTGGGTCGTGTGCCAGTCTGCTGAACTCCTGCAATAAAAAAATACTACTATAAAATCACAGACAGACTACATTTTTACTATATTTAACTATCTATATGCAATTATTTATCAACATACAGTGCATAGTTAATAACTGGTTTCCAGTAAATATTCACCGGTGAACTTCAAAAATTTTATAATTGACGCCTCAACAATAAAATGTGAATTTTATGTTAACAGATATATTGATACAATCAAAACAATCATCGTTTATCTGCATATTTATACCCTGCCCAGATCAGAGTGAATTGAATGATAGCATATTTTAGGGTTCCAGAAACATTAAGCAAAACGAACTCTAATAGAATGGTCATTTCTCTGTCCGTAGTTCTTTGTACGTCACGTCTATTATCCTCAAATCTACTGGGTCAGTATAGATGAACTTAGTAGAATAGTGTGTTTCCAGAATTACAAAATGACGCATTGAACTTGCTCAATAAATTAAAAGAAGATAGCCATCTTCACCATACATGTAACTGAGCTATATAATAAAAAAAAAACATATTCATGTTTCATAAGCGTGTAAGTAAGAACGTGTAATAAGCCCGATGATTTTCTTCGCAAAACTATAATGCGTCTTCGAAGCTCGTGCAAGTCATTTGCGCAAAGTTCACAAGATGGTATGTATTAGATTGAGAGAAGAGAATGTTGCATCTCGCTCTAATACTATTCGCATAATATCTCTTCCGCACAACACAATGTCAGGTGTATTAAGCCTTAACACTGCTATATAGATCAGCATAAACTCACATAGCTAACTTCTCTCAGATGGATTTAAGTTTTGCGTGTGTTATACCTACGATCACGGACTGGTTAAAGATCATCGAGTCTTAAGTAACTGTTCTTGGTTGCTCGTGTATCACCTGCTTTAGTAATTTTATTATTGAAATCAATAGGTGGTGAGATATTCGCTTTTAGTACCAAATGACAAAACATGGGATCATCACTACTACGGAACCGTTTGTTGTACGCAGACATACACTTGACCAAATTTTTTATTACAAATTTTATTATAACTGCATACGTCAGTTTATGAATCCAAACTATTATATGATCTAAAAGCGTTTTACAATAAATTGCGAGATCCCATTAAATGTGTCGGCAAAAACTCGTCTTTATGAAATGATGTGTGGCGTGCGTGTACGCATGTCATTGTCAGAGGGCTGGGTTTGGGCAAAAAAAATTGTGGGAACCACATCGTTGCAGTTTAGGGTATGTACTCGTAAGTGTAGTTTGTGGAAATTGTCGATAATTTTATGTTGGTCACCAGAATTTGTTAAATTGAGTAATTTAATTATCGAATAAATTCGTATAGGTTTGAGTGAAAGGTCTTACTATCCTTATGGTGACATGTTTATTTACATCAGTGGAGCGGATGATGTATTTTAAAAAGGGCCAGCCAATAAAATTACGACGTTATTATAGCGTTTATATACCAATATAAAATTTTACGTACGACTAATTATAGTGGTATAATAATACAAAAAAAATCCCTATAATGTAATTTGTCATGTAGTTCTAAATATTTTGATGGCTAATCGCCAAGAATCTAATTGATTAGAGTATATACCAATGATACTTCGCCACTCAACCTATATATAAGTATATTCATATTACGTTGCCCCTCCTTATTTATGACATTATTATTATTAGTGTACGTATATTTAATTGAAATTATGCCACATAGGTAGATGTTCCTGGTCTTCGATTTCGTTACTCAACATTTCTGGGTGTTAAAATATTTAAATATAAATATATTAGCAGCATAACAACTTTACTTATAGAACTTCAAGTAGAAAATTTTATTGTAATTAATAATTATGTCTAAGATTAATTCCACCAATTTAATTCACAAAATTTTACAATATTTCGATTGTCATATTATTCTTCGTCGTTATTCCCGATGAATAATTTACATTAGATACGTTTTATTAAAATACAAAACAGTCCAAATCATTACAATCGAATTATTATATCGATAAAATAATTGAATTAAGTCTGATTACATCCCCAACCACCCAAAATCATCAAAGATTCGGTCTATAGAATAATAACGCGCCCACCTCACTTTGTCATTCGGAGCCCACGTTGACAATGGTACAGCAAATAGCCATTATTATCGATGCAAGGGCCAACTCTATTAAACTATGGGCACAAGGCGATTATTGTGACCAATATTTGACAAATATTTGCAATTCGCGTTTTCATGCAGTTTCACTCATTTTTATCTTTACATAGTATAAAACAACTTCACTTTGTTGAATTGTAACATTAGATGCGTGGGGTCCATCAGCAAAGAGTTTCTTCAAAGAAATTTGAAAGAAACTCTTCTATGCCACCTTTTACCAGAAGACTAGCTCATATTTCGCTTGACAAATAAGCACACAGCACGGCAATGCAGCCAGTCTTCTGGGCGCATTCCCATCTGGCAGCCATATGTTGCACAGTCTTTAATTATATTATTTGTACTACTTATAATTGAATTTATTGATTGATAACTTCTTATGGAAGGGTAAACCGCTTCGTTACGTAACGCGTTACGGCGCCAGTCTGTCTGGCTTCCCTTTCTCTCTCATATACGGCAGCGGTAGGCAAGTTCCTCCTCTCTCACTCTAACCCACAGCGCTAGTCGTATTTCTGTAACTAGATTAAACAATGATACTAATAATGTGGATACACAAAATTCTAATGTATGTATTCAAGAATCGTAACTAATAATAAAATACATTTTATAATCTATAAAAGATTTTATTAATAAATAACCTTTTCTTACATTATCATTTTTTATACACAAAGTTTTAGTAATAACCTAAGCTTTTCTCAAGTTAAACAATTTAAATACTAAATAGTTCCACTTCGATTCGTTTAGTTATCACTTCTGTCGAGTGTCCTGAGACACACACGTTTTTGAAGTGATAACTCCTTATGGGAGGGTAAACCGCTTCGTTACGCAACGCGTTACGGTGCCAGTCTTTCTGGCTTCTCTTTCTCTCACGCACGTTATTACTTCTGTCGGGCGTCCCGAGACCCACACATTTTATTTATTTTATTATATTTTAAAAGTTAGTTTTACTTTACTTGATACTTAAATTTAACTTCGCTTTCCGCGTCTCTCTGTTTGTATATCCGCTAACTCCTCCTAAACTCAGTAAGGTGTTTTGAAGCAGAATGTAATTTATGTTGGTTGGTTTAGGTTTATATACATAATTAAATAAAAACCTAATCAAGTCTTTATCGTATGATAATGATGATGAATAACTCTACTATGTAACCAAATCTTAAGAGATGGGAATATATATACCGGATTGAAATATACATATTATATAGGTACGGCAATCTCTAAAGTCTATTTATGACACTTTATTTTAATAGTTTCTTAATAAAAACAATTATTAAAAATAACCCATTTCACATTAAATTTTTAATGTATTGCATAGCTTTTATTTGTAAACACATAAAATAAAGAACTCAACTTTTTTTTAAACAATATGTATATTAAAAATTTACCGACAAATATTGTTTTTACTAAAATTTAAATAAATAATAATTTGTTTAATTGTTTCGAAATGGGATCATACTTACTTTCATTTGCTTATGAAAGTCATGAGTCGACCATCAATGTTAAGCAATTTTATTATACAAAATTTAAATTTAATATAAACATATTGGTCTGATTTAAGTAAAATAAAATATTTATTTGCATGAAGCATGGATACGAGGACTTATAAAATCGTGAAAATATGTTTCACCATTGTCTGGGATACAATTTTTTCGCAAAATTATACATTAATTATTTTTTTTGTTAAATTTGATATATCTACATTACCTGGTGTATACGAAGTCAAAACTACATTGAACATACATACATACATATTGTCACGCCTGTTTCCCATTGGGGTAGGCAGAGACAATGGATCTCCACTTGTTACGATCTTGACAAACACTTTTCGCTTCATCAACTTTCATTAATCTTCTCATACATACACGCTTATTTAAACTACTTTTTATTTGACCTTTCTTCAAAATATCTTCAATTTGATCATGGTGAGTACGTCTTGGTCTACCGGCACTGACTCTTCCAGTCACATTGCTATCATATACTTGTTTTGTGATTCTGCTATCATTCATTCTCTCTACATGGCCAAACCACCTTAACATTCCCTTTTCAACTCTTGTCACTATATCTTCTTTCACGGTGTAGTATATACCTAAATACATTTATATGAAATTATTCTACAAAGTTGCAATGATTTCTTTAGTTTCAATAGAATGAATAAAGAAAGCAGCATACAAAAGACCATCATTCACCCGCCATGGTTCACACAAAGCGGCTTTTTTGCGCGATTGTGCAATGATCAAAACATGCTATAAATAAAACACGCCTCCTTTTGTGCAATATTGTGACGCGGATGTATGTGGGTTTCACATTTAGCCCCAATACAATATGACACGGGATGTGAACAAGAAACAAAAGTCTGTATGATGTTAAAAAACACAAAAGTATTTTTCAATTATTTCAATACTATATACTATCTTAGATCATTAAGGGTGTAGAAACAGTATAATTGCGGCTATTGCTAGCAGGTTACATCAATCAAAAATGTATCGGGACTGGTTGCAGATTGCTGCATAGACAAAATGATTAATTTTTTATGTTAAGTATTTATGTAAATGATATTCTTTAGTGACGGACTGACCGACTGACAGCTGGACAAGTTTTTAATTTTAATTTTGTTATTTTTATCTTTACTTTAATTTAATTTATAATAATGTAATTTAAAATTGTAAAACATGTTGTTCTGTATGGATATTTGTGTCTGAAATAAATAAATAAATATTAATAGAAAGAAAGAGTCTCGAACTCTCAAAGTGAAGTCGGCTAAAATATGCCGATTTTAGAGTAGGATGCCGATGGTGCCGCAATACTTTAAAAAAATATATGTAATATTATAAAATTATTAACAAGCAGTGTATGTATATTGAAGCTAACAAACCAACTGGAATACTTTTGCCAGGTAGGCTATTTGCCCGACTGGATGGCTACCACCCCTGGTGTCTTGAGTATACGGCCATAACAACCTTGAGTTGTGTTCCGACATTAGTGACCAGATTCAAGTCTCCCTTAAGAGAGTAGCAGCGCATTTGTGTTGCAAATGTCCATAGGCGATGGTAACCGTTTTCCATCAAGTGGGCCGTCTGCCTGTCTGCTGAACTCATGCAATACAAAAAAACTAGAATAGACTATATAAACGACGAAGAACACGATGCAATTTCTTTTTATTTCTTGTCTGTCAGTTGGGTTGTCCGTAAAAGCAATTGAGCTGATTTGGATGCGGTGTTTGATGATTAACAGCAAAATCATTTCCTGGGAAGGAGTTACACAATTTTATTCCAGTGTGATTTTTACACTACTTGATAGAGTTTTATGTAATAAAATGTATGATATTTTTTATCCCGGGAATCCCGCGGATTTTTTTGGAGCGATTTGTAATTGTTCGGGTGCATAATAATTACTTTATTCTGACTACTTCTCACCGTTTTCACTAAAACGATAGCTTAAATTCTCTTTTAAATGCTCTTATATTTGTGTCCCAGGAACCCCGCGGGAATTTCAAGTCAAGCGTGGACGAAGTCACCGGCATATTATCCTACTAATAAATAGCTTTTCTTATAAGGGCTAATTTTTCAAACACTAGATTAAAGTTATTCATAAGAATAATTACAACATGAGAAAATCGAAAACTACACTTGCATGTTATAAAACAGTTGAATTGTTTAATTTTCTAATTTAGTCAGGTTATAATTTATTTGACTGATAACTTATCTGATTACTAAAAACTGTCTCTTAAACACTTAGGTGCATAAGATTAAAGTAGAAAGACGCTTATCAAAGCTATAATGATAAGTTTACGGAATAGTTAGAAACTTCTTGCTCTGGGAGGTTACAACAAAATGTAAACCTGTTACAACACAGCCTTCCGGACTTATTAATTCAACGCTTTCTGTGTAGATGGCGTTGAAACGAATAATGTAAAATGTTTAATTTCATAATCTAATTGGTTTACTGCTCATACATTATACTCAGATTTAGTCAAAAACATTTAAATTATTTAATATTTGTTTATTTTCCATGTTTACTGGTCGTAGTAGCGTTGCGAATAAGAGAATGGCTAGCGCCACACGTCCCATACTCAAAGGACGCGGCTTCGATCCTGGCTAAAACGCATGCACCACTTAGCCAGTTTTCTGACCTAATGGGCATATTATTACAAATACCACGTGCTAACAACGGTGAAGAATAACATGATGCAACTGGCACATCTAGATAGCCGGTGTGTCAAACCTGCCAGGTCACCTTGGACAAGCGTGGCGGGCATACTATCCGTTCCCCTATAATGGGAGGCCCAAGCCCAGCAGTGAGACATTTATGGCCTTTTATTATTATATTATATGTTTACTACATCAATAATCTGTAAGCTGTTGACACCGCATGTTCGGTCCTCATTGCACCAACTAAAGAAAGATACTTCTTCCTGCGGCCGGGCAGGCTATCCAGAGGCGACAAAACAACTCACAGCCAGGTGGTAGGGCATTTGCCCGACTGGATGGCTACCACCCCTGGTCTAGAGAATGCCGCTGTAACTTTGAGTTGTGTTCCTGCATCTGTGGCCAGATTTCAGTTTCTCCTTCAATGCCACACATCGGCAGCACCTTGGCATTGCTAATGTCTATGGGTGATTGTAACCACTTACCATCACAGTTGGAACATCAGCCTGTTGACTAATAAAAATATACTAAAATCATCGAGAAAGAGCACTGTAAACTATAGGTATATAATATATATTTATGAACGTTTAGATGGACCCTAAAGTGTCTACTTTTATAGAAAAAAAAAACAGATTTTTGAATAGTACCTGGATTATTTATTTAGTTTTATGATATTTATTTTCTTTAGTAAGAAATATTATCTCTTGAAAATATCTGAAGTACTTATTAAAATATGTCTTTTTGGGTTGCCACAAGAATTTCATTGGTTGGTATCTGTATGTCGCCTGATGCCTGTTTTGAGAACTTTAAAAGATGAAAATTCATTATTTACTTGACGCTGGTTTAAGAAACAAACAGTGTGATTTATATTCTTTTTTTTTTTTTTTTTTTTATTGCAGGAGATCAGCAGACAGGCAGACGGCCCACTTGATGGACAGCGGTTACCATCGCCTATGGACATTTGCAACACCAAAGGTGCTACGAATGCGCTGCTGCTCTCTTTAGGGAGCCTGGAACCTGGTCACTAATGCCGGAACACAACACAAGGTTGTTATGGCGACATACTCTAGACCAGGGGTGGTAGCCATCCAGTCGGGCAAATGCCCTACCACCTGGCTGTGGGTTGTTTTGTCGCCTCTTACGACAGGCCGCCGGGCCGCAGGAAATTGTATTCTTTCTCCGTTCCTGCACGGATAGATTATATATTTATACATAGAATAAGATAAGGTGAGTGTATATAATATATATTGGGTAGGTAAGTTTATTAAATGTAAAATTACACTTGAAATATTTTCTATCAATATATTTAGAAACTAGCTGACCCATGCCCACTTCGCCAGGCATCAGAAAAAAAACTTATTATTGGTTACAATCAAATACACCTTATGTTACTCAGGAATAAGGTATCATTGCACTGGTGAAAGAATTTTCAAAATCGGTTTAGTAGATCCAGAGATTATCCCTACAAACTCACAATTTTTTATTTGACTTGACTTTATGTTGTTGGTCCGAAGACCTTACAACTTTACCGGGATTTTTGGGGCAAGCGCCTTCGCAAGGAGAAGGCGCTCGAGCCCGAGGGCAACTTGCCTGAGGGAGCTCCCTAGGGAGTTTTACCTCGGCTGGACTGTTGCCATGAGAGGGGGATGAATCTGATAATGCCCGCCATAGGGTGACACAATGAACTAATTGAGAACGGGCGACGGGTAGTATAAGGCCCGAGGGGAAGGATCCCGGCGGACCGGGATCGGCGGTTCGCGGCGGCCTACGCTATCTTACTGCCGTTTCGCAACGTGTTATGACTGGGAGAGAAGAAACGGCGAAAGAAACTTCCCAGCAACACGCCTAGTCTATCCTGTGGGGGAGACTATGTCTCCTGGCGTCCCTCGCGAGGACGTGGAGAGATCGTGATTGGCGGCGTCCGAGACGCCGCCGTCTGTGTCTGTCTGTCGGTGCCTGCCAGCCTGCCGTCCTAACCACGGGCGGGCTGATCCGGGCCAGCCGTTTTGTAATAATGTCGACCTTGTCCGTGAGGACATTACGCGGTCGTCGCACGAGAGAGAGCATTTCGCCGAGGTTTGTAATCGGACGCGGACACGACGAGCGGATTTCGATGGTGCGGCGCGAGATCGAAATACTTACGCGAGAGCGGCGTAATGTTACAAACTCACAAACTTTACCTCTTTATAATATTAGTATAGATATAATGTCATTTAAGAATTCCTTTTTTACCAGCAGCCGTTATCCTTTGAATGTTTACGAGTTGTAACATTTTAATTTTAACCCAAATTAATATATACTGCAACTTTTAAACGTCTACACGGAACAATATTAAATTGTTCGTAGGATATAATCATAAAGCTCAGAGCGCAAATGGAGCGCATTAACATCGAACAAAGAAATGAATAGAGCCGATTTATATTGCCTTAGATATTAACTTCGAGAAGAAATACGAAAATGTATACTTCAATATATTATGTCATTGTACATCACGGACCATAGGAAGGCCAACACATAGAGGCCCATCGACAAAAATGTAAATGTGACGTGACACTGACCGACGATTGTCCATGTCTACGCCACGTCAAAATGCACCCAAAGACAAGCCCCCGTCAGTATAGGACTATTGTAGGAAATATGAACAAGAGATTAATATTAGCAGATATTATATTGCATATAGTTATATGTTTAAATAGTTACATATTATCACCATATCTTGTATATGTATATAACTTGTGTATATTTGTATATATAGTATCTTATATATATAAATCTCCTGTCACGATGTTTGTCCGCGATGGACTCCTAAACTACTCAACCGATTTTAATCAAATTTGCACACCGTGTCCAGTTTGATCCAACTTGAAAGATAGGATAGTTTTTATACCGTTGGAACCGGTAGGTGGCGCTGGGATCGGGTCATATTTTTTCAGAGCAGGACAACGTCTGCTGGGGCAGCTAGTAGTTATATATTAATTATTAAAATGTAAGTAATCGTACAATAATTATGTATACCACCGCAATCGCCACTGCAAATTAGAATATTCTTGGCACGGGTTGTCTGGAAGAGATCACTTTTTACGATAAGACCGCTCTTTGTACCCAATTAGATTAATACTAAATGAATCACAGCATAGACAATGCTATCTCGATATTATTCATAAAATTTTAAACAGAAATCAAGATTATTTATTAGTAGTGTTTTGACTCTAAGGTGTTTATATTCGTTGCCTTGCAGCTAGCTTACGGCGGATTCCTGGAGCGTAAACCCTAGATTATTTAACGCCTCGTTGGCTTCAACGGCTAAGCAATCCAGCCAGATTATGAGTCAGATGACTCAAATGTTCAATTTCTTGCTGCGGATGGCTCTACTGAATTTAAAATAAGCACGACGAAATTGTTGTCTCTGATGTTAATGGTTCAACAAGCTACAATTCTAACTGGAATTTCGTACTTATCAGATACCTCTTCATTTAGTGTTTTCATTTTAGGGAAAAGAGGGAAATTTTGTAAAGTCTATAATATTCACTTTTATATAAAAGAACGTTATGGATTAAAAGGTGATGTAATACTGATGTTAAGTCGAAGATTTAATAAAAAATAACCATAGTTGAAATAGGAATATTAACGTGGTTTGAGCATGTCGAGAGAATGGATGAAAGTAGAATCACCAAGTAAGTGTATGTCGACATTATGAATGGTAGAATTTGTACCGATAGTCTGTGACGTACACACCATAATCAAATAGCAGAAGTGTTAAAAAGAAGTCAGTAAAAAAGCATCTCATATGAGGGGTTAATGAATGTAGATGCGGCGAAAGTTGTTTGTTAAGATCATTGCAAGTGGAGATCCATAGTCTCTGCCTACCTCCATGGGAAACAGGCGTGATATGTATGTATATTATTTTTTAGGACGAGCCCATAAATATCCCACTGCTGGGCCCGGGCTTCCCATTATAGGAGGAACGGTCAATATACCCGCCATGCTTGTTCAATGTGTTCTCGATGTGTAGGTTTCATCACGATAATTTCCTTCACGGTTTTGAACACGAGGTAATTGAACAATTAAGTCAGAAAACTGACTAAGTGGTGCATGTGTTCCGGCCAGGATCGAACCCGCGCCCTCTGAGCTTGCAGGCTACCACGAATATATGTATGTATATATAAAAGAAAATGATTTTAAGCTTTCGGACAGAATTTGTTGCTACACCTTTAGTAAAATTTTATAGTTAGTGGAAAACAAAATATAAACTTTAAATATAGTAGCAAAGAACCTATATATTTTCATTACTTTACTTGACATCCGATTTAAAATAATGGTAGTTACAAAATAAAACAATAATTTGATAGTTTCAGTGAAAATAACTAGAAATAAGTACGTTGTTCTAAAATACATGTATTTATTATCTCTTTTTAGTAACTATTGTTCTATTTTCGAATTTAGTCCTAAAACACAAGTCACATATTACAAAAATTTTTGTATATTTCCTTGTAGAGAATTTGAAAGAAAGTCCACTGTAATCGGCTGGCTAGTGGTTATAATCGCTGATAGATATCTGCAATACTAACAAGATCCGTTAAGAATAGGAGCGGATCTAAATTGTAATAGATTCATTGCTTCCCCAAGTACTTTATACATAAATTTTAGTCTACTCTACCTAGCAGAGGGTACATTTTCATCAAAATTCACTATATTGTAATCTCGCAAACAAATCAGTTGTACGTGTTAAGCTGACGAGTGCTTATCAAACACCTTAATTTAATTAAAAACCGCGGGTCCGCATAAAGAGGAAAGTTCATGCAAAAAGATAGCGCACCCTAAATGTGTTCTGGTGAACAAATTCAGGCGGAATCTGATAAAAGTCCCGCTCTCGATCCATTTCGTTGGCAACTTTCCTTTTATCTCGGAACCGCGTTGGATAGGCCGATACGCCCGGAATTTGTGTTTTATCGGCATCAGGAAACTTTTGGCTAACTCCATTTTATATTCAATCTCTCAAGTCACTGTTCGGATGTGATAACTGAATTTTTAAGCATAAATTGATCTAAATATGTATGCTTACGTTTTGAATATCACACTCATCAAGCAAAGTTTTGAAAAGTTTCTTCCTGTTTTGTTTTTCTTCTTTTTAATTGATTTTACTAAAAGTATCCTCTCAGTTAGGTTCCCTGGAAGAGATCGCTTTTAGCGATAAGACTGCCTTTTGTTTTGCCGTAATTTTTTTGTAATTATCTATTCTGTAATTGTTTATCTCCTGAACAATAAAGTGTTTTCTATTCTATTCTTCGTTCGAAATTCCCGAATTTTCAGAAGTATCCAATCAAATCAGGAGTACGCTTTATAGTGAGGGAAATGCCACAGTCACCACGCTTGACATTTGGTCTGGTGACCACAATATGACGCTAGAAGAGGCTCGACGAAGAAGGCGGGAAGGAGACTGGGGTATATATGGAGCAAACTTAAGGAGGTCTACGTCCAACAGTGGACTGCGATTGGCTGAAAACAACGGACTTTAAAATATCTCAAACTACAAATCGCCATAGCTTTTCAGTGTTGACCACAATATGTATGTTTACAGCTCCTTCTTCATTTGCTTTAATGTTAATGATTGGGTTCAAAAGCGTCTTAAGAATGGCGTTAAAAAATAACGCATTAACGAATAGCTACATTATTTGAAAACTAGCTGAGCATGTGCTCAGCTAGTTTTCAAATAAATACATGTCATAGTCATGTGACTATGACATGTATTTAATTATGAAGGAAGTGTGTATAACCTTAAAGAATCTATAAATGGTTCGAGTTTGTACAAAGCGTTTAAAATTTTGAAAAAAAATCAAGGAGACTAACTTAGACCAGAATATTCCGAAAATACAATTTTTAAAATTTTGTTTTTCTGTCTGTCTTTTGGAGTACCACGTGAAAGTAATAAACGACTTTAAATGACAATCGACATAGCTGCATAGCATATATATATGTGTGTGCTTTAATATGTAATTTACTTGAATCATTTTAGTGTATACTCAAGACAAAGTTTTGGAAAAAAAATTGTGATGGTAATGTTTACATACATACATAAGTTCACATTTGTATTGGTGTACAAGTAACAGTTATATGTTTATCTATTGTCACGCCTGTTTCTCATTGTGGTAGGTCTACGATCCTGACAAATACTTTTCGCTTCGTCGACTTTCATCAATCATTCACTTCATACATACACGCTTACTTAAAATGCTTTCTTAAGTATTTTTTAATCACAGACAAAACACTTTTATTTTATTTAATGTAATTTGGAATTTTACGTGTACAAATTAAATTGTGTTTACATAATTTAAAAAATTAGTTAAAAGATTTGAAACCTTCCAAATTGTTTCTTCGTTAGAAATTAAATATAAAGAGCATGGAATAAGTGATTTTCTCACAATTTACTTGTTCTTCTATTTGTTTTTATTTTTCGTGATCATACTTTATAGATAACAATATAATATTTTAGTATTTTGCATAAATTTTATTATAAATCTTAAATATAAATTGCATTCACATTGCGTATAATACTTATCTTATACATTATACTAATAGTTTGCGTATTTGCCTGAGGGCTTACAATCATATTTATTATATTTATAATTTATTATTATACTTATGTATCAAGATCACGGGCCATAAAAATGGCCCGGAATTTTGGAGGGCTTGCGCGGGGCCATGAAAGGGCCAACACGTAGAGGCCCCTTGACAAATTTAATGTAAATATGTGGCGTGACACTGACCGACGATTATCCCTGTCTACACCATATAATAATGTACCCAAGGACAAGCCCCGGCAAGAGTGGGAAATATATTGTGGGAAATGAGGACAAAAAGAACAACTTATTATACTTATTATTAAACATTTCGTCGTTCGTTTTTGTCGAAGTGAATGATAAAAGGATTTTGAGAGTAAGCCTCTGAGATACCAATAGTGAAACTAGGCCCAATAAGAACTTACTTGAAGTGGCAAGAGAAACCGTTGAGAGTAAAAAAAACTTTGGTTACTTGGCACATCAGTTGTATGGCATCGATTCTTTCACAAACATTTTAAAAATAACACTTCAAGTCTAATATAAAAGATATGTTATTTAGACAAGATTTTTCTTCCCAAAATAAATACCTAATAATATCTTATCAGGGAAACTTCTCGGCGTGCCATATTCGTAAAATGTCCTAGTCCCATAAACACCTCTGTTGGTCAGCTGGTATCGAGGCGTCGTGGCAGTTATTTTATTTTACAATTTTTGGATGACCATTAGATATTCACGTTATAATAAGAACACATTAGTGGTAGTGAGTTACTTACAAGTCACTACAGGTAGTAATGCATTAAAATATCTATTCAGAGAGCTAAAAATAAATTAACCTTATGATTACGATCCCGTTGTGCCTTGTTACGATGCAAAGAGACCCTGGAAGGCTTAATGGGTAGTCTGGCGATAGATGATTGAAACTGCATCTATCAACGGAAGCTTTTGTGTAAGGCTTGTGTGTGCCTTTGGGAGTCCCACTTACAATATACCCACCCTCAGAAACTTCCACCAAGGCACGAGGACATACACAACTGCATTCCCTAAGCCCCAACGAAACGCTAACCAAAGCTTAATTAAAAACTTGTGACACTGGTTTGTAATATTTGCAATACAGAAACCTATTCGAGACGAACCTGCAGACAGACTCTGTGATTTTATTACTAACATTTAAGATTATAAGATAATAATTTTGACGTCAGAAACATTTTGTAGTCATATCTTGACCAGGTGTTCTCAGACATTAAAATAATAATACAATTGTTCAGAATATCTTACTAATTAGGTTGCTTCTAATTTAAAATGCAAAATAATATTAAATTTTGGTTTATTGAAACATTCATGAGAAATACTTAATATTATGAAGTTTGTTGATTTCAAAAGTTCAAAACATCAAGATTTTAATCATATCAGCATACACAAGTCTCTGATAACTGGACTAGACCTCCCTAGTTAGGGAAACAGCTGGTATACCCAGCACGCTTATTCAAGGTGTCTTGGCTGAGTTCACATATCAGAAATCTCTGTGTTGTTGGCCTCATAATATTCTCTTCCATCAGCACATGTTAACCATATGCATATATCCGTGCAGGAACGGAGAAAGAATACAATTTCCTCCGGCCAGGCGGCCTATTGCAATAGGTGACAAAACAAGCCACAGCCAGGTGGTAGGGCATTTTCCCAACTGGATGGATACAACTCCTGGCCTAGGGTATGCCGCCATAACAATCTTGATTTGTGTTTCGCCATTAGTGACGAGGTTCCAGATACCCTTATGAGAGCAGCAGCGCATTTGTAACCCCTTTGGTGTTGGCAAATATCCATAAGCAATAGTAACCTCTTTCCATGAAATGGGCCATATGCCTGTCTGCTAACCTCTAGCAATTAAAAAAAAACATTTGATGATGATCTCAACTTGTTTCAACTGTCGTGGATTGAAATCTGGCTAACACGGAAGAACTGCTTAGCCGCCATATTTGTCCATAGCGGTTTAGTTTGTTTGTCACATCGGTTGACTCTATAGGTGCCTAATATTTCTTTCATCGTTAGGACGTATAATTTTAACACCGTGCGCATAAGATCAGGAAACTGCCTAATAATTCATACTTTTTCGCCCAGGATACGAGTTCTTTGTATGAGACGCAAGAGCGTTAAACAGTAATCTGCTGTGGCTTACAATTGTTATATTATCCCAGAATTCCGATGACCTTCATGAGGTCTAATCGTTTGCTTATTGTATTATTTCATAGATTATAAGATTTTAACACTTTCTTGTATATTTATGAAGTTTGTTTATTTGTTAGAAATAGTCAAGATTTCTTCCAAAGCATAGGTCAAATTATAAAACGATGCGATAATGACAGGCTTTGCATTCATAGTAATAACACTACACTGATGCAAAAAAGTGTATTATGTATAGCTCCAGTAATATAAAATATATTACCTGACAATATAAAGAAGCAAAAATCCATATTTTTATTTAAGAGACACCGAAAGAAATTATCGGTAATTCAATGCTATTATAAGACGTTTGACGTTTAATATTATAATCTAATTTAATTAATTATTCTTGTAAATCAGTTTCAACTTAGATTTAGTTGTAAGATCTGAAAATTGCACGCCTAATAAGGCAGAATGTATAGAGACAATTACTACACAAAAAACATATGTACACATACATTTCTAGCACTAAATTATTATTCTATTCTGTTCTACCTGGAATTTCCTTTCTACTAGAAATCTGAAGCAGCAACGTTTATACGTCAATAAAGAATATATAAGTTAATACGATTGTCTGCCGCGCTATTATTTTACCTTGGAATGCATAGTCTGTGACTGACCTGTTTATTTATATATACCTATAAATCATAATTAATTATGATTTGTAGGTATATGCTCTTGATTTAAAAAAAGTATTTAAACATTATTTTTATTTACTACTAATTGATTATTCTCACACCGTTATAAATAACTGTCAAGGCATAAAACTAAAGGTCGCCTCAATATCATTTTAAAATCAAAAATTACCATTTTGTGCATCATGAAATATATCAAAATACTTCCTAAACTTGTACACTTCATTTCGGAGAATTCGGTACTTTATAAGTTTTAATTTACTTAAAAGAACATTTGATATTTTTAAAAGCTCGTTAAGCGGTCGAAGATAATCATTCCAGTTTTTGTATTTGAGACAAAATGTTGTGCAAAATTTTAATTTTGCTTGTGTTGGCTGCACTTTTTAATCTAATATGTAAGTTGTACAAAATATCGCATACTATATGTCGACATCGATATGAGACATATTTTTATCAAGTTTGATATTTAAATCAATTCCAACAACCATCTTATAAAGGGCTTATCAGCCGGCAAATACTATTATAATTCATCATGTATTGCTATATTAATGTTATAAAGCTCTTTTGTTTGCAAATTTTCGTTGGTATAAGTACTCATTACTATTACTACTTCTAGTAAAACAAGTAACTTTGTTAGTGTCAAATTATCTCCTATTGTGTATGTATTAAGTCTTTGTAAAACATTTTTACAATTTTATCCATGTAAACATAAACTTGAATCATTCAACGTCATTGATTACCGTCGAGTGCTTCCAGCCTTTCATTGATTCAATTTGTTTGATCCGTCTAATATCAGAATTATGTAAATGTATACTGGTAGTAGGTATGTTAGTAAGTGGTAGTAGCAAGTAGTGTATGGTAGAAAAGACAAACAGCAAATATTATTTCCATGTTACGATTTTAGGTACAAAACAAATCCTTTGTGATTTGGATGATACAGTCTGTGTAACCAAAGTGTGCAAAGAAGCTTATCCCAATCTCATAGCAGGCTTTCAAGCAGCTGGAGTGGAACCTTTGGATCCAGTAAAAAAAGATGTAATTAAAACAGAAACAATTGAAAATAAACTTATTCTAACAGACGCGAAGTTGTATGGTTTGAAAAATTGCGAGGTCAAAGAAGTAAGGTAAGTCAAACTATTACTTAATTAGATGATGATGACTAGTGGTTATTGCCACGAAGCATCTACAACAGCATGTAATGTTGTGTCAAGATAATAAACTAGTTTTAGGGCAATGAGAAAATATATTTTAAGTTAAGGGTCGATAGTTTAAGTAAAACTTCTAGCGAGATTGAAGTGATGTGTAAAGAGGAGCTTCGGTATCTTACCATCAATGAGGACTGTGACCAGGAATACATTTCGATAAATTTTACGATAAAATGGCATCTTAATGTAAAATAGGAAAGGTTAGTTAAACACATTGCTCAATATTCAAATTATTTATAAACATTTTAGAATCCACCAAAAGGAATCAACTTGGGACTTTTACTTCACTTGTCCTCTTCTAACAGTAGAATCTAAGTATGAAATTCATGGGAAGATATCTACTCTGAACATAGAAGGGAAAGGCGACACAAAAATTGTGTACGGTATGCTTGAATTACTATTTTATCATGATCTATTTCAAAATACTATAGCTCAAAAAATGCTATAAAATATTTGTCTTTAATTCATAAATGTACCTTTTGCACGCTTTTTTTCCTTTTGATTTGGAACCCGAGGCTCAGGTTCTATTTTTTAGCATCCATAAAAATAACAGACTTGTGTAATAAATAAATATTCACAGTGACATTGAATATTACAAAGTAATTTGAACATGTCCAAGTTTCCTTTAGAACCTGTTTGGCGACCTAGAATCGATTACTCATGGCAGCAACTAATTAGAACAGACGCTTTCTATGCAAATTTGAAATATGCAAACTTGTTTGCAGATACTTATCACATAAAAATCAGAGGAGACTATGTCAAAATATTATTAGATGACGGAGATCATATGAAGTTGAAGAATTATGTCGTTGATTCGAACGTTAAAGGAAAAGTAGAGTATAATTTCACAAATTTATATAATGGAAATCCAGAAAAATGTAAGTAGGTAATTAATTTTAGATGAACTATGAATTTGATTAAAAATAAAACTATGACAGTACTTAGTTACATTCTTTATATTATGCGTAGGTTAAAAAATGATTTCCATAAAGTTTGGCATAGCCTCGAGCCCAAAAATATTTTGTGCAAAATTTTTGTTTTTATGGTACGACTTCAGTAGACAGGCACACAGCCCACCTGATGGAAAACGGTTACCACCGCCATTAGATATTTGCAACACCAAAATATGCTAAAGATGCGCTGCTCTCTAAAGATACACTAAAGGGAGTCTGGACACGAATGCCGGAACACAAATCAAGGTTGCTATGTCGGCACAATTTAGACCAGGGGTGGTAGCCATCCAGCCAATCCGATGCCCTCCCACATGGCAAATGGATTGTTTTGTCGTCTCTAAGTCAGGCCGGACCGGCCACAGGAGTTTGTAGTCTTTCTCCGTTCCAGCACAAATAAAAACTATTAAGTAACATTTTAATAAGATACTACTGTTCATAGTACCTTAAAAATTGACTTAACATTAGACTATAAAACACCTATACTTTTATTAGTATCAGTATAAACTGTAATATATAAGTATATGTTAATTTGAAAATTTGTACTGTTTCAGCCATTGCAGCGCACAAATTCTTGAATGAAAACTGGATGAAAACCAAAGAAACGATGCTAGATCCAATTATAAACAATTACATGGGCATATTCTTTGATCACTTAAACAAATTTTTGGACATAGTACCAAACGAGGAATTGTTTACTTACGAACTTGACTGAATAAAGTATTAATAAGCAATAATCCATTATTTAATTGATAAAATATTTGTGAAAATGGTAGTCAGATTCAGATAAGATGATGGTGTATTATGTAACGATGTTAACTATAAACGATTTGGTTGATCAAAACGTTTTCTGATTTTTTTATTATACAAGTTTAGCAGACATTCAGACGACCCACCTTATAGAATTCGATTACTATTGCTTATGGACTCTTGTATCACCAACACCAAAGGTGCTTGCTACAA
The DNA here is from genome assembly GCA_012273795.1 of Dendrolimus punctatus. Classification (NCBI taxonomy): domain Eukaryota; kingdom Metazoa; phylum Arthropoda; class Insecta; order Lepidoptera; family Lasiocampidae; genus Dendrolimus; species Dendrolimus punctatus. The sequence continues at coordinate 6,106,863 of CM022527.1, forward strand.
ATACGCTGCTGCTCCTTAAATGGAGACTGGAACCTGACTTCGGAAACACAACTCAAGGTTCTTATGGGGGCTGGTATGCTGGTATGTGGGTTGTTTTGTCGACTCTTACTACAGGGCGCCAGGCCGCAGGGAATTGTAATCTTTCCCCGTTCTTGCACGGATAAGATTTAATGATACTCTTGTATGCTTTTACCAAACACTTCGCCTTGTCAGAGCTTATCTTAAAATTCCGCTACGATTTTTAATGTAATAGGTTGGGGAAAAAGCATTGATGTAGCAATACTACATTAACGGGAAAAAGTCTTTTCGCATGTAGTATGTATGAACTTGTAATAAGATCTCTTGTATGGTAGGATTGGAAGGGTATTTATTATGTTGCTGTTACCGCCAGGCAAGATTATCGATGCTGACCTGTACTGCGAACAACTGATGAGATTAAAGCCAAAAGTTGAGAGAAAGCGGCCGGAATTAATCAACAGAAGGGGTTTGGTTTTTCACCATGATAACGCTAGACCTCACACATCTTTAGCCACCCAGCAAAAATTAAGAGAGTTTGACTTGGAGGCTCTCTGACCTTGCACCTTCAGATTTTAACCTGTTTCGGTCTCTGCAGAATTCCTTAGGCAGTGTCAGGTTAACATCACGAGAGGACTGCCAAAACCACTTGTCGCAGTTTTTTGATCAGAAGCCCCAAATTTTTTATAGCAATGGGATCACGTTCCTACCTACAAGATGGTAAAAAGTTATCCGACAAAATGGCATATACATACTTTAGTCAAATGTAAATTAACTTTATAAAAAAACCTTTTGAATTTTATATAAAATGCGAAGAAACTTTCTCCCTAACCAAATAATAACTTATGCTTTAGCTAAGCTATTAACATTAAGTCTTGATTTAATTTTTTTATCAAAACTGTATAATAAAATAAATGTTAAATTTCATATATGTACATACCTCCATCTGTAAGGTATACCTTCAATTCAATCCAATGATAGCAACAAAAAACTAGATATATCTCTTAGGAAATTGTATACAAGAACAACTTGATGAATTATAATCTGTATAATTAGGATTATTCCTATTGTTTTAATGTATCAAAACGTATTTAATGCGTAATTACAACAATAAAATATGTTATTTCTGCAAAATAAAAAATGGGTATTTTATTATATTTATGGATATTGTTAGTGAGACTAGGTAGAATTAAGCAAGAGGCCATGTGAGAGTTAAATTTGCTCATGAATGGTCCTTTTATATCCCATTAACGTTATATAGAAGATAGTTAGTGGGACATTTGTTATTCTAGTCTGAAAAAACTATAGTAATATAGTTGATTAAATTGCGCCCTGCGGCCCGATAGACCGACGACCTGCGCAAGGTCACCGGTAGGCACTGGATGAGGAAGTCAAAGAACACAGATGAGTGGCGCCGACTTGGGGAGCCTACGTGCAGCAGTAGACTGCGATTGCCTGACCACTAAAAAGTACAAAGCATAACATTTAGCCGTCTTATTCAAATTTAATTGGAGTAAGTTAAGTCTTATTCAGAAGAAGATGCACTAAAAGACTAACAGTTGAATGCAGTTATGACGATGAACATTTTTTTAAGGATTTGAACCGGTTTAGTTTTTCATGTAGTTCGTTATGCGGATTTGATATCCGAAGTTTGTTTGACGGGTAATAAAGTGACCTAAATGCGAAAAACCAATAAAAAAAGGTAAAAAATTCACTTTTGAAAAAAATATTTTATAGACTTGGATCGAGTGTGTTTACGAGTATATGTAATTCGATACGCTAATTACATATCTGATGCTTATTCGGCCGGTACTCCCTTACTTTGAGTACATTGCGGAAATCAAAAATTAGCCATTTTTAGCGGTTTTTCGCAATTTCTCGAAGTTTCGAGGGCGTCGTACGTTCTGTGGGACGAGCCAAATGAATCTCGGATTCAAATTCAGCGTATCGAAATACCTGTAGGTATGTGGGTCTGGTCAAATTTTTAACCGACTTTTTATATTTGTGTGCCGGTGTTAGACTGGTAAACAAGTGCCTTTTGGACCAACTTTTTTCAGCAGTCTCCGAAAATTATAAATGAGGTGTCATTCGATTCGGAATGACATCTAGATGATTTTTGAAAAAATGAAGTTCCGCTTGCAAAAATTGTAAAAGAAATTAACAATTAACTAAAAAAAAGGGGCGTTTAGTCTTTTGCAAATATCTCAAAAAGTAATAAATATTTTTCAAATTTCAAAAAAGATTCGAACAGAGGAGGAAATTTCCTAGAAAAAGTCTTGACTCCCGAAACTGTAAGATCAATATTTATAATTTTCCCAGAGGGATGAAAATACGGCCGAAAACGGGTACTCTGGCTTACGCAAGCCACACCCACATCGGCTCTTTAATGAATAAATATTATTTAAACATACTAAATATGAAAATAAAAAATTGAAACAATTCAGGTACTAACTGAATAGATGAATGAACAATAATCTGCTTGAAAATTTTTTTATAACAATTTTTCATTTAGTTATTCAATAGTTAATTAATAAAAAAATTTTGCTTGTACATGAACATTGCAAGTGTGATAATTGTTAATATTTTTATAAATTTAAAATCTATAAATTTAAGATTTTTTCACAAAATTAAAAGTTTAAAACAACGAAAATTATTAATAAAAAAAAATGAAAAATAAACATTTTCCAACGGGGTTCTATTCTAAAGCCTTTCAAGAATTGCTCCAAGAAAGGAAAAAATCTTAAATTTATAGGTTAACAATCATCACACTTGCAATGTTTATATTCAAGCAAAACAAAAATATTTTGTAACAACGAATATATAAAAGTGAATTTTTGTCTGTATGTCCTTTATAGAATCGTAAAATATACATTTGATCATGTGATGATTTTTAGCAAAGTTGTTGTGCATGAGCCAAGGAAGGTTTCCGAGTTGGTTCACAATTGCACCCGGCAGGTGGCGCTGCTGTCGGAATATCGATGGAAGCTTTTCCGGGAGGACGACGTCTGCCGGGACAGCTGGTCTCTTATAAAAACATATAAGCTGCCATATATTGAAAACGGAACCCAAAAATTTTATAGTCTTTAACATCTCTGATCAAAGATAATGTTTGTCTATAAATATACGCTTTGTATAGAATAGAGCGGTGTATTATATAATCGTAATTATTGAAGAAGACGTCGTCATTTGCGTTTTCAACTTTAGCCAAAATGCCTGAAACATTACACCCAATTGTGCTTGTGGCTTTATGTTTTCTAACTTTACATTATGTTCATGGTAAGCTTTTTTCATACTTAAACATTAAAATTCTCTTCTAGAAACCAACTTCTTAATTAATTTGTCTCGTACAATGTTATAAAGAATACATTGTTAAAGTTTTTTTTTATGTAATTATGGAAAAATGATCGTTAAACAATGCTAAACAAATTAGCTGACTATATATTCTAATATATAAAAATCTTGTGTCACGGTGTTTGTAGTCGAATTCCTCCAAAATGGCTTAACAAATTTTAATGAATTTTGGTCTATTTTTTTGGTATGAAAATAGGTTGTAAAGTAACTAAACCCTCATAAATGGTGTTCTTTTTTATTTTTATGGCAAAACAACGTTTACCGGGTCAATTAGTCAAAAATAAAATGTAAGTCTGTGTTTGTATGTAAAGAGTATTTCAAACTAGTTGCAAGGCTTAATGATAACTGCTATTTATAAAAGTCCCGCGCGGTTCAAAAATATAGGTCCCAAGAAACGGGAACAAAGAATGTTCGTAAAATGAATAAATATTACAAGGCCAACTATGTTAAATTTTTAGAGTACCAAATGGCAACTATTCCGCATCAAACTAAAGAAGAATCACGTAAATTGGATCATAAATCTCACAGTAATTAGTGTACATATGGAACGGAATGAAATTTTTTTTTTTCATAAAAAATGTTCATAAAATTACAGTACTGGGCCAAAGTATGTTAAATTTTTAGGGGACCAAATGGCAACTATTCCGCGTTGAACTTAAAAAAGAATCACGTAAATCGGATCATAAATCTCAGAGTAATCGGTGTACATACATAAAAAATAAAATAAAGACATACCGACCAAGTTGAGAACCTTCTCCTTTTGGAACTCGGTTAAAAATGTTTAATCATAAACAACCGTTTTAGAGTTTTTCTATTTCTGTATGATAGTCTCATATAATTTAAAGTTTAGATTTAATTTAAATTACGCTTATATTTAGGTATTTTAGATTAATTTATTTTTATCGAGATTATTTAACTATAATTTTCAATTTAGCGCCATGTATTGCATCTTACTTCGTAATTCGTCAGGTGGCAAGCCTTAGTTGGATACAAATCTTTTTATTAAATCGCTCCCTCTGTCTATATTCGTGGAAAACTGGTTTTATAACATTAGACTATTGGCTAGTGAATAATAATATTATAAATAAATAAAAATGAATAAATATAAATAAATAAAAATAATATTTTTAGCTGATAAATGCGATGTAGAAGATCAAGAATGTGTGACATCTGCTATCAGAAGAATTTACCCATACATAATATCTGGAAATGCTAGTTTAGGTGTGGATTCATCAGACCCCATAATCAAGGACAAAATTGTCGCTAATTTACCAACTATGAACTATACTGTTACAAATTCACATATGCACGGAATGTCCAATTGTGAAGTGATGGAAGCAAGGTAAGTGTGTTGAAGAAACGTTTTAGATATGACAAAGGACTAATAAAATACCTAATACCTACATAGTACGTACGTATGTCTTACATAGCTTATCGTACAAATAGAAAAGAAATAATAGAAGAACTAAAAATAGTCCTACAATAGAGTCGGAGAGTACAGTGAACAAAAAATTTATTTAGACCATACAAGTAAACATTTTTAAGACTTAAGTTTTCAGCCAAGTTTAAGTCATAGTAAGTCCATAGCTTAAGGAGAGTATCTGAAATATGTCAGTAAATATTCACATATACGACCTGCACTAATTTACGAAGAATTAATATCAGCGATCATTAATGAAACCAACCATCAGTACAACTCTGCAGTATCTGAATTATTATTTAATATACTTATGCCACAGTAAACATAGGTCACGTTCTTTTAATATTGTATTTATCTAAATAAAATAATAAGACAGGAAAGACAAGACAGATAAACAATAATAATTATAATATATACATAACCTGAACTCTACGCTCCGCTGTCGACTGAGACCAGTATTTATTCACATTTTTTAATTATTTATATGTTATACAAAGAAATGAAATTGAAGTGAATGTTTGTAATATAAAATAACCGATTTTAACTAAGTGCATATGAAAATATATACAGTACTTATATCAAAAAATCATTTTTATTTAAATATTTTTCTGTCTGTTTGTTCCGGCTAATCTCTGAAACGGCTAGATTGATTTTGACGGGGCTTTCACTTGCAGATAGCTGATAATTATAAGGATTAACTGAAGCTACTTTTAAAATTGCTTTATTTAAAACATATAAAGTAAAATAGTTAGTGTTTTTATTTGTAATGTATTCTTTATCAATTTTACTAATAAATACATAATACACACCTAGGATACCTAATAGAAATTCCGCATAACCTCTTATGTACCTATACCTTATGCCCACTGGCGGTAATCAGGAAAGTGCTGAGGGAATATAGCAGCGTAGTTATATAAACATAATATATTACAACATGAATAACTGCGATTAAATTTCTAACGTGAATATTATTGTAATGTATGTAATGAACGAAATCAATTTATAAGTTGAGTTTCTCACGTTGATTTTATAATGTTTTTATATATAATATAATATTCTATTTGTATTACAAATTAAAACACAAATTATAAGTAAAACAAAAAATATTTTTTTTATTGCAGGAGTTCAGCAGGTAGGTCCACTTAATGTAAAGCGGTTACTATCGCCTATGGACATTTGCAACGCCAAAGGTGCTATAAATGCGCTGCTGCTCTCTTAAGGGAGACTGGAACCTGGACACTAATGCTGGAATACAACTCAAGGTTGTTGTGGCGACGTAATTTAGACCAGGAGCAGTAGCCATCCAGTTGGGCAAATGCCCTACCACCTGGCTGTGGGTTGTTTAGTCACCTCTTAAGACAGGCCGCCCGGCCGCAGGAAATCGTATTCTTTCTCCGTTTCTGTACAGATAAAAAAAATCATAAAAAGTTTCTTTCAAAATACCTTTTACCAGTACCTACCGCAGAGCTTGAATTTGCAAATATGTTTCAATTAATACTTCATATACTGTCAGTCACTTCGTTGTATTTTAATTTTGTTAGGTTTGCTGTAATTGGGCGAATCTCTTGGCCGCATCTTTGTCTGGTACCACGGATTTTTGACTCACAAGATCATTTATTTTAAAGTATTATGTCTTCATTGTTGTTATCAATTAAAAAAACCGACTTAAAAACTAAAAAACTAAAATGTATAAAATAACTTATTTCTAAAGCTATAAAGATGTTTTAGATAATATATATTAATAATAATAGCTTTGGAAATAACTTATTTTATACATTTTAGTTTTTTAAGTCGGTTTTTTTAAACGAAGTTTTTATTTTTTAATTGTTACTATTTAGTGTCTAGCTATGTATGGGTGGACTTATGAATGGTGCCGCGCTTCTTAAAAAATATAGGTCACAAGAAACGGGAACAAAAAAAATGATCGGTAAATGAAAAGTACTAGGCCAAACTATGGCAAATTTTTAGGGGAGGGACCACATAACAGCTATTCCGCGTCAAACAAAAAAAGAACCACGTAAATCGAATCATAAATCACGGAGTAATCGGTGAACATACATAAAAAAAACAAAAAAATACCAACGCAATTGAGAACCTCCTCCTTTTTTCGAAGTCGGTTAAAAAGACATTTGAAATGGCGAAATTCTTAAGAAGACAGGATTCTAAATCAAGACCCTTAGTTGCAGCGAACGATGCGCTTATAGGAAATTCATCTAATTTACTGCTTTAAACAAACAGATTTATGTTATTCTTTTCTAATCAATTTTAGGTTTCGTGTAGCTGATCAAGTATGGCACTTGTATTTGCTGTGTCCGTTGTTAACATTAAAAATGCATTATCATTTCGACGGTTATGTCGCTGCAGAGAGGTTTCTAGGTGAGGGTGAATCCCAAATTAAATTTGGTAAGTAAGTTCAATATTCTTAATCTGAAAAATATGTTTTTCGAAAATATACTTATTTTTCAGAAACGATCGGTCCATCCTGTGTACGGTTTACTGTTGAACGTTCTTGTACAATGAATCACAAAATGAGAAAAATATCTAGGGCCCAATTTCAACCAGCAAATTATAAAACTTTTTTGAATTTTTGTAGACCTGTCTTGTTGCCTTTTAGAGCGTCATGTGAAAACCATTCAACGGGTTTATGTGAAATCCAAATCAAAATCCAAGACACTTTTTTATTTTTATTTTATTTTGATAAATAACATCTTTTTAGGGCAATTGATGAATGTAGTAAAAAGATTGCGCTGCGTTCGTTTTTTTTTTATTTCACGCCATAGTAAGTCACTAACAAGGAAGTCGCCGCTACGGTAAATTCAAATTTCCGCTTATACTTCTAGTATGATATATGAGCGTATATATTTTTGTTGAAGACGTCGCTAATGGACCTTTCAGCACAATCACAACCTTGAGCTTAACGACGAGTGATGCGACAGAAGTTGGCGCTGAGCACGACTTAAGTGTTGTGGATTACTTACATTACAGATTCATTTCGGAGAGTGTGCGGCTGAACTGTTCGACCTGATTCCCCCTTCACCATTCCATCTTCAGACTACAAGGCGCTCTAGTCTACGCCACCGTTTCACAGTGGAAACGCTGCCAGTGCGTACTAAACGTTTCACCTCCACGTTCCTTATAAGTACCGCAGAATTGTGGAATGCACTACCAGAGTCCGTATTTCCCGACAAGTACTATCCGGGTATCATCAAGTCTCGTGTAAATAGGTACTATCTAGGTAAGCGTGCTCCATCTTCGATCGCATCATCGCCCGGTATTGAACGTGATCGTGGTCAAACGCGAATCTATTAAATATAAAAAAAACTCATTTTTTTCTCACGAGATAAAATTTAAGTTAATTTGAGTAATAGATGTTTAATTTAATTTAATAATTTTACACGTCCCTTAAGCTAACTCAAGACACTTGAACATCATTACATAGTGTAATGCATTGCAAATTTCATAATCACGTTGAATCAAAATTATCTTCTAAGGGAAATCAAGGTGTATATACTTTTGTGTTTGTGTAGTATCCTGTGACTCGTCGCGTCGCACTTCGTTGTCGCTTGTAGTACAAAGATCGTGACCGGGCCGTAAGACGATTTTTGTTTTATCGTTATATACAACATGTCATTCATTATTTCATTTTCTTATAACTAGGTAATTTATAGCATATAAAATCACATGCACTTCCTCACAACAACAGCATATAACAGACACACTCTACATTAGTATAAGTTTAGTATTTAAATTAGAATAAATTATAATAATAAGTTATTTGTAAGGTACACCACTACATAAGAATCCCTAAAATCATATCACACACAATAACAAAAATAACCAATAAGTTTATGTAAACTTTAAAAAATTTCTTTGAATTAATTAAGTTGTAAAAAACGGCACGGAACTTGAGTCCGTAGAGTTTTAAAAAAAACATATAAAATCAAATTATATTCCATTCCAGAAACGTATCACATATCGTTAAATGGTGGACTTCATAAGGAAAAACGAGATGATGGAAAAGAATATATCAAGTTAATCAACTTTGCAATAACCAGGTTAGAAGTCACTGGAAAAGTATCATTTAAGTTTAACAACCTGTTCTATGATGATGAGGAACGATGTAAGTATTATCAATGTTGGATTTAGGTGATGACTTCTAGAACACCTGGCAGTATTCTATAAGTCCATAATAACGCTGACAACTATGCTAATAAACTTTTTAATTATTATTATTTTAGCCAAGAAAATGAACAAATTCGTCAACGACCATTGGCAAGAGTTCAACTCACAGGCGCAGCTTCCCGGAATGTACGGCCTCATGGGAGTCCTTGTAGACCATTTCAACCAGTGTCTGGATAGAGTAGCAGTTGATGAAGTACTTTCAAAAGTCTAAAATGTATAATGGATCTATCTTAATCCTAGCGTTAAATCACTGTAGCATCTGAAATGTCTGTTTTGGAGACCTAGGTCTGATTTCGTATATTTCTTATTACAAGGCATGTATATCGTCCATCACAGTCATGGTAGTATTTAATGCATATTATAAGAGGTAGTAAATATTTTTATGTAGTTTTTTATTGGCAAATAAACTCACACATTGTGTATTTCAAAGCTAAGTTCCACTCGCATTAGGTGCCTTTCCACCAGAGATGTGCTAAGCTACTAAACTATGTAACCATTTCCACTCATGCTAAACTATGTAGCGGAGCGAGTAAGATGTCCTACGAAAAAGCGTCGCCGTAAAGTAACTGTGCGAGAAAGAGGCGTAGCTCGATGCGACTTGTCGACAATAGGAAAAGCAACTATCTATACCACGCATCCATAGCTCGCATCCATAGAACGCATTATTGCTAAGTTGAATCGGTTTACACTAGTGCTATGCAATGTGTGAATAACAACTTTGCATACCGCGTCTTTGATGGAAAGGCACTCTTATGGTTAAATACAATAGACCATAGAAAAGAATCCCAGGCACCTAGATCATAGTAAACAGCGTAAGTTCGTTTACGCTATACCATGCAAGGAACAGCATGATAAATTACTTTAAATTCCTACTTACTAGTATATAAGTTGTTCTGTAATGGTGCACAATAAAGAGTTATCTATCTTTATCTATACGGGTCAGATTGATCTGCTTTAGATTCCTCTAACCCGGGACCTCTGTATTCTAGTGAATTAGGCCGGCAAAGGCTTAGTCCACCTAACCACAGGTGTAGTCGAAATGAAGGCCTAGTACAATATCTTTAATATTTTTGTAAGTTGAAATAAAGTTTCATATGAAAACCAACGATAATTTACCTTCAAACCAAAGTAACATCTGAGCTTGGATTTAGTAATTGGAAGTAATGAAAGGCTTATTTATGGCTTAGACAAAATTATACTTAAGTTAAAATTTGTTGCTCATTCTTTTAATAATTACCACTTCTAATATATGTATTCATGCATGTCTTTAATTGTGTAGTATATTTTTGTAATTGTATAAGTTTTAAATAAAAATTTATAAGTACAGTTTTGGTATGTTAATTTACATTGTCAGTCACGACATTATAGTGATTAACGTACGAGCATCTGATGCCAGTGATATAAGAAAACTGCAAACAAAGATTGTGAAGCAACAAACCTCCTTTTTTTTACCAGGGGAAATCCGATTGAGGACTAAGCCGCGACAAGGGCAGAACCCTCGGGGGATAATTGGCGACCTAGTGTGGGATTCGCCAGATTGGGGGTGGCACTAGCATGCCCAGTCAGAACTGGTGCCATGCTATTGCCACTCCCCAGTTAGGGATACCCACTAAAACCCCTGGGTGTTCCGTCCTTCGCCTTATGCCAAGGCTACGGGTATATGACCTAGCCTCTCCGCAGCCCTGGCAGGCGTGGGCCCCCATCACTAGGCCTCTTGAATTGCCGGGGAACTCATTCCGCGGCATCGTCATGTTCTCTTTGGCGTGGGGCGGTTTGTAACTCGCCCCACGGGAGGAGAGATGAGCGCGCGCGGAACATTCGCGCTCTCATCTCGACGGCATATGCAGGTGAGTGAGAACCCCTATACCCCAAGGGGCACCACCCGCGCCGCCCGCTTCCGGCGGCTGAAGGTCCGTACTAGCCCTTTGGCGTCGGCGCGTCCTCTTTTGGGAGCGGAGCCGTGACGTGCGCTCGCGCTCCCGCTCCGCCTCCTCCTTTGCAAGCATAACGTGCTCGCAGAAGGAGGAGACGGCGGCCCATCCGGTGTTGCTCCCGATGGTGCGTACCACGGCCGGGAGCGAAAAGCAACAAACCTCCTTACGCAACCGTAGTGGGTTTAAGCCGGTTCATTTAAAATCAAATGAAATTCTACGAGGCTTTGTCGTTTCATTAAGCAGTTCACTGAGGAGTTGAGCCTTTCCACACATATGTGCGTATGTGTGGTTTTGTCTACACTTATTGCACATTTTTTCCACATTCATTCTGGGTGAGAGAATGAGGTTGTGAAACGTAGAGAGAATTAATAAAAGAAGTAATTACCGCACAGCCAATATTAACAAATTTTATAACATATACCACATCTATATAATAAATTGCTGTTACAGATACAGAAATTTATTAATTTATTTTCTTAAATAATTATTTGATTCAACATACTTTTTACGCCTGAAGTTAAGAAACAGCAAATTGTAATCAACGCTCGTGTAATTTAGTCAAAGTATCAAATTAAAGTTTAATATTACTTCTTTTATTATTCTTATATTTTATATTAAAAATATATACTTTTATTATTTCTAAAGCTGTTATGAAATATGAATTCTATGATCAACGATAATCAAGTGTGTATAGTACGTACCTTACCTACACATGTGCAGACTTGGGACTAAAACAGAACCATACACTAGAATGATGATAACCCCCCTTTTATCAGAATAGCTTTTGAAATCAGAATTAAACACTAGAATGACAATAGCAATCAACCGCTTCCGCTCCTATTTTACTATATCTATATTGTGCACAAGACTTTCTGTGCCACAGTCAATTTTTAATGTAATGTAAGCATATTGTACAATAAATTAATTTAAAAAATGAAAACATAATAATCAATTCTTGAATCTGTGTGTTGCTTAACAAACAATCATGCTTGTGTTTCAAAGTTGTATACATATTCTTTAAATAATTCATTAATTACGTTAAGATGATTTTGACAATTTAATTTCAAATTCTTGAATCTAACTCACATTTAATGAATGATATTTATTTAATAAGTTTATTTAGATTTAATAAATATTAATTAATGACAATTACGTACAGTAAATTAGCCCCAAATTGCCGTCAGTTGAAAACGTTCCCATAACGCTGTCTGCAATTCTTCGTTAATTGGCAACTCTAATATGCTGCCCTAAATAAAGGCCAGTCTTTTAGCTACGTCAGACTTCTATCAAACTGTTGTTCTGGATACTGTCGATGAGTTTCGGGACCTCATGGCCCTAAAGTTTCGAGACTGAAAGCCACAAATATTGTTAAGGTCAAAATGAAATTCGCTTTCCCGCTCACTCATTACCACATTCTTGAAAATATAAATTAACAGAATTATGGTATACCTTAATATCCGTACTCGTATTACACAAAACTTACCAAAAAATTACGAATGTTTTGCAAAAAAAATGTTGTTGATTTCCTATAAATTTTCACACATAGAGAATGATTCATGTAAAAATATTTTTTGGCTAAGAAATGTTCTCTGAATTAAAATTAGATTCATTTTTTTGTGAAACATTCGTAATTTAATTATTAAGTATTTTATAACACGTATTTGTCGCAGGTAAATTATATGTATTTATATCTTTAAAAATGTAGTAATGTGTGAGCGAGATAGCAAACTCAATTTAGGTAGATCCTTAAGGTGATAATAATAGTAAAAAATAAACACAAACTAATAGTAAAAATAAACAGCAGGAATGCTTTGTGGCGAAGCCTCCGTGCCTGCCTTAGCCAGCTGGCACAGAGTGGAGATCGCTAGAGCCAAGACTGAAGCTCCAGGGGCGGAAGTAATATATGGCATAGCGTCCGAAGTTGCTTCGGTAAACCTGCAGCCCACCTCTCGATACCCCTTAGTCACTCATACACATGTTGTCTCGCGCGAGTTTTGTACGGCATGTTGAAGTCTCCATGCAGTGAGTGGTGAGTCCGTCTGCCCAACTTAGATTAAATTTGTCGAAGGAACCTCTACGTGTTGACCTTCCCATGGCCCCATGCAAGCCCTCCAAAACCCGGGTTATTTTTATGGCCTGTGATCTTGAGGGACATCAGATATTATATAAGATAGATCGATAACTCTTTATATTATTTATTTATGTTTATTTTGAATTTAATACACCAACACAAAATATACTTACCTACTAAAATTATGTCTCATTGTGCATAAACAGCGGTCTTATACCTTAAAGCGACCCCTTAAACTAAGGAAAACATTAAAATATGACAATGGCGGTGTAGACAATAAATAATATAAAATATTCAAAATATAATAAATAAGTAAATAAAAAATTTTATGTTTATAGTACGACTACTTACATTTCAGTAATAAATACATAAAATATGTATACTGAATACAAAGGTTTCATATATTAAATACAAAAAAACATCTACTAATATTGCCAATTTCGCTAGTAAATCCTTTATTTGTCGTAAAAAAGGGAAAGTAGTGTTTAAATTTCCGATGTAATCCATTAATATATGTTTATCAAAATGTATACAGTAATTAACTACTTATCTAATTTATTACTGACATTGTATCACTTTCAGTTTTACATTAACACTTAATCATATCAAAATAGAAATGTTTGATATTGTAGAAATGCAAATACAAGCAAATTTCTAAAAAACAAGTTATTTCCCACTAAATTTTTGTATGTATATATATACGAAAACGAACGGATCCTTTGATAGTCATTATTAAATTATATTTCAAGAGAAACGTAACATTCTATCATGAACAAATATTTATTTTTGTGTACATTATGTTGTTTTATTGTGACTGTGCTAAGTGATTTGAAAACAAGTAAGTGTGTTTCGTTTTATTGTGATTATTTTGAAAATGTTTTATCAAATCACGACAATCAAAATATAGCTGAGGTCCTTAAGCGCCATTTACATGAAGAGAGTTTATTGCACGTTTTGGGGCGAAAATCGTAACCATTTTCACAGGCGATACTCCTTAGATAATAATTCAATTGACATGTTTACATTAAACAAAAAGAAGAAAACTCGCCTACGAATAAGTCCTACGATAATCGTAAGGTCATCACCAAGGGTTTTGTTTACACAAATCGCACTGAGTTCTGGACTACGATTTCTCGACTTTAAACAATTGAAACTCGTATGACATTTTTTCAAGTACATGCGAGTATCGTACAAAACTCTCTCCATTTATTTAGGTCGAGAAGTTTTGTACAGGCCGTTTGGCCCTTAATTTTTTTAACTTAGTCTTTATTTAACGTGTGACAATTTAATTTAGAGGTAGCCCTCAAACACGTGTAAACCTAAGATTAAATCAGAGCGCAATACTAACATGATGATAAATAATAATAACTCCATTGATTCTTTATTATATGAAATCTTATAACTATTATTTACAATCATTACGTTAAAAAGCTAAAACTAAAATATACTTACATTTATAATATATAAATTCACTTATTATTTAATTAGAAGTAAACACTTGGATGATGATAACAATTCCTTGGCTTTTTTCCTATTTTTAATATAACAATTATAACTGCAAAATTCTAATTTAATTTTTTAGGTATATAAAGTGGACTTTACACGACTCCTTTCGACACAAATAAATCAACGAGGTTTCTGTGCCACAGTCAAATATATAAAATATGTTATATGAATGTAAGCATGTTGAAAAATAATTTACAGAATGTAATTGAAAATCCTATGTAATGTAATAAAAGCCAAAAAATAGGAGACGACGAATTAGCTACAATTCGTTTGTTAACAATAATATTTTCTTTAATACTTACAGTTTTGGAACACGAACCATGTTTAAAGAATGACAATAAATGCTTCACCGATTTCACCAGAGCAATGTTTGACACCTTGGTTGAAGGAGACAAAGAAATTGGTATTGAAAGTATAGAACCATCATTCGTCGAAAGAATTGATGGTAACATGCCAGTAGTGAAGTATGTTCTCCGCAATTCGACTCTTCGTGGTTTTGATAGTTGCCAATTTTTGAAAGCGACGTAAGTACCTTGTGGGTGGGGTATAGATACACGGCACATTTATTTATTATGAACAAATCCGAACTTTTTTAATTTAGAAGGCTAAGGCGGGTGTGCAGCGAAGCGGAGCACCCACCTTAACCTTCGTGGTTATTTTTTTAAGCCACCCAAAAAAATTATTATATCTCAAGTAATAAATAAATGTGCCGTATATTTATACCGCACCCTGTTAGAATTTCATACAATAAAAACAAAGCTGACTGCAGTACGTTTTTTTTATATTGTTGCGAGTCTCGCAAACAGGCATTCCTAATGTAAAGTGGTGACCGTCGCCTTTAGACGTTTACAACACTATGGGGGAAGGTAGCGCGAAGCCAGCTTTTAGGATGGGATAAGGCGGAGAGGATCGAGGGATCAGACGGGATGAATGGGATAGAGGATATTGGACATAGAAATAAAGAGGGCGTTTCGATAGAGTGAGTTGGAGGAAGGCCATCAGAACTCTTACTCATCACACGAAACAGGATTAGCTCAAGACTAATCGATTCATCACGACATGTCGATCGGGATAATGGCTAGCACACGCGTCTCAAACTCAAAAGCCGCGGGTTCGATCTTGGCTGGAACGGGTGCATCACTTAGGCAGTTTTATGACCCAATGTGCATTTTGTTACAACAGTTGAAAAACATTTGGTCTATACTCGAATATTTAAATTGTGTAATCTTGAACTCATTACTCTGTTCAATTAATTCCACGCTATTTGGTGAAAATCGAACTTTGATTAGATACTTTGAAAATAAATTATACTTTCAGACTTCTAGAAGAAGAACAGAGACTCAAGCTTGATATTCTGTGTAACAAATTCCATATGTGTGGACTTTATGAGGTTAACGGTACCCTCATCATTCTGCCTGTAAGTGGTGATGGAGATTATTGTATACAAGCGAGTAAGTATATTTCCTCTCAACTTGGTATCTACACAAAGAATTTGAAGGGCAAGGACCCTTCCTTGAATACATGGTATAAGACTGTATAATAATATATTCCTATATCCTTTATCCTAATGTATCTCTATATTCTTTATCCTTATATCCTTTATCATAATGTATCTCTACTACTATATTACTACTAGTTGCGTCCGGGGTTTCACCCGCGTGGTGATGGAAAATCGTTATATTTTGAATAATGCGCACTATATCTTTATAAATTACATACATACATAACTTCACGCCAGGTCCCTTGCGGGGTAGACACGAACAACAGAGTGCCATACAGGCTTATTCTTACACACCTCACTTGCTACTTTGACATTCATAGCTCTTGTCATGCACGCTCGTCTGTTCTCAAGGCTCCTGAAATCACCTTCTGCTAGTACACGATCAATTTGATCATGGAAGGTGTGTCGTGGCCTTCCGCGACTTCTGCATCCATCCACTTTTGCATTGTATATCTGTTTAGTCATTCTTTCATCATAAATTCTTTCCACATGCCCGAACCACCGGAGCATTCCTTCCCTTACCTTCACCCCGACACTCTCTTTTAGACCAACTCTCTTTCTTACTTCGGTATTACGAACGCGGTCCGCGGGCGTCACTCCGCAGATTTTGCGCAGTGCTCGCATCTCGACCGCGTTTACTCTACTTTCATGCTCTCTATTCCATACCCAACTCTCGCTTCCATACGTTAGCGTAGGTACCAGCACCGCGTTTTGTATGGTAAGCTGGGCCTTCTGGCTGAGGTTCTTAGCGCCTAGAAGTTTACCTAACGCTCCATTCACACTATTCCCCAAATTTACTCTTCTTTCTATGTCAGCGGTGTACCTTCCATCTCTGCTAAAAGCACATCCAAGACATACAAACTCATTCACTTGTTCCAGCATAACATCATCGACATTATCCTTGCAGTCGTTCTGGTTTCTTCTCTTTCATAAATTCATAAATTATACCTTATGTATTATTAAGATGTGTAAGCTATATTATTCTAAAGTTTCATCAAAATCCATTCAGTAGTTTTTGCGTGAAAGAGTAACTAACATACATTCTTACAAACTTTCGTGTTTATAATATTAGTAGGATACAGATTTTTTTATTTGAAGCAGCCAAAAAAGGCAGACGGCCCACCTGATGAAAAGTGGCGACCGTCGCCTATGGACGATTGCAACACCAGGTGTGTCGCCATAGCCTTGCCGACCTCTAAGAAATTTTATAACCCACTTCTTAAAGGACCCCATGTCATGGGGAAAGGGTAAACCGCAGCGGGAAGTTCCCTCCAGATCATTGTTGTACGCGGAATACATTTTTATACCATGTATTCAGCAAGAACAAGTCTAAAGTATAAAATATAGGGTATAAACATAAACTATATCATTGTTGGTATCCCACGCAATTGATTGAGACGATATTAAAAAGTCAGTCTAATACTGTTTCTATTTTCTATCCATACAGTTATATCATTTTTATAATATACTGTATGGCTCCTATATGAAAATAATTATTAGATCTATTAATTTTAAATCAGTTAACAGCGTGCCAACAATTCTATAGGAATGTTAACAGAAATGAATTCGTTACTCTGTTTTCTTTCACCATATCCCAATTATTTGGGGTCGGCACAATATGTCTTTTCCTTCCACATTTCTCTAGTCTGACATACATCTTCTGTCACACCAGATTTAACCATCATATTCTTCATACAATACATCTATCTTTTTTTTTATCTACATTTGAACCTGACGGGTCGTTGTAGGAATAAATACCCGTTCATTTATCAAATATATAATTCGATACATAATATTTACATATCCGAAAGAGGTAACATTAAATATATAATGAGATTGAAAGGGATGAAAATATATACATTTTGTAGACGACTTTTTCTCTGTCTCGTGTCACATCACAATTTGACAATCCTTCATTCTAAAAATATCGCCTGCCAGGCAGTGGGCGAAAAGGTTTGTTTCGCCACGCCACCCATCTTGTAGCTTAAGATTCTTTTTGTCACGTGACTTTTATTATATGCCCATACCAACTTAATCTGCTTCCTTTCAAATGTTCAGTGACGGGTGCAGCTTTCAAAGATCCCTTATGTACTCATTTCTCACCTTATCCATTCTTGTAACACCACACATCCATCTCAACATTCTCATCTCAGCTGAGTGGAGATGTTTGTGGTTTATCACTTTAGTGGTCAATGTGATATGAAATACATGAAATTGTAACTGCTACTTAATAATATTTTTGATAAAAAAAAATACTCTAACCAGATGTCATACATTTCTTTACAGAAAAATACAAAATTTTAGTTGACACTAAAATATCAACATATAAAGGTGACGCTGACAAGGACTACGTTAAGTTTGATAATTATAAGTACAAAGCTGAGTTACAAGGCGGCCTCGACTTTAATCTGACAAACTTGTTTAGAGGCAATAAAGATTTATGTAAGTTTATCAAAATACTAAGAAAAAATTAAAAGGACTAAAATATTAAATCTCCTTAATTAATCTTAATCTAAGTTATTAAGCATCAATCTTTGTGTATTTGGTATAATCTCTTACTGATCTAGCAATAAATGCAAAGGTCCGAGGTCCGATTCATGCTATGGTAAACTTCAGAAACGAACTTTCCATTATTTACTATAGTTGAGAACGGAGAGAGACTACTAAATTTATTATTAATTTATTTTGCTTGAAGAATAATATGTGTGTAGTTATCTCTCGAATATTAGTAGAAGGATAAGACATATGCGTCTCATTCCTATGAAGTGTGTCGTACTCGTGCTAAGAACAGGTATGTTGATTATGTAGTTTTTTAAATTCATTTGTCTTTGTTACAATTTGCTGGACATCGGCTTATACCGGAATAGACCAGAATGATGACTCAAGCGGTACATGTTCTCTTTCAAGGTCTAACCAACCTCTTCTAAAACTAATCTTAAGTGCTAAGATGCTTCAAGTTCATCACTGCAACAAGCATTTCAGTCTTATACTGTTATTTAATCTTCTTTTTGGATAGACTCATAATATTTTTTAAAATATATACAGGAAATATAGTAAATTTTGTTTTTTTTTCTTTCAGCTGACCCGTTCCTTCGCTTCGCTCGTGGACATTGGAAAATGGTAGCCAGGCAAATACAAGACCCGCCCATCTCAACGTTTCTCAAGCTGATGATTGATAACTTCAACGCACTTTTGAAACATGTTCCTTTAGATAGTATGGTTAAAGACTGATTAATAATAGACTTATTAAGTCTACGTTTAGTTTATGAATGCGATAGATATACGAACGACATTAGCTGGACTTCTGTATCATACTATGTAATATTTTTAGTTAAAGTCCAGACAAGGCATAATTCATATACTCGTACAGTACGTACATCGTACATATGTATAGACTAATTAACATATATCTTATTAATATGTTTGTATGTATTTAATTTATAAATATTTAATCATTTATAATAATTTAATTATGTGTCATTACTTTATAAATATGTAGTTAAATTATTCCTTAAGTTAGGTTGCCTTGAAGAGATTGCTTTAACGATAAGGCCGATAAAAAATTCATGGTAGAAACAGGGTTTATACCATGACAATATTGTAATTGTACATTTTTGTTATTGTATATTTGGTGAACAATAAAGTTTTATCTATTATATTCTATTCTAAGGCGTGTAAATTTTCTATCAATAACATAATTATAATGATGGATATATAGAGGTGACTTTAATAAACTCAACACAAATGCCATACAAAACAAGTTATTTGTAAATTTATGTTTTTCATTTGGTTCGTTTGGCTTGGCTTCCAAAAACCACGTACGTAATAGAAAATGTAGAAAGAATAATGTTTGAACTCCGAGTTAAAAGCATAGAAGATGTCCGTATTGATATATATTTTAGTGACTACGACTCTGTTTCCTCTAATAAAAACGATATTTTCGTATTATGAACTAGAACTTACTATGTATGTTATTCGTTACAATCAATTGAAATAATAAATGTATTGTAGAATTGAACATTGTATGATATTTTATATGCCTATAGAGACCAGCCAACTAAAAACATTTTAAAATTGCAGGTGTTATCCAGTTTCCAGAGTTACTTGAAACATAATTACCACACTGAGGGCTCGTTCCCACTTTGTCGTGACGACAGATAATCGTGTAGTTTAAAGTGTCGTGGCTTATATGTTTAAATGGAGGTGTTCACATATAGAACGACACGATTTACTGTCGTCTACGACATTTAATGCAGTGACGACATGTTGTCCTGTGGGAATGGCTAGCGCAACAGTCGTAAAACGATACAAAATCGTTACGACTAAATCGTGACGACAAATCTATCGTAGCCACGATTGCTTCCTTCTTCTTCCTTCTTTTCAAAAATATATTATCAAAATTGAACTCATGAGCATAAACGCACTACTGATTTCCAAGAGAACGTAGAAGTGACTGTATGTAGATTTGTAGCTTGCTAATGATGTGTAAACGACAAAGCGACTGCCGTGAAACGATAAAATGTCGTCGTGATCCAATGGGAACAGCTAGACACGAAAGTCGCTAAACGATAAAAAATTTAACGACAAACAATCGTTATAATGGTAACAGCTAGAGACGACAGTCGTCCAACGATAAATTAATTGTTGCGACACAGTGGGAACGCGCCCTAAGAATAATCTATTCTGTATATGTATTACGAATATACTTTGTATAGTAATAAATGCCTTTGAGCTCAGTTATACTGTAGGTACTTTAAGGATCCTAAAATAAAGCAATTTTTTGTAACAAAATATGCACATAATATTTAATACACTTTTTATAATATGTTAGTCTATAAACAACTATACAACATTTTTTTAAAATTTAATTAGGCTTGTGATAAATATAGGCAATGGCCGGTTACAGGGTTCTACCAACCGTCAATGCATACGTACCATTCTGACGGTATGCAATAACCGACCGTCAGTTTGTAGTATTCAGTGCTCTCCTGACCAACAAACTAACTGGACTGGTACACCCGAAAGGGACGAATCTGCAAATAATTTAATTGCTGCTTATTATCTTCCTATCATTTGAGGAACAGAAGAAGTAAATAGCACGTACATCCAAAAAGCATTGCCAGGAGAATTCACTACTTTATATTCATTATAGCGCAGAGATGAAGACAATTTTTGAAGTGATAACTTCTTAGGGGAGGATAAACCGCTTCATTACGTAACGCGTTACGATGCCAGTCTGCCCTTTCTCCCACGCATACGGCAGCGGTAGGCAGGCTGCTCCTCTCTCACTGTTATCCACAGCGCAAGCCGTATTTCGCAAAGTATTAATCTAAGCTTTTCTCAACTTTTTTAAATGACTTGAGAATGTGCAATCAAAAGTTTGAACGATATATAGTTGCCCTTGTCCCCAGAGGGGTTCGAGTATACAAACTTCAGTGATTAGGCGTTTGGTGATGATATATTTGAGCATGTTTAGTATGAAATCGTTTATTTTGATGATACAAATTCTTATTTTGAACGTGTTGCTATTGTTTCCCGACATCATTTAAAATTGCGGCATTTGTACCCGAATTTCTGTTCACTTATGAAGAAATAACTAGTTAAGTATTACATTTTGATGGTGCTAGAGGGCGCCAGGTTATAAATTGCACATGGGCGCTAAATGGGCTAGAGCCGTCTGACGGTCAGTCCAGCACTGTAACGATTTACGAATTTTCATATAAATGACAAGCGGGACTGACGTACGCACCGACGTTCTGTGGAGCACTCTAACCGGCCTATGACCAGTTTTTACGTATATAATAAAATACAATTCCACTATTAATTTAAATTTAAATAATCTACTATTATTATGTACCTTTTCTCACGGGTCATGAAAATGGCCCTGACTTTTGAAACTAATGCTGATACTAGACGGATCAACTAAGTTGAATCGATTTGGTTGAAAGGCACAAAGCTGAAGAACATGACAATATTCACTAAAATTTAACGATTCAAATTTATGTTTTGTTACAGTTGTTAAAAACCCTACGTAAAATAATAATTTAACACATTTAAATTACCGCCAAATAAACATATTTATGTCAGGTTTTTTTTTGAGGCGAGGGAAAATGACTAACCGATTTACGCACTCTCTGGGCCGTCACTAGGAAACGGCACGAATCCACGGGGGGCGGTAACGCTAGCAATTGTATGCTTTATTTGCGCTCCGTTCGCGATGGATTACACAGAGGAGTGTAGAGACTCCGAGTGATGCCGCACGGGCGAGCAACCTCAATACCCACTAAAAACCCCCTCCTCCCTGACGACCCTGCGTTTTTGTGTGTTGGAAAGACTGAGATATAGAACATAGTTACGCAACAGTCGATCCAGCGCAATAAAGTGCTTGAAGTGTGCCCTGGGAGAACACACTCCACTTCGAGACGGGGGTAGTTGTTAAATCCTTACCTAGTAGCTAAGGGCCCCCTCATATTTATGTCAGGTTGCCACAACTTCATTCAACTATTATGCCATTGTTACCTGGTGATCCGGCGCTTATAAATAAAACTAAGGAATCACTGGTAATCTATTTATTTATTTGGTGAAAATGATTAGTGAAAGACCGTTGTACTTAAGCTACGAAGGACTTCAATATAACAAGTACGAAGAGTATTTTTAACATAGCAGTTTGAGACTTTAAAAATATAGTTCACAAGTAGTGGGGTTGTAGAGGCGTCCGACTGTATTTAATAAAAGTTTGTAATGAAAAGTTGGTAATATATCTGATGGATTTTAGAGTAAATTAACTAAAGTTGGTACGATGGATCCGTTAATATGAATTTAGATATTATAAGTATTTGCTTAGCTGTAACGCCTGGTAACGGTGTGGGCAGCTAGTCTGGAGACTGCAGGCGCGTCGGCAGCCTGGCTTCACGTGCTTTTCTTGTATCAGCTACAGCGGTAGTAGTGAGCGGGTTGGAGGGTTCATCTACCAGCTCCAAACACCAGCTCCAACCAAAAAATAAAACAGGAGCCGCAGAAGGGGTGATTATTCTACTGTCCCTCGTCGAACTCTGGTGGCCGGACGAGGTGACCCCAAGGTTGAAATGAAGTTCAAAGTATTCAACTATACAAATGAAATGAATCACTGTGCTAGAGTCATCAGCTAGATTTTTAATTAGAGGTTTATATAATTATACACAAGACCTAATTAAGTTGTTATGTAAGTACTGGTAACTTAGAGCACCTACGGTTTTTTACGCAGCTTAATTGCAAACATACAACGCTAATTCTTAAATCAAAATGTTGATGATTTGAATTAGTACTTAGTTTGGTTTTATTTTGCTTAGTTAGGTATAAATGTTTTCATTTCCAAATGAAGTTAATTAACAATATGCATATTGTAATCGCTAAACTAAACTTGAATTTAAAAGCACTTAATTTTTATACTTGGGTACCGCTAACTAAATAACGAAGAGAAATCCTTGTAATTATAGTCCGATTTAAGTTTGGGAATTATAATTTAAAAAATACTATTTTTCTTCTTTTAGTACGAGTTCAGCAGACAGGCAGACGGCCCACTTGATAGAAAGCGGTTACAATTGCCTATGGTCATTTGCAACACGAAAGGTGCTACAAATGCGCTGCTGCTCCCTTAGGAAGAGTGGAACCTGGTCACTAATGCTGGAACACAACTCAAGATTGTTATGGCGGTACACTCTAGACCAGAGGTGGTAGCCAGTCTGTCAACTTCTACTTCGACTATACCCGCGACTTCGTTTGCACGGAATAGAGACGCAGTCATCAATACTGCAATAACTTCCACCATTATTTATATACGTATAAAAGAATAGGCGTTCGACCAAAAAGAGATGGATGGATTGTGTGATGGATGATATGATTATTTGTGGTTTGACAGAGGATGTATATCAGAATAGAGGAGCATAGGAGGAAAAGACTTATTCCCACCTCAAATAACTAGGAGAAGATGAAAGATAAAAGAGAGGAAAGAAAAGACGTTAAAATAAGTCCAATAAAGTGATCTTCCTTTTAAAATATTAAAATACAAATATTTTTTTATATATTTTTACTGCAGGAGTTCAGCAAGCAGGCAGATGGTCCACTTGATCGAAAGCGGTTAACATCGGCTATGGACATTTGCAACACCAAAGGTGTTACAAATGCGCTGCTGCTCTCTTAAGCCCCCCTTAACTTGAACAGACTTGAACCTGGTCACTAATGTCGGAACACCACTCAAAGTTGTTATAGTGACATCAATATTATTCATATTGTAATTATTATTCTGTTTGATAGGAGAGTTTCGCGTCATATAAAATTGCACGATCCATTACAACTTTTCACTGTTTATTATAATATACATAAACTTAAATTGCATTCTACATATAATTCTTCAAGACTGTTAGTAGAAAACTGAGCCTAGGTCATCGAAGTCAGTGACTAAGGTCCCCAGAAGGCTGCCTACGTTGTTACCTCGCTGGATGGCTATACTGACTGCGGTATGAACCAGCCTTCTGATCACCCGAAGAGTCAATGAGTCGGTTTGAAAAAGATATCTAAGATGTTGCGCGTCAAAATGCTGGTGGATCTAAATGTCTGAGACTCTACATGCACAAATCTCATTATACAACACTGTAACAGCAACACTCCACACTAGAATAAATATAATAAAAATTATTATTAACCTCGAGGGGGGCTTTGTGGGGAAGCCTTAGGTGAGTGGCAACACCTCGTACCTGACTCCGGGGGCCAAGACAAGACCCCCGCCTCCGTGCTTGCCTTAGCCAGCCGGCACGGAGTGGAGATCGCTAGAGCTAAGACTCAAGCTCCAGGGGTGGAAGTGATAAATGGCATCACGTCAGAAGTAGCTTCGGTGAACCTGCAGCCCACCTCTCTACACCCCTTAGCAACTCACACCCGTGTTGCCCCTGCCTTTTATGGCATTTTTAGGAGCCCATGCGAGTCACCGTCTGCCCATTTTTCCTTGTTCCCTGAACATTGCGACGGGCAGACGCCATAGTCCCCATATTCCCAGACCGCTAGTACCAATAACAGTTCACCCCAATAGCCCGGTACTTTTTGTCCTCATTTCCCACAATAGTCCTACACTGGCCGGGGCTTGTCCTTGGGTGCATTATTATATGGTGTAGACAGGGATAATCGCCGGTCAGTGTCACGCCACATATTTACATTAAATTTGTCAAGGGGCCTCTACGTGTTGGCTTTTCCATGGCCCCGCGCAAGCCCTCCAAATGTTCGGGCCATTTTTATGGGCCGTGATCGTCAAAGGCATGCCTATAATATAATTACAAATATAATAAGGTTAATTAACTTTAGCATAGCCTCAAGTTAATTAACATGTACATGTGTACAAGTACACATACAAACACACGATATATGTCACACAAAAACAATAATCAAAGCATGTAATTTTCAATACGCTAACCTTCATTAAATTTAAATTCAATTTCCAAATTAAATTTAAACTTAATTAATGTACGGAAAAGAAGTCGTCAGAATATGTAGAAAAATAACTGAAACTATGGTAGCATAGAAAAAAATGGGCATGTTTGCAGTCCATACGCAGTAGAAGGAAAAAAGTGTGACAAGGAGTGGGAGGGATTCTAAATATCGTGACGTCACGATGCATATATTATATAGCAATAATATATTTAAACTTTAAAAACACGAAATTTGAAGTATTAACGAAAAACTTCGAGAAATCTTCAACTCTATCTGTATGATTATAATAGTGTTTAAATTATTACATATAATTTCATCTCTCGTAGGTGTAGTCCTATACATTTATGTGTTTATCTCTTTTTAATGGCACTTTCTCATTTCATCGAGATTCAAACCACAAGGTTCTAAAGTAATTTCACTGCAACAACATATTGATGATTTAGAAGGAACCATCACTCAATGAGTTCTAGTCACACATGGAAATTAATTTTTTTACTCTTTAAAACACTATATAAAAGACGAATGGACAAACAGTACAGTTATAATTATTTGATCATACAAAATATCTACAACAATATGAAAGGTTTACTATCAATAGTTTTTGTGTTTTGTATTAAGGAAGCTGCTGTCAGTAATCCACGTAAGTACTTACAATTTATATTTGTCGAATAAAATATATCATTCATTTATTATCATTTAGTCAAAAACAGAAACAATATACAATTGTCGTGTCCGCTCCTCATGTCGTTCGGCTAGATATGTACCGAAAGGTGAAAAGCTATTTGTTTCAAGCGATGTTTTAAAAATGAGTTGAGAGAATAGTTCATAGTACCTATCAAGTTACTTAATAACATACATATTGTAAATGACATATTTTTTTATTTAAAAAGAACGTCGATTTTAATCGGAAACTAGGTTGTTTATATATTTCCGTAAGTTGAAATATTAATAACAGCGGAAATGCGAGACTTTGACCTTCCCTAACGCAGACCCTGACACAGATACTTACCGGGCATAGGTGCTTCGATAAGTCTCTGAATAATATCGTTGGCTGCCTGCTTTCCCCTCAATGCCGCCTATATGGCGCGCTGGACTCTGCGCACTCTGCGTTTTATACGCTAGTTGCGCGGCAGGGGCTCCGCAGAGATTTGAACTCGATGCCGTCGTAGGTCCAATCGATTTGCTGAGCAATCTGGTCCAGGCCATGCTGCACAGCGACGATTATTGGGAGGAAGCGTCCAAATTCTGCGAGGCAGTAATATCTCATAAGGAGGCCGCTGAAGATCTCATCCCGTAAAACCACTACAGTGGTCCTCCAGTACCTGGGGAGCGGAGGATCCAACCCCTGCTAGCGAAGTGAGTTTGCTCTGCTTCCCGGGGCATTCTCAAGCACTGATGCGCAGGATCAGCGTGGGCGTAATTACGTAC
Source organism: Dendrolimus punctatus (assembly GCA_012273795.1). NCBI lineage: Eukaryota > Metazoa > Arthropoda > Insecta > Lepidoptera > Lasiocampidae > Dendrolimus > Dendrolimus punctatus. The sequence continues at coordinate 6,133,730 of CM022527.1, forward strand.
TAAGTCCCACGCTCTTCTTACCATAAGTGCAGGGCATATAGGAGGAAGGTGGTTTTAGTGGGGTATTAGCACATGAGTTACCTCTCCACATAGAGGCACACATGCCAGGAATCGACTCTTTTAGCCGCACTATCTTCAGTAATTACCTCTCATTGCTTTAGTCTAATCCCAGAAAAGGCCTTGGTAGTGTACGAAATGTATTTCCCATGCCTCAAAAAAAATAACAACCCATGATGTCGCATTTCTCAAAAAATTACGTTAAAAACAACTAGCCTTTCTACCTTCGTTATGTATCTCACATCCATTTTGAGGAATAACTATTGGATGGATGAATCTATAAAAAAATGCGATAGTGACTCAGTCTGTCTATCTGTTAAGCTTTCACAGAAAACTACTGCAGTACTGAACCAGTATTGCTATAATTTTGTACATAATATGTAGTTTTAATACCGAAAATGGACATACATACTTTTCATCCCAGGAGATGGGATAGTCTGTGATATAAAATCAAGTGTATCTTCCGGGAGCAAGTAGCACTAACATTAAAAATTAATACATTGTAACCTGTATTAAAGGCACGCAATACTAATAAATTAATTCTTATAAATTACTAGCTGTCCCGGCAGACGTCGTCCTGCCCGGTAAAAATAAAAATAAATAAATTTAGGGGTGGACTACCCCTAACATTTAGGGGGATGAAAAATAGATGTTGGCCGATTCTCATAGATACCGGATAAGCACAAAAAATTTCATCAAAATCGGTCAAGCCGTTCCGGAGGAGTATGGCAACGAAAACTGTGACACGAGAATTTTATATATTAGATTTTGAATATTATAATTACGTTTGTTACCTTATAGGCCGTTATCCTCATTATATAATGAGGAGGGATGAAAGTCACGTGAAAAAATTTTCTTAAACTACAAGATAGATGGATGTATGTATAGGTGGACCAAAAAAAAGATGGATGGATTGTGTAAAGGATGATATGATGATATGTGGTGTGACAGAAGATATATGTCAGAGTAGAGGAGTGTGGAAGGAAAAGACATATTGTGCCGACCCCAAGTAATTGGGATATGGTGAGAGAAAAGAGGAAAGAGAATTACGTTTATTACCAAAGTTTTGTGAAGGCAAAACAAGATATTAAAAAAAACTCGCCTTTACATTTACATGTTTTTCAGTGTAAGATAAATAAATCGTATTGCGACTTTCAGTTGATGAAATAACAGCCTGTAGAAAAGGTGACTTGGAATGTAGTTTGAAAACAGCAAAAATTTTAATTGAAGTCATTGTTAGCGGAAACGAAGACCTTGACATACCGAAGAATGATCCAATACCTCAAGATTCAATAGCAATGGATATGTCCACATTAAAGTATAAGCTTCATGATGTCTTGACGTCCGGATTTACCACGTGTTCCGTCGAAACTGCTGAGTTAGTATTCTTTTTTATTTTGCTACTCTTTTTTGTTGGGGGCTAAAAAGGCTTGATCAAAGAATACGAGAGATGTTTGTTATTACAAGATATATTTTCGAGTGTTACTTCATCAGTGGCAGAAACAACTAAAAAGGCAGCCACTCATTCCAATATTAAATTCAAATTTAACATATGCAAAAAGTTTGCATATCCATCATTTTTAAGTTTCTGTAGCAATTTTGGCAACACCAGAATCCCCTTAAGTCATTCAAACGGGAGTAATAGAATGGAGAGAATATGTGATGTAGACAATATCGTCGATAATCGAGTTCATTCTTATTTTTACCGTCAAAAAGGAGAGGTCAATTCGACTGCATGTTTGTTACGCGATTTTTCCGTCAACTATGGACCGATTTTCAACTTTATTTTATTAAAAAAAGTTAGAATAAGTATTCATAATGTCAATAATTCCGCATCTGATGAGTATATCGACATCGAGGGCAACCCTCGAATGTTATAGGCACGTTTAACGTGTTTCATATATTTATTTATTCTAAAGGTTATTTACGTATTTGATTATCTAAAAAATAGAAAATTGAAAAAATACGAAATAAAAAAATTCTAACGAAAAAGAAACCGACTTCTACCGTGAATAATGCAAAAAAATAAAACAAATTTGCAACATACAGTAATATTTATGTTTTACTTGCCGCCAACTACAAAATGTAAAAAATAAATCTTTAAAATTAAAATTTATTGCGTTTTTTTAGTTTCTCTTGAAATTGGTTTATTTTTTGTTAAATAAGGCAACACCTGGTCAGGAATTTCGCGTACAAAAGTTAAAATCAAGAAATAATGCGAAATAAACCAAACAGGTCCGACACGTTCCCATGCGCGTGAATTTGTTATAAACGAAGCGTCATGGAAATTCCCGAAACCGTGACCGGCTTGGCCGACTAGTCAGTTTCTTTACAACCGATTAACCGGCTAGTCGGCCAAAGCCATACTCGGCACAACTCTAATATAAAGCAAAGTTGTATGGATGTTGGTCCTTTGTCCCCTTGGTCCCCTGTCATTGTGACCAATTAAACAAAATCTTATCCAATTAAACAATATCTCTTTATCCGTTCAGGAATGGAGAAAGATACAATTTCCTGCGGCCGGTCGTAAGACAGGTGATTGGGCATTTGCCCGACTGGATGGCTACCATCCCTGGTTTAAAGTATGTCGTCGCCATAACAACCTTGTCTTGTGTTCCGGCATTAGTGACCAGGTTCCAGTCTCAATTAAGAGAGCAGCAGCACAATACGGTACTTGACAGTATGAAAAATATAGGTTGATTTTAATTTATATCGTAGATTACGATCCAAATATGACAAAAATAAATCGTTTTAATTAAATTAACTTAGATTCGTTTATATTTTTGAGAAATAAAATTGTGATATTGCAGCCATTAGCCACATGACAATAAACGTTGATCAGAGCGCGTGACGTCATATGGTGCAAAACACAAGAAGTTATCAATGACTTCTCAAATAACACTTCAACGAAACAGATGTTTGTTTTGCACGCTGTGACGTCATGCGAGACGCCATGACAGCTGGACGCGTTTTTGTGACGAAATGTCAAAATATTTATGAAATTGCTAAATTAAATATGTGCATGTTGTTTTTTTTACTGAAATATTATTATTTTGGCTAAAATAGTACATTAGGCTAAAAATAAACCTATTTCTCAAAAACTGTCATGTACCGTATTGTAGCAGCCTTTGGTGTTGTAAATGCCTATAGGCGTTGGTAACCGCTTTCCATCAAGTGGGCCGTCTGCTGAACTCCTGCCATAAAAAAATCTTACCTTATCTGTCTCTCTGTGAATGTAATATATTTATTTTTAACTTTGATAAAATAAGTTTTATTCAACATTGTTGCGGCGGCGCTGGATTTAGCGGGAAGCGAACTATATCAAACTTGCGGGAAAAGAAGTGAGGACAATTTGGAATGGGAATCGGAACGAGTACGCACTTACCTGGTTAATGAGAATGAAACACGGCTCCTCTTCTCCACTATCACACACACTTTATTGTATTTTATGTTTATAGTATTTGATATTATATATGTGTTAATTTTATATATTTTAATATTAATTTATTATGATATTATTTATTGTATTTGCGGTGCGGAGCGGGTTATATATTTATATGGTGCTGGCGCGGTATATTTTAAGTTAATTTATGTTATTTTATTTATTTACAATGCGAAGATATTTAATTTATTTTAATGATATGACAATGAGTGATGAAGTGACGTGCGAAAGGGGAACGCGCCGTCACATTTTAAGAAGAATTTAATATGTTATAGAAAAGTATCAATAGGTCGAAAGGAGGTTTACATGGCGGTACCAAACATCAAAGCGCCAGACGGAAATAATTTTATTTTCTCTATTTTTAAGGAAAACTATTGAATCGAATATTTTATTATCCCCGCAAATTGCTATGGCGCCTGGCCGACATTTTAATGACGTAACCGTAGCCGAACACAGTACTCTCAGCATCACTGGTCGGCGAGTACGCGTACATATCGAGTTGCGAATTACGTCACGTGAATGTTAATTTGACAAGGTTCCAGTGCATTAGCAATTTGCGGGGATAATAAATGTTATATAGAATATCATATCTAAACTCTACACATATTAAAAAAAATTTTGGCTGGTAACAGCAAAGTTTTACAATTTTATTTTTTGTTACTAATAATAATTGTGTTTCTAATCTTACCATTGTTTCTTTTTACAGAATTACAGAAACATTCTTCAACGTAGACTTATTTTGTAAAAACTTTACTGTAGTTGGACAATATGAAGTTGATGGAAAGCTACTTTCATTGCCTTTACAGGGTAAGGGAGACTTGCGAGTGGCCAGCTGTAAGTATTATATATCTATCACAACACTTGTTCATCTCCAAAATCTATAATATATGCATATATTTTTACTTGACTTTATTCACTGACATGCCAACGCACAACGTCCAAACTATTGAGGGTAGAATCCTGAAAATTTGTATGCATGTAATAAATATACTGTATGTGCGCATAATAAAAGGATTTTTGGAAATTCTATCATCAAGAGGAAGGGGGAAGGTGTGTAAAGGGTGTTATCTAATATATAAAATTCTCGTGTCACAGTTTTCGTTGCCATACTCCTCCGAAACGGCTTGACCGATTTTGATGAAATTTTTTGTGCTTATCCGGTATCTATGAGAATCGGCCAACATCTATTTTTCATCCCCCTAAATGGTAGGGGTAGTCCACCCCTAATTTTTTTTTTACCGGGTAGGACGACGTCTGCCGGGTCAGCTAGTTTTTTTATAAAAATCCGCAGTTTTCATAGTAAGAAGCAAGAAGTTTTATTTTCATCATTCTGCTTTTGGTTAGATATAAGTGCACACATATAACGGTATTTTTGGAATTTCTGCCACGAAGTGGTGAAAAAGGCTACCATTTCTTAGTACTCAAAATATAGCTATGTATAATTCACGCGAGCGAAGCTGCTGGCAACAGCTAGTCTGTACATGTAAAAATTTCAAAGACCTAATTCGGAGCAAGAGTTTGCAATATTCAGATTTTTTGTCTGTCTGTTTAGATCACGTGATAACCACTGAACATATTTAAATGAAACGCTTAGATACTTTTTTCATCCTGATAAATGCCGTCGTTTCCGTGGGATAGACGTATTTATGTAGTGGAACACATACAAGTCAATATATGGCGCAGTGTAATAATGGAATCTGCAAGACATTTCCCACGCGTATAATGAATATATACAAATTTCCACCAATAAATGCCGGGCCTGAGCCTGCGAGGCAGTACCATAGCTTCCGGCGGTAGATATTTCCCTTTGAGGCGGAGGAGCCATCCATCTCGCTCCTCCATCCATACGGCCATTCCTAAATATCTTAAAACCAAAAGATAGCACCCATAGGCAATATACTTTTTTTAATAGAATTCGTCACAAAGGCAGGCAAATGAATCTTAGTATAGTAGCGCAGTTGTATTGTAGGCTACAACACACGCCATTCAAAGGAGTTCTTGTGAAAACTCGAAAGGCCACATTTGACTATACAGTCCACATTTCTCACAAAAACACATAATTATTACTCAAAAACTATCAATATCCTACAACTATTGTTCATTTTAGAGTATTTTTACACATTTTTAGAAAATAAAACTGAACAGCGCAACGTCCCCTTTCAGTTCGCGCCAAAAACACCCATAGACAATATACTATATGATATTTACCCATCCCGAGTTATAAATACCACATTGTTGAATATGTAGAACTATCGATTGTATCGCCGTCTATCGGGAACATCCGGAACATAAGTTATAATTATTATAACTTAGTCTAAATCGAATCTAAACAGGAATAAAAAGAAAGACAGAACAGACAGTAGCGCCATCTTAAGTGAAATTAAGTGCGCTAAATGGAAACTACTTATAATTTTTGATACCCCGCCCCCTCTGATGGCGCTAGTTTCCATACATTTTTTATATTTTCAATTATGTAAAAAGATTCACTGGGATTATAGAACTGCGGTCGCATTCTATGGATGCCGCCCATATAAATGTTATCTATGGTGCCGCCCTTGCAATACACTAACGAGCATTGTCTTGGTATTTATTGCAAATGAAATTTCGCTGGCACAGCCACTTATATATGTAGAATATCAATACAAATGTTTACTCGTTTACTATACTAGATATTTTTGATATTTTACAATATTTGTCGTTGGTAAACTCGGGGATAATATTTGTTGTTTTTAGCGTTTTGTCATATAAATAGCTATGTTTATCGGCAATAGTCGACTAGCCTACAGTCGAGACAACACGAATTAAACAACTATTATTTGACCACGAGCCACCATCTTAGGTAGTTTGACGTCATATTGGTAGAAATAGAACCCTTATTAACTTGGACTTATTTTTGTTTCAATTGTTTTACTATTTATTTTATCTTTGTGTTTCCGGAACAAAAATTTTTTTCTTTCTTCTTTTTCTTTTCTTTGATTATATTATTATATTTTGACTCATGTCAGTCCGTCTGTCTCTACGTCATTGTCATTTGATTTGGAAATTTATGGGTGTAAATTGAAAAAAAAGATACAAAGGTCAACCTAAACATTCCAATAACCCAGGTTTTTCGCATGTCTCGTGGTCTTCAAAGACAATATTTGCTGTATTATGACCGTATTGTCTCACAAACAACTTATTTCAAAATATAACTCCATTTATCATTTTATTCAAATAAACAGGATATTGTAACATGAATCCAATAAAACTAAAACTCAGAATTGTTAAAGTTAATAAACACATTGTTTAAATTCTAAATAAGTTCTTACATATAAGTTAAAATTTAATTATACTTCCTAGTCTACAACGCTCGTTCGTTCAGAGGATAAAGCTTCGCGTAACAGTTTTGTGTTTTTATAATTCAACGAAATAATTGTGTATTATAATTACAAATTTAAAAACTCCATCAGAGCGAAAATTAGAATTAATTAGATTTAAATTCTCAAGACAATGGTTTAACTGCTGTACTAAGAAAAACAAACTGACTAATACAGTTTTTGTGTGTACGTACACACATATAAAGTTAACCAGTAATTTTGTATATATACTTGATTTTTTTGTTTAATTTCGACTCAAAATGCATATTTACCGTCCCATGGCAACATAATACAAACGACTAACCAAAGAAGTAGTAGACGATACAAAGTAATTACCCACTACCACCAAAATTAAACTACCAATGTCCTTATTACTTCCTATCCTTGATTATGTTGACGCCAGCAATCTAGCTAGACGCCAGACTGGTAGAGTTTGTACCGGTAGACCACAACGCACTCACCATGATCATAATGAAGATATTTTAAAGAAAGATCTGGTAAAATTTATCTCAATAAAAGTGGATGTCAAATCATTCAGATTAGTCGTGGTAGCGTAATGGCTAGCGCACGCGTCCCAAACTCAAAGCGAACGGGTTCGATCCTGGCCAGAGCATATGCACCACGTAGACACTTTTTGACCTAATATGCTTATTATTACAATTATCACGTGCTAACAACGGTTAATAAAAACATTGTGATACAACCTATCGAGATAACCGATATTTCAAACCTGTCAAGCCGCCTTGGACAAGCGTAGCGGGTAGACTGCCCCTTACCCTACAATGGGAGGCCCGAGGCCAGCAATGAGACATTTATCGCCTGCTATTTATATGTAGAGATTAATGAAAGTTGATGAAGCGAAAAGTATTTGTGAGGATTACATCAGGTGGAGGTCCATCGTCTCCGCCTACTTCAATGGGAAACAGGCGAGAAAATATGTATATATGTATTTATATAAAAGTGAATTTTTTCAAATGGGCTTCTTTAGCACATCCGAAATTGGAACAATTTTGGTAAAAACTAAAGGGATATCATTAGATTTTTGCATATCAGTTATCCTAGTCCGGAATCGGCTAATTTTTATAAAAATGTTCGAACCCCCGTCAGGAATGAAGTCCCTGACGTTATAGGTAGCCTGGAGGGAGCAACACGCTCTTTCCTTACGTGACGACCCAATTGACTCTATTTTAAACCGTGTAAAAAAAACTTCGTTCCAAAAAATACGTCTGTATCATTACACCAACACTAATAGCTAGGTAAGGATCAATATCTGTCGACGAATGTCAAATATAATATTATGTTACTCTCATAGATCAACATATAATCTGAAAAGATTCATCAGACCATCAGCCTCACACATGTACATATTTGGGACTAACTCCTCTTTTACTATGAAATCAGAAATAAACACTTAAATTATGATACTTTTTTGTGTGTTCAAAACACATTTTTTAACTTTTATTGAAAAATATTCACCGACACACCGATGTTCGTGTCATACATGATACATGTTCATTTACAAGTGCCCTGTATTATATATTATTTCTTGCATTTGCATCTATTTTTGATATAACATTAATATTGTGTACGTTAACTTTTAAAATGTCACTATATATAACCTTAATGTATTCTAGACGACTCTCCGTGGCACAAATAAACCCTTGAGGTCTCTGTGCCAGAGTCAAATATGTTTTTATGTAAACGAATCTAAGCATATTGGAAAATAAATTAAATAAATGGTGAATACTGTAAATGGCTGAAACATTTTTTACAGATGCTAAGTTTTTATTTTTAAATTTGATTTTTATCCACTCGTATAGTCAGTTGGTTGGTATCAAAATTATAACCAAATTGTTTTGAATTCAATTGAATTGTATTTTTTCAGCGGATTACAAGGTGAAATGGAACATGCTCTTAAAGCAAACTACCGGGCAAGATGGCAAAACACACCTTGCAATTAAAAGCTTCACATTCTTGCCAGATTTGATGGGACGCTTTGATCTGTATCTTGGAAACCTTTTTGAAGGGCAAAAGGAATTAAGTAAGCATTCGGCCAATAAATAAAAACTGAACAGATTTAAATACATCACTTATTTAAATCACTTTAATTAATATTTGACATCGAATTATATGTACATACATTAACTAATCCCTATTAATATTATAAATGTGTGAAAGTAGCTCTGTCTGTTACAATTTTACGGAAAAACTACTGGACTGATTTGGCTGGAACTCCGTATATATAATTATACTTTTTCGATATCAAGGATGAAGATAGAATAGGAGGATAACACTTGTCCGTTGCGATTCGTTTTTCCACTTGTCCGTTGCGGTTCGTTTTTCCACTTGTCCGTTGAGATTAGTTTTTCCACTTGTCCGTTGCGATTCGTTTTTCCACTTGTCCGTCGAAGTTTTTTTTAATATCAATTGTATAGATTTAAGATTATGGTGAACAGTAAAGAGTTTTCATTCATTAATTTAAATATCGAAAAGGGACGTAAATACCCATTAATCTAAACATAATACTTGGGGCTGAAATTGGGTTCTTTGATTTTGAGGAAATTTTATATGTGTTTGAGGTGATCGCGGGGTGGTTCAGATTCAATAAGACGGGTAGGTGGCGCTGAAATCAGGCTTAACATTTTTAATTTTTCAGGGCAGTACAACTTTTACCGAATCCGTTTTTAGTATGTTATATTTTCCATATAATGTTCAAGGACTAAAGAAAAAGTAGAATTTTCAAATTAAATTTAACTGTTAAATTCAATTATTATATTAACGACTGAAAGGCTATTTGTTTCTAAAGACACGGAGAAGAGTTTGAAGGTTCTCAAAAGACAAAAGAAACAAATGTGTAAATGTAGCTAAACCGTGCAGGGACGCAGAAAGAATACAGTTTCTTGTAGCTTGTGCGACCTATCGTAAGAAGCGACAAAACAACCCACATCCAGATGGTGGCTTTGCTTGTCTTCCACCCCTAGTCTAGAGTATGCTGCCATAACAACCTTGTGTTCCAGCATTAGTGGCCAGGTTCCAGTCTAGATTTTGAGAGCAGCAGCACATTTATAGCACCTTTGGTGTTGTTAATGTCCATTGGCGATGGGAACCACTTTCCAAGCTTTCTGACTGTCTGCTGAACTTATGTAATAAAAAAAACGACTATGCGTCTCGGGACGCCCGACTGAAGTGATAACTTGCGTCAGAGAAAGGAAGCCAAATACGCTGACGCTGTAGCGCGTTACGTAACGAAGCCGTTTACCCTCCCATAAAAAGTTATCGCTTCAAAAAGCATCAATGTACAGATACGGCATGTTTATAATTTTATAATACCATAGATACAGAATATTGTTGTAATATGCCTAAATTAAATGACCCCAAACTTTGTATTGTGATACATAATGCAAAAAAGTCAAAGCCTGTGTTTACCGGAGTACCGTCGCTAATGCATATTTTCGTGTTCACAGCGGATCAATTCAATAAATTCATGAGTGAAAATGGAAAAGCAGCCGCCAATGAACTGCAAGGACCAGTTTTTGAGGCAAACTTGAAGGTACTCGCGAAGTACTTGAATAAATGTTTCAAGTACATACCAATGGATAAAATTATAAAACAATAATTTTATTTTATTAATTTTCTTTTTAAATTATGGAATGGTATCGTTTCTATTTTAAATACACATATTATACAAAAAATAAAATATATTCATTTTATTGTGTGAAAATTTTGTTTTATTAATGAGTAACCTCTACGAGCACTTTGTTTATGTTGACTTTTTTAACCGACTTCAAAAAGAAGGAAGTTCTCAGCTTTAGTAAAATACAAACAAAGAACAACTTCTAATACACCAAAATTTTAAATGCTTTCCTAAAACATGTAAATTTTGAGATATTTCTTTATTTTGCTAAGCATGTGAAATGACTACAGATCTTAAAAAAAGTGTTCCGTTTATATTTGCGATTTCCCAAGTTGGTTATTTGCCGGCGAATCAATAGATATTTTGTTTAATGAAATCAACCATCAATCGTCGACGCGTCAGAGGATAATAAGAAAATACGGTAAAGGCGCCTGTTGCCACAAAAGGACGCATTTAAAGTGCAACCAAAACAAGCTTTCGTTGATATATACTGAGCAATAATTTATCAAAAAAAAATATCATAAATCTTAACGATATGTGACGTAACATGGTTTATTCGTATTAAGTGTTATCTTTTATTTTTCTGTAGTTTATTTAAGTTAAGATAAAAATTCTTAAAATTACCTTTAAATTATTAATGTGAAATCATTTTACTCCTTCCACATTTTTCTGTTTCTTGTGCTTGATATTTTAATCTTTGATACTTATGCGTTTTTTTATAATTGTTCTTTTTAAACGTTTAGTACGGGTTTTTTTATTGCGGGAGTTCAGCAGACAGGCAGACGGCCCACTTGATGGAAAGCGGTTGGCATCGCCTATGGACATTTGGAACACCAAAGGTGCTACAAATGCGCTGCTGCTCGCTTAAGGGAAACTAGAACCTGGTCACTAATGCCGGAACACAAGTCATGGCTGTTATGGCGGCATGTTCTAGACCAGGGTTGGTAGCCATCCAGTCGGGCAAATACCTTACCACCTGGGTTTTTTGTCGCCTCTTACAACAGGCCACCTGGCCGCAGGAACTTGTATTCTTTCCCTGTTCCTACACGGATAATTTCATATATATGGTCATATGCTATATGTGATTGAGGAGGTGGGCACTGAAAATTGCTGAGGCCAACCTTATTTTCGAATTGCGGCATACAATTTCTGTATAATTTTATACATACTTTATTATCTTAGTACTATTTTGTGTTGTGTGTCGCTATTGGAAATAAATCTTTCTTCATTTTTTATTAAAATAAGCATAAAAATATCTGCACCTTTATAAAAGAGAGATAAATAATTTGGTATTGTCTCTTTTTTAAAATACTACTTTATTTTATTCAGAACTAACTGTCCCGGCAGACGTCGTCCTGCCCGGAAAAGCTTCAATCGATATGCCGAAAGCAGCGCCACCTACAGGGTCCAATTGTGAACCAACTCAGAAACCTTCTTAGGCTCATACACAACAACTTTGCTAAAGATCATCACATGATCAACTGTATAATTTACGATTCTATAAAGGACATACAGAAAAACATTTATTTTTATATATCAAGATAAAATAATATTGCATCTAAAAAATTACCGTCATTGAAATGACAGCTAACGCCCGATAAATCACAACCGAAATATTGTCAAGGTCGTTAGCGTTAAGTGAACTAAAATGAACTCTGTATGTAGTCCAGTCATATTAGGGGTTTAAACCGCGAAATGAGAGACAATAAGCTGTTAACTTTTATACACCTTAATTTTTATGTTCTAAAAGTTGTCTGAAAAGCCTCATAAAATCACGTGTCTGCGCCGTAACTTATTCAAAGTCAACGATCACACAAAACAGTTTTTTGCAATTATCTCGATTTCTGTGGCTCCAATGATATTAATAGTTATTATAAAAAATGTAGAGCATAATATTTGCGACAAAATTTATCTTGAATTTTTTTTGTACGATCAACCGTTTTTGAGATAGAGGGCAGTGAGCCCGCAGCGCTTAGCCATGCTCACTGTCATGCCAAGCTGACCAGCATCTCAGTGAATACCTTGTTTAAGGGTATCCAATCATTGAAATACCATTAAAAATAAATATATTGTATTATTTATTAGTTAATACATTTCATTTAATAATATTTTACAAACATTTCAGATATTTAGATAGGTAACATTTTATTGCTCATCAAATATACAATTTCTAAAATACCAAATTACAATATTATCATAGTAGAAACAATAAGCGGCCTTATCACTTAGAGCAATCTCTTCCAGGCAAACTAACTTAAGTAATAATTAAGCCTAAGCTCGCGATGTAAGTAGTGCAGATCATTAAGTATATAATTAATAAACATACTTAAACTACATAATTTATAATTATTATATTGATTAAATATATTTTATAATATATATTACTAGAGTTTAAACCGCGGCTCCGCCGCGGGTCAATCTCTAGTGCGTGGTTCTTGTTTAAAGAGCAGGCGTTAATACAGGTTACATTTACTAAATTTTCATGTTAGTGCTATTTGCACTCAAAAGATTAATTTCATTTTATATCGCAAAGTATCCCAGCTCCCGACATAAAAAGTGTTTATGTCCATTTTCCGTATTAAAACTACACCTAAACAAAATTACAGCAAAACCGATCCAGTATTCTTAGTAGTTTTCCGTGAAAGCTTAACTAACGGAAAGAACATATCGAGTTACTATCGCATTTTATATAGACGACGAATTATTGTATCTATAAACTTGAGAAATGATTGGTTTCATCTCAACTCAACTTTCATTCTTTATTTCAAACCGTCCTTGTTATATTTATCTATCCCCGTCTATGTAAACTACATAATAGACAAACATCACAATAATGACTAAAAGGACAAAAAAGACGAAAAGGACAAAAAGGGCAAAAGGAGACAATTGAACACAAAGGCAAATGGACAAAAAGGGCAAAAAGGAAAAGAGGGCAAAAATGACAAAAAGGGCAAAAAGACACAAAGGGCAAAAAGGACAATAAGGGTAAAAAGGACAAAGAGGGCAAAAATTGATAAAAAGGGCAAAAATGACAAAAAGGAAAAAATGTACAAAAAGGCAAAAAGGGCACAAATGACAAATAGGACAAAAAGGGCAAAAGGACAATAAAAGTAAAAAGAACAAAATGGGCAAAAAAGACCGAAAGGGCAAAACGGGCAAACTGGGCAAAAAGACACAAAGGGCTAAAAGGGCAAAAAGTACAAAAAGGCGCAAAAGGACACAAAGGGCAAAAAGGACGGAAAGGAAATAATGTACAAAAAAGGCAAAAGGGGCAAAAATGACAAAAGGATAATAAGGGCAAAAAGACAAAGGACAAAAGGGACAAAAAGGGCAATAAAAACAACAAGGCCAAAAGTGCAAAAATGACAAAAAGGGCAAATAGATCAAAAATGGCAAAAGGACAATAAGGACAAAGATGACCAAAATGATGAAAACGGAAAATCACAAAAAAAAACCTATTCCACTTTTTGAGGTCACCTTTACATTAATCTATCCCAAAATCTATCCAATTATCCGGGATAAAAGGTATCCCTTGTCCACCCTCGATATTAAAATTACATGTATACCGAATTTTAACTAAATCGGTCTGATGGTTTTTCCGTAAAAGCATAAAAACAGAAAGACAAATATGTTTTTATCCCGGAAACTACCCCGTTTTTCGGGATATAAAGTATCCTATGTTCATTTTCGGTATCGAAAATATATATATACTGAGTTTCAGCCAAATGGGCCCAGTAGTTTTTTTGTGAAAACGAAACAGACAGACAGAATTACTTTCGCATTTATAATATTAATAGGGTTTAGATTCATTTAATAATACAAACCTACTTTGTGTAATTAAGAACTCATTAAAAATAAATTCTTATTGTGTATTTTAATATATGTAAAATTGATTTTAATTACAAAAATAATTAAGAAATTAAAAGTTTTTTTAAGTACTAGAAATAACTGGAAAGACGGACCCCTATTATAAGACCTTTTTCTATGAACTCTATACCTGAGAAATTACATAATACACCATTTTATAAGTGTAAGAATAGACGGCTTACGCTGTGGGTCCAGAAATTCGACTTTGCAATGCACTTTAGCTTGTGGCCAGTGTAATGGACAAGCTTGCAACAATGCTGTTTCATCACAAAGCGACTTTGAGGAAGAGAGTGCATTTGACTCGGAAATTCTGGAAGGCCTGGAAACAACGATCGGGGACAAAGTAGATAATTGCAATGAAACAGACTTTACACATGCCGGAAAAACGACGGCGGTGAAGAAGAAAATTAATATTTTTGTTCTTTAAATAATTAAAGATTTATATATTTTTACTTCATATCAATTCAAAATGTTATAGCTACTGAATAAAAATAGAATTACAATTATATTTACTTATTTTATTTCTACTTAAAATCGAATTTAAATCTATATATATAAAAATCGGTTGCTGCTCGTTAGTCTCGCTAAAACTCGAGAACAGCTGAACTGGTTTGGCTAATTTTGGTTTTTGAATTATTTATGGAGGTCCATAGAAGGTTTAAAAGGTAAGTAAATATGAAAAAGATGCTGGGAATATAGTAAAAACAACAATTTCGCTTTCCCTTAGCAACCATGCCTGCCTGACAAGCATTTGATGTTCGTCCCGTAGTTTATAAATCTATTAAATTTAAAAGTCGTTCAGAAATCAAATTAGATTTAAAGTGAAGTTTTTTTTTTTTTTGGTTTTGAATGTCAAACGTCCCGTCCGAACATATTCGTCCCGTCTTTCAGAAATCAACGTTTTTAATTTATTAATTCTGAGCCGGTACGAAGTCTGCCGAGTCAGCTAATTATAAGTTAATTTATTATTAGGATATACAAAGTATTTAATCCAATGACTTTTTAATTACACAAAGTAGGTGTTTATTATAAATAAATATACGAAATATATGCAAAATGTTAATAAATTCATTTATCAACAAATAAATAATACAAATTATTTATTGTAAATAGTATTTCAATGATTTAATAACTTTATACTTTGGCAAAATCAATGCTAAGTGCGTTGGAGCCACAAGCTTTAAGTGAAGTGAACTTTATACAAAGTATTAGTCACTGAGATGTACGGTCGACCTAGCATTACAGAGAGTGTGGCTGAGCGCTGCGGGCTCTCTGCCCTCTATCCCAAAAACGGTTGGGCGTAAAAAAACACAAAATTTAGATACCGAAATAATCGAGATAAAGTGATTTTTGTGACTTTTGACCTTGAATAACTTATGGAGCAGACACTAGATTGTATGAGACTTTTCAGACAACTTTTAGAACAATAAAATGAAGGTGTATGTTCACAGCTTGTTATTTCTCATTCCAAGATTGACCCCTTTTTTACTTAAATTACTGGATTATCTAGACGTATTACGATATACCTAATTTAATTTTTAGTATATTATAATGTAAATCAGGTGGGCTAAAGCATATAAAGTCACATTTCAGCGGCTTCACGTTATTAGTAATTATACCGTGTTCAAAGAACATTTCAAGAACAGTATCATCATGAAATGGACAATAATTTTAATAACATTTACTGGTGTTCTTGCTAACGTTATTTGTGCAGGTAAGTTATCTTAATTTTTGATATAACATTAAAAATTGATATTATATAATAGGGAATCGGGATCCTCTACTTATATATTTAAAACAATTATATTTACATAATATTTTCGTAAGTTTTCGCGAGTTGTATACATAATAAAACTACGTTTTAACGGTTTTAAGCGCGGTAATTTTTATTTTCCCTTCCACCCATTTTAATATTATATAAAAAAATTAGAGCTAGGCACGTTTGCTGAATAGTTTCTTGCGCCGCTTCTTCTCTTCAAGCTACAGCATGTAAATTAAATTAGGCTGTCATAGAGTAAATAATAACCATAAACAAAATTAAATCTAAATAATTAAAATGAACAAGATGGCGGTAGGCTAAATAATTTTTTTTAATAATACTCGTTGGACAATTGTCATCTTTGTCGTCGTGACCACAGCTACTGAAAAGCAGACGAACGTCGGAATAACCAGAATCAAATAAATTACCGCGCTTAAAACCGTTAAAACGTAGTCTCACTATTAGTTATATTTACACTATTTCTTTTTATTCATCGCCCTCATCCGCCGTCTTGTCACATGACAAAGGGTTTTCTATTTTCTTATACAATGTATGTTTTATAGAATGTATAATAACATTTCTAATAAAATGTATTATATACTATATTTACACTATTAGTAAATTGCTATTTAAAATTGTAACTGATAACAATATTTAAAAAACCATCAAAATAAATATTTAGGGCCGCTTTCATAACGATCTCCTTTAAACAAAATTAGTTAATCATATTAAACTAACTTACACAAAACGCATTGACAGTCCTTTAGACATATTTAGCGGCAAATTTTGCGTTGTGCAAGACGCTAATTATATTTAAGGGTTTTAAATACGTTTTGCGTTTCTTAAATAAATTTAAGCAACCTTATGCAAGCGGCCTTTAGAAGTGCAAACAACGCCGCCGTTACAGGACTTATGATAGTTATTCCAGTGCCACACTGGAATCAGAACGTCTGCCGGGCCGCTAGTATATTTGTTTACCGTGATACAAAGTATAATGTACACATATTATTCCTAAATGTAATAATGTGTACGAGACAAGGGCGAGGAATATATGGTACCAATTATAATAAATGATCTCCCAGAGGACCTGCAATCCAAGTATAAATGTAACCACAAATCAATCAAATGTAATCTAAAATAATAGTTTTAAAAAAACTAAAAAATACGCTTTTATAGATAATCCAAATAAAAAGTAGAAAATAAATTTGAATTAAAACTATTGTAAGAAAAAATGATTTTATTGTAAAAAAGCGTGGGGTACTATTCAGGATATTATCACAATAACACTTCTACTTTATAAAATATTTACAACTATTGATATCATGCACCACATTTTTTTGCACGCATTTTGGGCGTTGTGAGCTACTAATGGAACGCGCTGTCTATCTCACAAAAGTAGTCTCACGAACACAAAGTTATGTTCGTGCAACGGAATGTTTAGAAAGAATAGATAATTTTTAGAAAGCTTACGATTTATTAGTAATTTCAATAACAATGTAAAATAATGAAATTTGTCAAAGGGCCTCCACGTGTTGGCCTTGCCATGGCCCCAAGCAAGCCCTCCAGATGTCCGGGCCATTTTTATGGCCCGTGGTCGTCAAAGACATGCAGATGTAATGTAACAACACTATATACGTGTGTTTCTCAAATGGTCCGGACTTTTGGGGGGCGTGCATAGACCAAGGGAAGGCCAAAACGTAGAGGCTCTTTGACACATTTAATCTAAATGTGGCGTAAGACTGACCGGTGATGTACCCTGTCTACACAATATAAAAATGCACCCAATAACAAGCCCGGGTAAGTGTAGGACTATTGTAGGGAATCAAAACAAAAGATGTCAGGATATTGGAGTGAGCTGTTAGTAGAATTACAGATCGGGGACTATAGCGTCTGCCCGTCGTAATGTTCAAGGAACTTATTATAATTATTAATACAAACAACGTGGCTGGTTTGATCTTGACAATTCGTTCCATTTCTTGGCGCGTTACTTGTTTCCTGAGATGCACTTTTTGCGCTTATAATTTATTTCTTTGACAACGCAGCACTTGACGTATCACCATGCAACAAAGAAGATTCGGAATGCTTGACAGGATTGACAAGAAAATTGTATCAATTAGCTATAACTGGTAATGACAAACAAGGAATACCATCTTCAGACCCCATGAAACAGGAACTTGTGGAAGGCAAATTTGACAAATTAACATACACTTTCACAAATTCTACCCTCAAAGGTTTTAAGGATTGTCAAATGGAAAGAACAACGTAAGTATGTTTCATTATAATATTTTCTTTAGAAAGCGTTGTGATTATCATACCATCGATTATCCTATTTTAATTTGTGATAAAACTCTGTAGAATATGCATAGCGTTATAAGCGATTTCTGAGACAGCTTGAAAATCGCTTGCATTTCTGAATCTTTGCTTCTGGGTATGCTCTCCATATTCTACCGTGTGGTATGATAACCGCACCGCTTGTTATCGCCAGGATTTTCGATGCTCAACTACGTAAAGGTGCTCCAGAAGGTTTATGTCACGTTAAATATACGTATGATATGAAGAAAACTTTTTGAGATTTTCCCTCACACCTACGATTAGGGACTGTTTTAGATTGCGGTTTAAAATTCATTTGAGGCCAGCAGCGAATTGTATGTCAATAGATGGCCGTCGCTATTTCGCATCACATGTTGCCTGCTTTAGGTATTAAAAAAATAATGAGCAAAAACATATTGGTCGATGTAATAATAAAGAACGCCTTTGAAGTCCTTTTTTATTGTTGGAGTAAAGCAGACTGGCTGACTGCGACGGACGATCTAACTGTTATGGATAGTGGTTACCGTCGTCTATATACATTTGCAATACTAAAGGTGCTACTAATATGCTGCCGGACTCGTATATGCTGGAACCTGGCCACTAATACCAGGATACAACTCGAAGTTGTTATGGCGGCATACTCTAGACTAGGGGTGGTAGCCATCCAGCCAAGCAAAGGCCCTACCACCTAGCTATGGGTTGTTTTGTCGCCTCTTACGGCAGGCCGCCTGGCCGTAATAATTCATATTCTTTCTCCGTTTCTGCATGGATAAATAGTCTTTAAAGTCTTAGTCAATTTACGTAGAGAAGATACATAATATTCTATCCATGAAATTACAGGTTTGGGTTTTTTAATTACACAAATATTCTTGAATTATGACAATTTCAGAGATTCTACATAAACCCATCGGTTTTTTGTTTTATTAGTTATGAACTATTTCAGTGCATTAACAGATCAAAATAGTGTCGAGCTTAAGATGGTTTGTCCCAAATTCGAAATGGCAGGTCATTACAACGTAAGTGGAAAAATTCTTGAAACCGATATCAAGGGAGACGGGGAGTACAGACTAGAACCAAGTAAGTTTTTTAAGCATTTTATGTTTTTTTAGTGTTCTCAAGCTATTTTGGCAGATCCTTTTTGTCATGTCCGTCTTTCTGTCCCTCTGTTTTTGTATGTCGCATTAATTGTTCTCAGAAAATACTCGGTTTATATACATGATTCGAATATGCCGCGATTTCGTCCACGCTCAACTTTGAATTCCCGCGGGGTTTCCGGGACACAAAGAAACGCAGCATGAGCAAAACATGTAAACTATCGTTTTAGTGAAAAATGTGCCGGAATAAGCTAATTTTATGCACCCGAACAAGTACAAACCGCTTCCGAAAGAATTCCTGACGTTCCCAGGATAAATATTTGCTCAGATTCTAAGTTCAAAAATTTACTGTGATTAGCGCGAAAATCACATTGGAGTGGGCCCAGTAGCTTTTGGGGATCTCGATGAGGCAACCCGCGAAACAGACAAGAATTAGAAATATTCATCGTGTTCTGCGTTGTATATGTAGTGTATTCCAGTTGCAACACCAAAGGCGCTACAAATGCGCTGCTGCTCTCTTAAAGGAGACTGACACCTGGTCACTAATGCCGTAACCCAACTCAAGGTTGTTATGTCGACATACTTTATAGACCAGGGGTGAGCGCCATCCAGTCGGATAAATTCCCTACCACATGGTTCTGGGTTGTTTTATTGCTTCTTACGATAGGCCGTCCGGCCGAAGGAAATTGTATTCTTTCTCCGTTCCTGCACGGAAAGAACAGTTTTTAACATATCCAATGGACAGACACGGCATCTCTAGAATTTTATAATATTATTAAAAAAAAGATTTAGGTCTATATGGCGCTATATAATACAGCAGAAAACTAACGATTTGGGCTGGCTCCACACATATGAAAGGGTTTACATTTTGTATATGTTTCCGTACGGGGATACCTAAGCCAGATCTTGAAAATCATGAGATGATGATCACTATTAATATTACAAATGAGAAAGTAACTCTGTCTGTTTGTCTATCTTTCTGTCCGTCTGTCTGTTCCGTTATCACGGAAAAACTAATGGACCGATTTGGCTGCAACTCAGTATATATAAATGTTGAAGCCGAGAATGAGCATAGGATACTTTTATCCCGAAAAATGGAATAGTTCCGGGATAAAAATATATTTCATTTTTTTATGCTTCTACGGAAATGCCGAGGGTAGAATAGGGATAATTGTTATCCCGGATAGTGGTAATATTTTTGGGATGATTTATGTAAAGCTTATCCCAAAAAGTAGGATATTTGGAATTTACCGCTTTGGTCACTTAAGTGATCTTTGTCCTTTTTGTCGTGTTAGTCTTTTTTCTCTTTTTATTATCATGTTTTCTTTTTCGTTGTTTTTGTTTATTTTTCGTTTTTATAATTTTTGTTCTTTATGTCCTTGTGTCCTCTTTATCATTATTATCATTTTTGTTGTTTATGTAATTTTATTAAAGGGGGGATAGACAAATAAAACTGGGGGTCCGAGCCCAGCGATGGGACTTTTATGGGCTGTTATTAAATTTATGTATGCATGAGCTCAACAGATGGCCTACCTGATGGAAAGCGGTTGCCATCGCCAGTAGACATTTGTAACATCAATCACTAATTTGCTGCCGCTCTCTAAACTGGGCTGGAACTACGGCTACTAATGTTTGAGCACAAATCAGAATTATTATGGTGACATACAGACAGACCATTAATAGTAGCCATCCAGACATGTAAACATCCTACCACCTGGCTATGAGTTGTTTTGACGCCTCCAACTGCAGGAAATTGTGTTCTTTCTCCGTTCCTGCACAGATAATAAAGTGATAAAAATTGTCTTTTTTATTTTAAGCTTTTTATGTACTCTTTTAATTTATTTTTAGCTGATGTATATATAACTATAACTGCTGAAATCAAGCAGACAACAGTGGATAACGGGAAATCTATTTTATCTTTCGAAAAGTTCAAAGTAAAGCCGAACATAAGAGGAGATTTGGAAATCGAGCTTACAAACTTATTTGGTGGAGACAAATCATTAGGTAAGTAAAATCCGCTTCCAGCAAACAGCGGTCTGCTATTGACTTTATAGTTTATATTTAGTTTAATTTATTTATAACTAGCTGTCCCGGCAGACGTCGTCCTGCACGGTAAAAAAAAAAAAATTAGGGGTGGACTACCCTAACATTTAGGGGGATGAAAAATAGATGTTGGCCGATTCTCATAGATACCGGATAAGCACAAAAAATTTCATGAGAATCGGTCAAGCCGTTTCGGAGGAGTATGGCAACGAAAACTGTGACACGAGAATTTTATATATTAGATTTAGTTTTTAATAAATAATCTTCCCTAATTTTAATTTAATTACTTCACTTAGAAAAGTAAATTTTAACATGTCAAATTCCTCTTTAAAAATGTTTTTGGATTATATTGACCACAAATTCGATTTGTAAAGAGTTGATATATCAATAGTAGCATTTTTAAGATAGGAAAATATTTACAGACGAATTTGGAGCCTCCACCTTTTTAAATCACTTTAAGCGACTTGAGGTTTAAATATTTTTAATTTACTAGATGTTGAATGTTGAAGTGGGGTAGCCAATCACCTTGGATGGAACGCCTCGCCGGTCACTTCTTTTGCGAACTACTCGAGGCATCGTCCGGATTTTTTTCTTACTTTATGAATGTAGTACAAATGTTACTGTAACTCTGAAACATTTACGAAATTATTCTCAAGTTTCAATATGACTATGTACCTTCTTCAAAGTTATTTTAAGACCAAATATATGGCCTTCCGCAAAAGGTGGACGGGCCGGCGCCAGAGGGACCTTCGGCCGCCGTCTAACACCAGAGGTGGTGGAGGTGCTGCCGCTCTCTAAAGGGAGGCTGAAAACTGGCCACTAATGCCGGGGCAAATGTAACGTTGTTATAGTAACGTACTCTAGACTAGGGGTGATAATTACTCTTCCACCTGGCAGTGGGGTTTTTGTTGCCCCTTACGATAGGCCACCCGGCCTCAAGTTGTGCTCTTTCTCCGTCTCTGCACGGGTAAAGATCCGTAGGGCAGGTCTTTTCTTAAATAAAATATTTAAATAAATATGTGTCCTAAGATTTTTTGTATACTTAATTTATATTATTTATTTCTCTGTAAGCCTGAAAGCACAATTCACACCTAAGCCGGCGGCACTGCTCACCAACATAACCCGGCGGCCTATATAAAAGAACCTTGTCAGCAACATGCGCTCGTGCGTGTCGACTGCATGTATGGTGTGAATTGCGCTTTAGCAAAATAAATAAATAATTTCATTAAAAACCGTTCAGCCAATCTTGAAAATTGTACAAAATTAGTTGCTACGCATTTATAGTTGTGCGCTGACTACCAAGCACTTATCCAATTTATTTTTTAATATCATTTAGTTACCCTTCTTTATGAATGGAATGATACACTGGTTACCTCATTTATTATTTCTATGGTTTCAGCTGACCCTGTTCTGAAAATGATACATGAAAATTGGCGCGCCATCGCGGAACAGCTACAAGGGCCCATTTTCGACGCAAACATTGGAAAAATGCGTAATAATATTAACAAATATCTAGAACTTATATCCTATGATAATATATTAAAAAATTAAGTGTAAATGTTTATCTCATAAATTTACAAATATACTTTTACTAATGGTTTTGTTGTGCTTTTAATTTCTACACCTAAAAGTAAAGAGGAACCTTCATGATCTCATTCTGGTTTATGTTGTATTCTTGATTGGTGATAGGGCATTCGCCCGACTGGATGGATGGCTGCCAGCCCTGGTCTAAAGCATGTCGTCATAACAACCTTGAGTTGTGTTTCGGCATTTGTGACCAGGTTCCAGTCTCCCTTAAGAATACAGCAGCCCATTTGTAGCACTTTTGGTGTTGCAAATGTCCATAGGCGATGGTAACTGCTTTCCATCAAGTGGGCCGTCTGCTTGTCTGCTGAACTCCTGCAAAAAATAAAAACGTGTATCATCGTAGTAACTGCTAAGGCTAGAAATATAAAATTTGCTACACATTGTTTTAGGTGGTGGGCTAAACATAATATGAAGTTTGGAAGCGTAGATATGTATAACCGACTTGAAAAAAGGCGGTGATTCTCTATTCATCGTATAAAAAAGTCTATGTATGTTCAGTTGCTTTTAGTTTCTGGTTGATTTTGATTATTGTTTATTAATTAGTCTATACCACATACGTACCACATATAGGTACGCAGCTTAATAGTAAAATACAAAAAAATACGTACAAAAAAAGGAACCAACTTCAAAAGAAATCAAAAAGACAAAAAATATATTTACTACAACATCTTGAAGTCGATGCCAAATAAAAAAAGCTTTGATAAGGTCGTACGTGTTACGGTCGTCATTTCTGTACTTAGTTGTTTTGTTATAATCTTTTTGTTGGTTATTGAGTTTTTTAAATCCCTTTTCTTCTGTTATCTTGTTGTTATTACATATACATTTATCTTTTGCTCCTTTATCCCATTTTACAAATATTTTTATTCCTTTATTAATTTTAAAAAGATATTACAAAAATTAGTTATAGACTTAAATTATTATTATGTATGTCTTTGTAGACCACGGGCCATGAAAATGGCCCGGACTTTTGGAAGGCTTGTGTGGGGGGGGCCATGGAGAGGCCAACACGTAGAGGCCCCTTGACAAATTTAATGTACATGTGGCGTGACACTGACTGGCAATTATCCCTGTCTACACCATATAGTAGGACCCAAGGACAAGCCCCATCCAGTGTAGGACTATTGTGGGAAATGAGGACAAAAAGTACCGGGCTATTTTTTTTTTCTAATTGTAGATCCGGTTTGTCTCCGCCATGGGGTAAGGCAGAGGTACTCTTTTCCTATGTTTTTTTGCTATTTATGAATTCAGTGTTTTCTCATCTCTATAGCTATTTATTGATACATGCAAACTACAATAGGGATTGGTGTGAAATTATGGGAGTATGTATTAGGTATGGTTGTGGTTGGTATATGGTAAATGGTAAAATTTGGTTGGATCGGGTAATTTGGATCTGGATGTTGGCTTTAGTTGGAATGGATTGGGATAGGTTGGCACGGTTTTTTTTACTTTACTTATTATCTTATTTTTGTACAAACTCTTAATACTATTTTACATTTTCTTAACAACTATTACACAGTAATTTTGAAAGCCTAATGATTACATTTTCTAAATTTTAAGTCTTACATTCAAGTTTGGTTTTACATTTTTTAGTCCAAAATGTTTGAGCTATTGTTGTAGACATGTTTAGTTTTATAAGGAGCTATTGTTTTATATTTATTCTATTTGTTTATATTTATTTACTTTTTTGCTACAGACGCGCTGCAAGCACTATGGGGCAGTTATTAACACTATATTAAATACATTATATATTCTAGTTTTACAGTTACTATTGACGCTGATAGAAGATTTACTAAAGTATATAACTTCAGTGTCACTGTTGTTATACACTTTTTTATTGCTGAATTATTTTACAGTTCAATATATATGCTCTATTTGGTTACTTATTTGTTATCTCTATTTCTGTTACAGGTTTTCTACCCACTCCGAGCAACCGCAGCTGGTAAGTACTTTGTTTGTGTTTTTGTTTGTTGTGTGTATTTATGTATTGTTATTTTTATTTTATTTATTTATTTATTTTATTTATTTATTTGCTAGGAAAGCGATAAAATACAGAAATATTATACATACATTTTTTATGACATTATATTTATTTTACACCGCATTTCCTACAAATGAGGTCGGCAACTCAGCTTCATGCTGTGTTGGAGTTTCCTCCACCACAGCGCTGATTTTCAGTGCCGACCCCGCCTCATTTATTTAAAAATATTTGACCCAACACCACAGTATATGAAACATAAAAAAAAACATAAGACATAAAAAAAACATAAGACAAACACGTGCACACAGAATAAAAAATCATTATCCATTATAGTAATAAAAAATAAAAATAAAAGAAATTAAAATAAAAAGAATAGAAAATGTAAACGTTAACAGAACTACAATAATTGAATGCCAACTAGTACGGTAAACTATAATTAATAATCTCATTACTTTAACTTGTAACAAATAATTAAATAAAAACAGAAACAAATCAAATCCTTAAAATCCTTAGGAAGTTTGAGTTGCCCTTCTTACAAATGAGTTTTACAGAAAAGTATACTCATCATACCAAAAGAAGTCAAACACACCACATCTAAATTTTTTAAACGTATCTAAGGTCCTCTTTCTGTGATTGTAGTAAGTATCTTTTAAAATGAAATTTAAATGTAAAAAATGATTTTACGTCTCTAATGGGAGGAGGAATATCGTTCCAGCATTTCGTAGCAGCATGCTTGAAGCAACCTCTAAATGCAGCTGTTCTGTGCTTGGCTGTTAGTAATGGCCTGGTTACAGATCGGATAGGATATTCTAGCTTACTTTGTCTCCAGTCAATTTTATTATATAAATATATTGGTTTATGGGTAGAAATCACTCCAAATAGTAGACATGTTATGTTATGTGTCAAACTGTCTTTTAGTACCGGGCTATTGGGGTGAACTGCTAGTGGTCTAGGGGTCTGGAAATATGAGGACGGACAGACCCCATCGCCAGTTCGTTGCAATGTTCAGGGAACAAGGCAAAATGGACAGACGGTGACTCGCCACTCCCTACATGAACCCCATAAATTGCCATAGAAGACAGGGGCAACATGGGTGTGAGTAGCTAAGGGGTGTAGAGAGGTGGGCTGCAGGTTCACCGAAGAAGCTATTTCTGACGCGATGCTATTTATCACTTCCACCCCTGGAGCTTGAGTCTTAGCCCTAGCGATGTCCACTCCGTGACGGCTGGTTAAGGCAACCACGGAGGCGGGGGTCTTGCTTATTATTGTTATTATTAGTATTAGTAGTGAAAAATGTAATTAGATGAAAAAAAATTTTAATGAAGGGTCATTGACATGACTAGGGAGTCATATTTGCATTTTTATATATTTTTTGCAATTGGTAATTGACACGGTCGACTGTACATGTGGCAGTTGTCTACTTTTAATTAATTTTTTGCTCTTCAGTTACTCTTGAAGTTGCTTTCATTTCTATAGCTTTTTTAAATTATTTTAATATGGGAATGTGGCCCGAAAGACCAAATGTAGACGATAGATAGAGATTGTTAGTTCAATGTAGACTTAAGCGTCATTTCCACATTCAATTCAGTAGAGGTGACGGTGAAGATCGACCTTCACCCGTCTGATATTCAGGTGACACATATTATATCATATTATATCAAATTATATTGATTTATTACGCCCATAATAGCTTGCTGATCTAAAATTGTTCATTGCTAATTTTAACTGAATTAATTTTAGTCATTTTTTTCATAACCTTCAACTCTTTAGATAGCTGGATTCTTATCTAACTTTTCGATTGGCAAGCCTATGATAAGGCGTATGTACAAATCAATATAATTTGATAAAAAATAGGTCTTACCTGGTTATCGTATGGGTGAAGCATTGAGGTATATGATCTAAGGGGTGAAGTTAACTACACAATTTGACTGGTGGCTGGTTCCTATATCTTACTACTCATTCACTGGCCTTACCATTGGTTGAATTTTTACATTACTTGTATGGAACTTATGTCTTTGAACCGATGGTAAGGCAAAATGCACGGGCGGTGTGACATTGGAAACGCTCATGGATCGCGTATTAGTGTCAAGCAAGGTCTTGCTAATCCAGCCAAAAGCCTTCTTTGTTCCCTCCTTCACGGCTCTAGTCACTGTATGTGGCCATTGATTTCTACTTGATTTGCTAGAATTTGCAAGGCGACATCAGGTTAAAGATAGAGAAAGAATTTGCTTCAGCTCAGTGGCCATGCATATTCCTCTATGAGTACTTGAATTCTGTGTTACGTTCTACCCCTTATTTATTGGTAGTATTCATGTGAGGTTTATAGGTTTCTTAAAACGAAACTAAAGACCTATTTTATTCAAGATTAAAAAAAATACAGAAGAGTATACAACAGTAAAGCAATAGAAACAAAAGAAGTCCTAACAAAAATTAGACGCAGTCTCAACATAATATGCTGGCAAATTAAGACCAGCACTGTTCTTCCACCTAGGATTAGCAAGTTAAGTCATGAAGATCAAGCTAAACCCAACGATGGTGCAAGTAATGACAGAACGTGACGGGCTCTCGACCTATCTCTGCAGTTTTCTATGTAAAAACTCCCCTACATGCTCATGTGACACACGTGCGGATGACGCCATTCTTTTTTACTGCTAGAGTAAAGCAAGCAGACTGACGGCCCAAATGTGATAGAAACTGGTTACTAGCGCCTAAAAACATTTGCAACACTAAAAGTCCTACCAATATGCCGGACTCGCAAATGAGGCTATAACCTGACCACTAATGCTGAAACCAAACTCAAGATTGTTATGGCAGTATTTTCTAGACCAGGGGTGGTATCCATCAAGACGGGCCAATACCCCCTACCACCTGGCTGAGAGTTGTTTTGTCGCCTCTTACGACGGCCTGGCTGCATGAATTGGATTTTTTTCTCTTTGGTCTTCGAATGTCCGAAGTATTTCTACTACAGGAGTGATCTGGAAACAGCTATAAAATGAGATTTTTTTATTTTCAACTAATCTACCGACTCCAGTTCCGTACCCTTTTTACAACTTAATTATTGTTAGATTTTTTTGAATTCATACACGCTTATTGTTTATATGTTATTATGTGTGACATTATTTTTGGGATTTTTATGTGGTGTTCTTTATATAAAATGTTTAAACGGAGCTGATTCAAAGAACAAGTTAAGGGACCAACAGACAGACCACTCTTGGAACAGTACTTCTTGAAAATAGCAAATGCTGGAATTAAGAGGAATAAAACAAGATAAATCAAGGTTGCGGTTGATTAACCTGAGATTGGAACTATCACAAATTAGTTCTCGAACTATCATACACGGCTAATTGTGAAGCACCACAAATTTGTGTTCACATACAGATAATTAAAACGAACGTGGTACTGATGCTTTTCCCCTCTAACTACATACAATTTGTATTAGAATATAAGAGGCGATATAATTCTCTTCTTGGTTTTGGTGCGGAAATTTGAATAGCAGCTAGTAGCTTGTGGACAAAAATAATATGAAATTTGGTCCCTCGAACTGGTTAAGGATGAATGTGGAAACTGTAGCTATCTCTCCAGACAATATCCCCTTACGTATGTTGACATATGCATTTTTTTCTTTTAACACTTACCTTCGTCTACTTATCTAAGTTCCTCGAATATTGCGAGTAGCCAGTGCCACAGTTTCTTTTTTCCGGATCCTCAGCACAATTAAATAATATATCATTTATATTCAACTAAATAAGGATATCATTAGTTTAATTAAAATTAAAATCAGCGTAGTCAATGCTAATTAATATCATTGTTTCTTTATACAATAAAATTTGATTTAAAGTTAACAAGTCTCATAACGTAATAAAATCATTCTTATTGTATACTGTCTAGTTTGAATGGTCCACCAGAGCGTAAAATCTATAATATTATAAAATGTTAAACATGCCGTGTGTGTACATTGAACCTTAAAAAAAACAACTGGAATAGACTCTATATAAACGACAACGATGTTTTTTTTTAGATTTTTTATCCGTTTGTCTGTTTATATTACCACCGTAGCAAAATTACTCACTAATTTTAAACATATCTACGAGTATATACATTACATTAAACTTTTTGTTATATTGTGATTAACAAGTCCATTTTTATCTGCAAACTTAAGGCAAAAGAAACATGACTTTGGAGTAATATCTACTGCGTAGATTTCTGTATGTTCATTTGAAAATAAATTTAAGAATATTCAAATGATCTTAAATCTTGATTAAAAAATATGGGACCTAATTCGGTTGCGCAAAAATACAACGTTTCTAATTTTATGTGATGTGATTCTTGACACAATGCTTATTTATATCCTGTCTTTGCAAACCGAGCTAAAATATTTAGGATAGAGACAATTTGCAATATTGTTTTTTTTTACTTTGATTTAAAATGTGACAATCAATCTTTGCCTAGGTTCTGGTCATTTGTCTGTATTTATGAATGTTACACTGCAAAATAATTTAATGTTCCAGTTTAGCTCAGGTTTCGCACATAGAAACAATACAATTTCCTGAATGGCTATGACCCTGGTCTAGAGACTGCCGCCACAACAACTTTTTAGTTGTGTTTCGACATTAGTGGTCAGGTTCCAGTCTCCCTTAAGAGAGCAGCACCGCAGGCAACAGTGATCGCTTTCCATCAAGTGGGCCGTCTGTCTCTCTGCTGAACTCGTGCAGTAAAAAAAAAATTAACAATCTTAACTACCATATAAAAGAGATTCAAATTTACGATATTAAAGAAACTAAATTATTGTTTGTGCTTCTATTAGCTCCAAAATTAGTATTAACTGTATCTTTTAAAGTACTAGTGTTCTCTGCCGTATTGTCTACTTATATAATAACAAAGTTAGTGCTTACTAAACATATGCAAGTAGTAATCTTTGTGCGTGTATGTGGTGTTGAGTTAATGGTGTGTTTACTCTCAAATCCGTAAGAAAGAACTGAAGAATCAGTTTGATTATAATTGAAAGTTATAGCCAATATTTCAATTTGTTCTTTAATTTGAATTTACTTAGCGAGACGATCTTGATGAGGTGATCGAATTTGTTGTATAAATGTCAGCTCAGTGTCGCATATTGAGATGGAATGTTTAAAAAAAAAGGTGTCATATTCTTAGAGGTCAGCAGGGCGTTACTAACATCTCTGATGTCGCAAATGTCTATAGGAGACGGTAACTGGGTTCCGTCAGGTGAGCCGTCATTTTGACTGCTATACTCCAACTATAAAAAATCTTTAAAAGTAATGAAAACTCTTTGTGTCCATTAGTTTGAAGTTATATTTATTTCCTGCATATGTGTATCGCATCTCTCCGAAGGCTACCTGGGAGAAATTGCTGTAAGCAATTAGGCCGCCCATTGTAAAAGATGTCCGGTGGCAGAATTTCGATTTTAAATGTTAATTGAAAGAAAGCTACAAATTTAATTAATTATAAAGTCAGTTCTCTAAAAAAAAGATTAATGAGGAATTATAAAATATTCTCTCTAAATCTTGTCCCTTAGATCATATAGCCCCATGGAGTATGTAGACCATATTTGCCATAGAACATTTTCTTTCAGTTTGAAACTAGTTTCACTATTTAACTAATGAACTTGGCTCTAGAGATACCCTTATAGAAAAAAAAGTCCAATGAAATAGAACTTGCGTAATGGTGGCCAGGATATGTATTCAAAGTGGCTTATAAATAATAAAAAATACGTAGGAGAATTAAAGTGTCATGTGTGCAAACTAAAGAAAAGACGATCTCTAAGTCTTAGAAGAATAAAAATATTCAACATGTGTTAAAAACAATACCCCCATCCACCAAACGCAGTGTTTGTACCCTCTGGAGTTCTCAAAAAAAATAAAGTCCATTTATCCCATATATTGATAACGCATATCGAATGGTTTAGCCGATGACGGTTCAAACGCAGTGTCTATCCTTAAATGACCAGTAATGACAACTTTATGATGTATCCCGTAAATATCAGATAATACATCATAAATTATTATATACATTAATTATTATTATTTGGAAAAGCTGCAATTGCAAACATTTCATATCTGTGTACTAGGATATTGTGATTAATAAATTCGGACTAATGACGACGAACACCCTTTTCCTTAGCCTTATTTTATCCGTACAGGAGAACAAACGCATTTTCCTACGGCCGGGCGGCCTGTTGTAAGAGGCGACAAAATAACCCATACCCAGGTGGTACGGCGTTTTCTCGACTGGATGGCTATCACTTCAGGGCTAGAGTATATCGACATAACAACATTGAGTTGTTTTTCGGCATTAGTGGCTCTGGTGTTACTAATCACTATAGGCGGTGGTAAGCGCTTTTCATTAGGCGGGTCGTTTGCGATTCTGATGAACTTATGCATTAAAAAAGAAATTACAGTCTTTTTTGGTGTACAAAAAGACTATTTGCTTTTGTTGTACATAATCTAGTAAATAATTTGCACTATTTCTAATTCTTTTCTCTACGGCCAATAAAAATTGAGATGGAGTATGTACTTGAAACAAATAACAGAAGAAGGTGGAAAGATACACCCTAAAATTAAAAACATGGAAATCACGTCGTAGATTTGAAACAAAATCTTGAAAATCTTTCCACAAGCAAAAAAACGAATGGACATGACGATGTTACAAGAGATCTGTTTTTACCAAAATGGCGACGAATGCTCCGATTCCACACTAGCTTATTGATTTAGTAAAATTTGTTACTCCGAAATCAAAACCAAATTTATTAATGTTGAAGATATTTTACAAAACAGAATACAACATGGCTGTTTCAAAACTAAGTATTATGATCACACAAGTTATTTGAAAAAGTCTGCTATCGCATACACTAATGACAAAATAAAACGCAAAAACTAAATAAGCCTCAACAAAAAACCTATAAGTGGTCCAGCCGCACCAAACCACTGTCGCAACGCAGTAAACCTACAAAACAGACAACTTAACTTACAAAATGCGAAAAACTAGATCTCTCGGCCTAACTGTGATGGAAAGTGGTTACCGTCGCCATGAACATTAGCAATACTAGAGGTGCTACCAAAATGCTATAGGCCTTGAAGGAGAAACTGAAACTTGACCACTAATGCCGGAACGCAACTCAAAGTTGTTCTGGCGGCATACCCTAGACCAGGGGTGGTAGCCATCCAGTAGGGCAAATGCCACCTGGCTATTGGTTGTTTTGTGGTCTCTTACGATAGAACGTCCGGCCGCAGGAATTAGTATTTATTCTTCGTTACTGCACGAAGAAAGTACTTTTGTATATACTTGAAAGTTAAGATTCCACCCCAAACCTTGCCCTAATTGTTAATGACCTTGGGGTCGTTGAAGGCCTAAATTTCACTTCAACACCCTGAATATTAGAAGATGCCAGTGTGTTGACTCTTTTTTTTTTGAGGCGAGGGAAAATGCTTAACCGATTTACGCACAATCTGGGTCGTTGCTAGGGAACGACACACGTCGGTCGGGGGCGATAATACTGCAGCAATAGTCTGCTCTTGGCAGTGCTCCGTCCGCGATCGACTCAGAATAGTGTGGAAAGACTCAGAGGAAGCTGCACGGCAAGCGACCCCAATACCCACTAAAAACCCCCTCCTCCCTGTCGACCCTGCGCTTTAGTTTGTGAAGAAAAGGCTGAGATTTAGAACATAGTTACACCCAGCCGATCCAGCGCAACAAAGTGCCTGGAGTGTGCCCTGGGAGAACACACCCCACTTCGTTGACGGGGGTCGATGGTCCCTTATTTTCCTAGCTAGCTAAAGGCCCCCCGTAACGGAACCTAACTCAGAGAGGGAAGTAATGCGCATACCTTCCTCTCCGGGATATCATGTCATGTCAATATTTAATGACCAGGCGATTATTGCCCTTCCACGTACGATATCGTATGTTTAGTTTACCTGATCATATTTTATTTATTGCACACATTATATATTATTTTCGAAACTCCCTCCATGTAAATCTGCCCTTAAGTCAAGTCGGATTTCTTTCCAGTGTTACGGATTGATTCAAGGACGACTAGAAAATAAAAAAAAGTTAACCAGTTATATCTCCATATTTTTTACTCCTTTGTGATTAAAGATATAATTATTAGTGGTACGTGTAGTAGGTTTTTATGTATGATAATTAAATTCAATAAGTAGCATATAAGCCGAGACTAACAATTTTAAGTTTATTAAAAGCAACAGACCGTCAAGACCGACCGTCATGCGTTGGATATTATCTTTGTTTAGCTTGGCTTTTGCCTTCACTAATGTGATATGTGCATGTAAGTAATTCTAATTTATTACTATCTCCTTACAATTTAAGTTTTAAGCTACAGAGCTTTTTAAAAACAGCCTCAAGATGTTTTCCATTTTCCAAATATTCTATACTATAATAAATAAAATGTAATAAGTATCCTATATTCACTAACGTTCTTGAAATTTTTCGTTATAAAAATATTATATTATTATTATATATTATTGATTTATTCGACTATTTTATTTAGTTACTAGAGATTGTCCCGTGGCTACGCCTCATATCAAATCCTATGTAGTATAATAGCTTTATTTTACTTACACAAAATCTTAATTCATTTTTTTCTGTTCAAGCATCACATAAAAACTACTGAACGGATTTAAATGAAATTCAAAGCAGAGCTAACTTCTTTCACGGGGCGTAACTTAGGATTCCTTTTAACCCGAAAAATTACGTGGTTTCCGTGGGATAGACGAAAATTGCGAAAAAGATTGTGTTTTTTATTTTTTTTTATTGCTTGAGTTCAGCAGACAGGCAGACGGCCCACTAGATGGAAAGCGGTTACCATCGCCTATGGACATTTGCAACACCAAAGGCCCTACAAATGCGCTGCTGCTCTCTTAAGGGAGACTGGAACCTGGTCACTAACGTCGGAATACAACTCAAGGTTGTTATGGCGACATACTCTAGACCAGGGGTGGTAGCCACCCAGTTGGGCAAATGCCCTACAACCTGGCTGTGGGTTGTTTTGTCGCCTCTTACAACAGGCCGCCCGGCCGCAGGAAATTGTATTCTTTCTCTGTTCCTGCAGGGATAAAACGGTGCAGCTATCGCATCTTTTTTGTAAACCACTGAACGTATATAATGGAACTCATCATAATGCTGGCTTATTACCCGAGTCAACACTTAGATTACGTTTTATCTCTATAAAAGACCTCTTTTACCTGGAACAGAAGGATTAGTAAAATAAATGGCGCTACAATCGCACTTTTTCAATTCACTAATACTAATAAATACCTACGTAGTCATACACACGTCTTTCATTAAATTACTTCAGGTTGGCTTCGACTCAATTGGGCGGTTGTGTAGATAGAATATACGGAATTAGGGTCGCTTGCATAACGATCACCTTTAAATAAAATTAGTTAATCATATTAAACTGCCTAATTACGTTATACACAAAATGTATTGACAATTCTTTAAAAATACTTAGCGACAAATTTTGCGTTGTGCAAGACGCTAATCATATTTTACGGTGTTAAATGCGTTTAGTGTTTCTTAAATAAATTTAAGGATGCAAGTGGCTCTTAGTTTTTGTTATTGTAGTGAATTTAACAAGAAATATTAAAATTAGTCTAACGTAGGTCTAAAAATTATAGAATGTATCCTTTAACCAAATATGTTTTGTTATTATATATTCTTTTAAAAATAGAAATGACATTTTAGTTCCCAAGCCTTTATATATCAAGCCACTTTTCCTTCTGAGATAATGTTATAGATATTGATTGTTTCACGCAGATGTAATGACAATTAATTTTGGATAACGTTAAGTATTGACAGATAACGTATGTGTACTATTTATTGTACGCACCTGGCTGTGGGGCCCCAGGAAATTGTAATCTTTCTCCGTTCCTGCACGGAGAGATATAGAGATGAAGGTTATGAAAACAAATGTAAAATTTATTTAATTAAAAACAGCCAGAAACACTTTGATTAGCAAGCTATTATAGGCGTGTTTATAAATCAATATAATTTGACAAAAAAATATGTCTCATCTGATCATCACATGGTCGATTTTCACCGTGTCCTCTACTATTTACGAGGAGTTACACGATATATATAGAGACACACAAAAAGAAAGACATGGAAAGCGACTTTGTTTAAGATATCTGAGATAAATAGGTACTCCGGTGCGCTAAGGATGTCTTGTAAATTTCGTGTTCATCTACAATATTGCATTGTAGGTTAATGTATAGCAAATACGGTGTATAGTCTTATACGGTTTGTTTAGAAGTATGAAGCAGACGTGTCCTTGAGTGGAATCCGCAACTCGACAAACGTAATGTAGGATGCCCTCCAGGCCGATAGACAGACGACTGGGATAAGATCGCCGGTTAGTATTGGATAAGGAGTGCCGGGATAAGTCCAACAGTGGATGATGATAATTTGACCACGTAAAGAAGAAGAGAATTATAAAATAAATTAACACTACGCAATGTCACAAACACACAACCAACAACAAAACTGATACACTTACTCACCAACGCGCACTACCACTGCATTGCATTACACGCACAATTTTCAAACAAACCAAGACACACAAAGAGCCTAAAAAAGCAACACACATGGCTCTAGTAAATATAATATATATAGGTATAGACATAAGGCACACACTGCACATGCACTCTCTCACAACACCAGCTTGTAACAGATACACTCTACATTAGTAGAAGTTTAGTATTAAAATTAGAAAATAAAATATATAAGTTATTCTTAAGATACACACCACCACATAAAAACCACAAAATCAATGTCACACACTATAACAAAAGATAATAATAAGCGTGTATAAACTCAAAAAATCAATATCAGTAATCAAGTTGTGAAAAGGGTACGGACCTCGAGTCTGTAGTATTGTTATTTAAAAAAAAGAATAAGAAGAATCACGCCGTACGCAGCCTACGACTTTAGTAAACAACCACAGCCTACGTCTCGTATTGTATTTGTCTTGTTATAATATTTTATACATTTTCAGCAACCGGTTATTCAGCATGTCAAAGTGACGACTCACGATGCTTCAAGGAACAGATGACGACCTTGTATAAATTATTAATACCTGGCATCAAAGAATTGAATATACCACCATCAGAACCAATGTACCTCAAGCGAATTGAAGGCCAATTTGATCAAATGAAATATGAGCTTACTGATAACACGATGACTGGTTTCATAGGTTGTAAAGTTGAAAGTGCGGCGTAAGTATTTTTAATTTTAAATTTTTTTATAGGTGTATTATAGCAGTTATGCTGATGGCCTACCTGAGGAACAGTGGTTACCATCATCTATGTACAGTTACAACACCACGCTTTGATGTGGCTCAATCTTATATTAATAGCTAAGGAAGATAATTCGTAATGGCTTTTTATGTTTTGATAACATGTGGGAGCTCAATATTGATTTCAGAACAATTAGTGAATGTATAAAACATTCCTAAGCTGTGCACTTTGGAGCGACCTATATTGGGTGTTTCTCTTAAGGACACAGTTAGAAATGAGGATATCCGTAAGAAAACCAAGGTAACCGACGTTGCTCGCCAAATTAGCAAGTTGAAGTGGCAGTGGGCTGCTCACATTTTTCACAGGACTGATAGCTGATCGAGTAGACGAGTCCTGGAGTGGAGACCGCGTCTCGGTAAACGTAGTGTCGGATGCCCTCCTGCATGATGGGCTAATGACCTGCGCAAGGTCGCCGTTAGACGCTGGATGGGGAGGCCTACGTCCAGCATTGGACCGTTATTGGCTGACTAACTACTGTAATAACCGTTGCTGTTACAGTAACCAAAAATCATGACATGGCACACAGCGCTCTTGCAAGGAGCCGAAGATTGTCGGTTTTTGCCACTAAACAAGGCCGAAGTAGTCGGCACCTTCTAAGGCACTGTTAGAATTACATGAAAAAGGTCACTAGCACTGTGCTCGCGAGCCAAGTGTAAACTAGAACCTCGTTACTGAGGCCGCTTGGCTTGTACATAATTACGCAGCGCAAGGCGGCTCGTTGAGCGAAAATTATTATCTACGTTCACAGTGGAGCACGTTAAAATGTCTGTTCTGTGATAGTTACGGCTCCTAGATGAGTACGCGGCTTTATATTCCATCCATCTCAGAACATAATTGTATCCGCTCTACATCTAGGGAGATTATGGTCATACACTACCATTAAAACAAATTCAACATAATATTAGGATGTATGAGCACGTCACGCGTCGTCGCATTCAGCGTTAGCACCAACAATTTGTATTGAATAAATCACAGCGGGAACAAATGAAAGGGCGTAGCGGTACCAGTGGCTTTCGCTACTAAAGAGCACGTATGTAAAGTTGGAAACCACTACGCCGCCCCGCTCGTCGCGTTTCCCACTGCTAAGCGAAAAGTTGTGGCAGGCCCGTAAAAATATATGCGACATTAAAGGGATAAGACCAGATTAGTAATCGTTGAAAGTAGACTTTTAATATCTGTATTGCATATTAGAAGAATCAAATAAATTCGAGTCCCACACGCATATATAGCCACTTATCTTCAAATAGCCGATGTTTATAATTGCAAATTCTCTTTATAAACGGTATGTGCCGTGAATCACTGCATTTAGTTTACGTCTCAAAAACTTATTAATATTACTTTTTAGCATAACGTCAGATCAGCATGCTGTTTGGAAATTGTCATGTCCCAACTTAAAAATATCAGGTCAATACTCAATGAATGGTTCAATTATTGGTGTACCCATCTATGGCAACGGAGGTTATTACATAGATACGCGTAAGTAATTCTTCAAAATTTTTAATTACAATTTTGAAATATTTTACAACGGGCCTCTATTGGCCTTCCCACGCAAGCAATTTGCATGCCACGCGGTTTACAGCGACATTTTCATGTAATAAACCTGCTTTGTAGCGAAGCCTACAGTGAGTAGTGTAACGTCAGTAATATACTTGGTGAGGCCAAAAAAAAAAGGAATCTGACTATTTTCTAGCCGGCACGGACTGGAAGACACATGATTCTAAGTTTTAAATATAAAGAGTGAATGATGATGAATGAAATGAATGAGTGATAGGTGGCGGGGAAAACGGGGGACCTTTTCTACCTTCTTAACATTCAATAACTTACATTTGGTAAGTTCTATTGTAAAGAAACGAGTTAGGAATGAATTTAAAAAAATCTCACTTTTTGCTTATACCTTCTCTAATTTTTAATTTAGGGTGAAAAGTTATACATACATATTTGTAGCCAAAACAATTTACTACAAATTATGACTTTACAATTTATTTGTAAGATGCATAGTTTCTGAGATATCGCGAAAAAAGTGTTTTCACCCCTGTTTCCAAGATGGCGGCCGGGGGACAAGGGTGGCGACCCCACAAACTTGAGGTTAAGCTTCTATTAACCCCCACACATGTCCCAAAAATAAAATTGCGTCCTCTAACAAATGCAAAGCTCATGTAACATTTCAATGGAGTATGAAGTTTAACGGGCAGATTGTTAATGTACTTCTCAAATTTGAAAATCTGCCCGTAACACTTCAATTTAAAATGTTTGTTGCTATTCGTTTTGCCACTTGTCCGTTGAAGTTTCACTTTTTACTATATGTTCCAGAACACATTTCGATTTTTCGTAGGTTAACTGCAAATTATGATTTGGTTAGGTTATGTCAATTTTATTCAACAAAAAAACTGAATTCGATACGGAACCAAAAAACATAGTCTACTCCTATGCCGTCTCTCCCCGCTGCCGTAACGCTTTTTCGTGACAGAAAAAACCTAATACCCTCCGTCTATATAGAAGTTTCACTTCAAAAACCCATGTTGTAGCAAAACCGAAACACGAAACCGCTGACGCCTATAGTATAGTTTTGTTACGTTCAGTTGTTGTGTAAATCTTTGTTGACTAATGTTAAATAAGTAGAGAAAGAAGATAAGATCACTCAAAACTCATGTCCAAACACTATGTCACACGAAGCGGGCGGGTATCAGCTAGTTTAGTATATACATATAAATTAAATACTTTTAACCCTCAAAGAAAGAAAATTATTTCTGAATTTGTATGTCGACACAACACACAACAGAATAAAAGACATTGAAAAGGTTGTATGCCATAATTTGAGAAATAAGGTTGGCACTTGGTATTTCCTTATGCTGGAATTTAGTTCAGCACCGCACTGATTTCCTTTGCCCAGCACCTAAATAACACATGTCAGGCGACCCACGGTAAAAAAAACTATAACAAATAATTACAATAAACGTACATATAAGTGCAAGAATTAAATATAACTTTGCAAAACTTATTTTAATTAAACTTTTTCAGATGATTATCTCGTTACTGTGACTACTGAAGTAAAGACCATAAAAGGAGAAGACGGCCAGTTTCATTTATACTTTAAGAACTTTAAAGCTGATACAGATTTAAAAGGTGGCTTTGATTTCGATGCGGAAAACTTATTTGGTGGCAATAAAGAGTTAGGTAAGTGAAAACAATGTCGTGTTGGGTTATATTTATTGAAAAATATAAGTTGATTGGGTGGCTCTCCTAGCAGATGACTGCAGATGAGTTCCTGTCCTATTTGTCATCGAGATGGTACGGTGGTATATCGCATGCACTTATATCACTTCCCGTGATATATGCGTAGATACGCATGCCTAAGTTACTAAGTTGAAAATTATCATAACCACTTGGCTAAAAGGCCTAATCAATATGCTATATATAACCTATGACTATGTGTATGCTTCATGTTGATTATGTTTTAATATCTGATATGGTAAGGCAATACTAGAATCTAGTAATTTGATTATAACTCTAGCAGGCTCTCAGAGAATATGGGCGTGAAACCCAAAGCCTTAGCCTTGAGCTTGATGTTTCGTACGATGAGTGAGGGTTCCGATGCCCGTTCCCTTCCCCCTGTCCCATCTATCCCATTCTAAATGATGATAACGCGGTAGCTTCACCCTAAGTATTGCAAATATCTGACTGTTCGGGATTCACTAAACAACTGAAAACTCTTACGACCTAAAATCTGCGCTACTTTTTATTCCGGAAATCCTGCGGTAATTTGCCTAGAAGCGGTTTGTAGTTGTCTGGGTGCATAAAAGTTAGCTTATTCCCACACAATTGTCACTAAACGCTGACAGTTTTTTAAATACTGCAGTATTATCCTGAAAATACTGCAGTATTTTGGTGACCGTAACCGTAGCCAAACACTCAGTACTGTTAGAATCACTCGCGAGTACGGGTACATATCGAGTTGCGTATGACGTCACGTGAATGTTAATTTGATGAGGTTCCAGCGCATTAGCAATTTACGGGGATAATACTTTGTGTCTCGGAAATCTCGCGGGAATATCATGTCAAGTATGGACGAAGTTCCGGGCATATCCTGTAATAATGAATAAATAATAATGTCAGCCCATAAATGTCCCACTGCTGGGCTCGGGCCTCCCATTATAGGGCAACGGACAGTATACCCGCCACGCTTGTCCAAGGCGGCTTGGCAGGTTTGACACATCGGTTATATCGATGTGCAGGTTGCATCACGATGTTTTCCTTCACCGTTTTTAGCACGTGGTAATTGTAACAATATGCACATTAGATCAGAAAACTGACTAAGAGGTGCATGCGTTCCGGTCAGGATCGAACCCGCGCCCTTTGATTTAGGGGCGCGTGCGCTAACCATTACGCTACCACGACTTATGGGCATATCCTAGTGAGTAATAATTGTTCGTGTTTATTTATTTGTAATAATAATTATGTATTTGTGATTGCAGCTGATTCGGCTAAAAGAATCATCAAGCAAAACTGGCAAATCGTAGCAAAGTTGATGGGAACGCCAATAGTCGACTCAAGCGTTAGAAACGTTCTGAAATCTTTTAATGCATATATGAAAACCGTACCTGCTGAAGAAATGTTAAAAAACTGAATATAAAATAAATGTAATTTCTTAAATATGAAATATTTTTCTGACACATGTCTACACTTCAATTAAAAATAGTATAGTCGAGGAATGAAAAGCTTCGTAACCTTAAAGTCGACTTTTGCTTGCATAAGTACAAGAAACAGTACTGCTAACATTTTAATAAATGTTACGTTTATAGATCATACATACAATGAGATTAAAATTGAGAAGCAAAGAGAATACTGCTACGCTTATCATAAATATTAAAACCAATAAAAGGTTTTATATCTCTAAACAATACTCTTAAACAAGATAGTCATTTTAGACAGTATTGTCAAACAGTGGAACAAATTTTTTTATGACTTAGTTCAAAAAGGTAATATGTGCTCGCAGAACGCTAAATGAATCAATTTGGAAATAGGCGAACCTTTCCATA
Organism: Dendrolimus punctatus; assembly: GCA_012273795.1. NCBI lineage: Eukaryota > Metazoa > Arthropoda > Insecta > Lepidoptera > Lasiocampidae > Dendrolimus > Dendrolimus punctatus. The sequence goes on from CM022527.1 coordinate 6,175,217, forward strand.
CTACGAGTTTACTTATGTTAGGAAGCAACAAAACATCAGTCATCAGCATCATCAATAGAGAATCTTTTGTAATAAATAATACAGATTATAGTCAAATTATTTGATTACCTTCATTTTTATATTCGAGTTCCAATTACTTCGTAACGTAGGAATTTTAATACTTCAATATTCTATTGTATGGTAACATCTGAAAATGTAATCCTTAATCACAAAACATCAGTAACTATTTCAATAAAATCAGTAAAATCTGTTATACTACATAATACAGATCATAGCTGAAGTATTCAAAGAACTTAACATCCTATAATCAAGGGTTCTTAACTTGTTTACAAAAATATTCGAAAGTTTCAACGTTTCTTTCTTATGTGCCAACACTGACTGCAAGCGTATCGATGTTATTCGTAATTTATGACAACCAATTAAAGTTTTCAATTCTGACTTTAAAATAATGACCGTAGCAAAGGCGAGTAAAAAAAATGTGTGCTCAGATATGTCTGAAGTATGTCTTTTCCGTGGAAGTTTTACTTCTACTGTGGTAGAAGTAAAACTTGGCAAAACGAATCGCAACAGAATTTTACCTTTTTAAATTTTACGGGCAGATTGTTAATGTACTTGGCCAATTTGAAAACCTGCCCATAAAACTTCAAATTATTAATTTTTTCCACTTGTGCGTTGAAGTTTCACTTCTACTAATGTGTCCCAGCACACATTTATTTATCCCGTATTTGCTACTATCATTATTTTGAAGGCACAATTAAAAACATTAATTGGTTGTCATAAATTATGAATAACAGCTACATGCTTGCAATCAATGTTAAATATGTTACAATTTTTAAGCTGGAGTTTTTTAAATCATTGATATTTATCAAAAAAAGCGTAGCACCTAAAATACTACCATGGGGAATGTCAAATTCAATTACTCACCATATTATTAATTCTAAGATGCTTAGTGCGATCAGAAAGGTAATCTTCGAAGATTTTCGAGCACGACCCCTCAGAACACCAATGTTTTGTAGCTTATTTAGTAGAATCGGAATGGAGACAGTATCAAATGGCTTGTAGAGATCAAGGAAGACACCGTAACATTTCAATTGATTATGTAATTTACTTACTAACGAGTAAGTGAAATAGATAACAGCGTCTTTAGTTGATTTCCCTGTCACAAAGCCAAATCGGAAATATATTATTATTATAAATTATTTTTGATAAGGAGCTAAATACGTGATAAAAGGAACTAGAATTTAAGTGCATGTTTTAAAAACTTTGGTAGGAATGTTTCCTATCCTGTTGCACTGTCGCTACTTAAACGGATAATTATTTTTTCCACATCAGTTTTATCAAAGGGCAACATTACAAGGGAATTGCGATGTGCAGCGTGCAAAGATATTGCTGTTCAAATTTAATTAGTGTCGGAGGAAATAATTTTGTGAGCTAAATCCTTGAGAACATTGACAAAAAAATTATTTACTGCATCTTAAAATGTAGACAAGTTACTATTAAGTTTAAGTAATTCTTTGGTCTGGCGAGTTGGGGAATCCGTACTAGTTATAGACTTAATTACTTTCCAAGTAGCTTTAGGGTTATTTATTAGCTTATTCTAGTTTAGCTTTTTCATATGCTATCTTTTGTTTTATGATCAGAGCATTACAAAACTTACGGTACCTGGAATAACTTAAATTTATCGTTGTTTTTTGTACATATTATTGCGATTTTGGAGACAACGAATCAAACCACACGTTATCCATGGCTTAATCATTTTAAACTTTCCGGAATAGTTAATCGTAGTAACGTTATTAATTATAATGTCTTGAGTAGTACTAATTTAATTGTACGTAGCAATGTTAGGATCACTTTCATTTAAGACGAGACTAAAGTCAGTGGATTCTCTTTATTTCTTAGCGGCAGTAAAATTTATCCATAGAGATATATTTGGGTTTGTGGTCATCAACATGTAAACATAGGAGAACTGGAAGGTGGTCAGTGATATGAGAATCCAATACAAGTATACGACAGCACGTACCATCGAGTTGATTAAAACGTGGTCAAGGCAGTTGTCGACTATAGTGGGTAATGAGTGGGCTGGTCAGAGTCTTAAAGAGGCCATAGTGTTTAAGTATTGACTACGGTTAGCATCGGTGCCACTGGGCTTAATATCAACATTCATATCTCCTATTAAGATTACATTTTTGAATGATTGTAGATTTAAGTATCAAATTCTCAAGACTATTAAAGAAGTTATTAAGATCTTTGTAGGAAGGAGAATGGTATATACATCAAATGGCATTTTTACCTATGAATAGTGCCAAGCACTTAACATTTTACAATAAGTCTTTAACATACATGAATATTAACTATATAAATATAATATAAACTCCATCATTTTTAATTGAGCTATTTTTAGTAGCATGTAAAATTTATCCTGGTAGTGCAGGTATTTGCACCAGATTTTAAAGCCAACATTTGCTTAACACAATGACGGCAAAAGTTACTTTAGTTATGGTTAAAGTAATAACAAATTAATCACATATTTATTGATACTACGAATATCAATATGAATAGCTTTTAAATATTTAAGACTGATTTATAAAGCCAAGATACATCGCTGGCTCACTATTACAAGGTTCTATGTTAAAATTTCATTACTTATTTAGCTATGAATACTACAAGGTTCTATGTGTTTATTATATTATTAGCTACTATTTATTACAAAACTAAACAACTAGATGGCAGCACTTCTGCAAAATATCAAATATTACGCGGTCCTGTGTTGTTTTACTAACGAAAAGGAATAACGAACGAATTCATCAAAATTAACATAGATCCTTGTAATGGTGAGCCAGCGACATGTCAGGGGAATAATGATTTACTGTAACGTTGGTTCTAAAATTATCAATATGAATTGAAAGATAAAATGAAGTAAGTTAAGAGTAAATTCTAATTAAGTTTGCCAATTCGACAAATGTTGGTCTTGTTCAAATTTTCACGTAGATAGCATTTCTATGAGTCCACTTTTTAACTTATCGATTGCAAACTGTCCTTGACAGGTGAGTCTTCCTCAGGTCATTGCCGTTGTTACCTTAAATTTTTAAAATAAAATAAAAAATAAAATATTCGCAAAATAAGTCCCAATATTGTAGAAGGAATATAATTTATGTTTCTGTGCAAGCTCCTGGGTCAAATAGCTTAGCAATAATTACAAAGCTGAGTGCCTGAGTAAGAAAGTAAAAGCACAAAAAAATAATAGTTTTGAAGAGCAGCCTGTATCATATTTTCGGCAATAAGAAACTTATACTAATTAGGTGTACGCGCAAAGGGCATGCTGGGCAAGCTCGGTGGAACCAGTTCGATCCCGATCACATCACCTACCTATCTCGTCCAAAACACAGTACTATCTAACACGTTTTATAAATACACTGCAGAGTATTTTCATTTAGTCTTCCAGTATTTTTATGGTAACTGGAACAATAATAAGAAACCACATGAGAACATTAAGTGATTTATAAATAAATCGCGTATAGTGTCTTCTGTAAACAGAAGACACTATTTTACAAGCTTTCTGTTAACTTACAATGGATGTAAGTTCGGATGGAATCTTGCAAGTTAAATTTGACCAACTTTACGGTTTTCGATTGAGATGAAATTTTGTACGCATATGTAAATCGCGTGACAATTCAACAGTAAGGTATCATGAAGCTGATTTGATGATGGAGTCGGAATGTGGCCTCCTCTACTAAACTAAATAGACCCGTCGTGTTTGGGCTCGTTTTACTTGTCTTAGCTAGCACTCTGCTACTAAATGATATCCACGATCTCAAAAGCTTGTGTTTAAAAACCTTTAAAAAAGACTTATTTACCCATAAAAATAAGGTTAATAAAACTGTTCAAGTCTTTCCAAGCCAAGTACATTAAGCAATTAATTTTAGTGCAAAATTTAGAAGTAAACAAATCCAGACAACTAGTCAACTACAAAAGATACCTTTAATTTTATTTATCTGTTACATTTTTATCTGCTGCATTTTGCAGTCAGGATAAGCGACGTGGACTTTTTGGAACATATCAAGTTTTATAAAATGTTCTTTTAACTAATAGGAAGTTTAAACATCTTGAACTTTTTATATCTTAAAAAGAGTTTCTTGAGATGTATTCTGTACTGTTTCTGCTGGATACAAGTTTATAATAAAAGAAACGAAACAAACAAAGCGGATAGCTTTGTTTGTTTCGATAGGAATACATGGTGAGAGATATAGACTCAGAAAATTTAGCATGTTAAATTTACATTCTGTTATAAATTTGATAGGTATGTTAGATTTACTTATGTATAAAGACATCTTATTCTCTCGTATTGTTATTTAATGAAAAAAGATGAACAATATTTGGGAGTATCAAGTCTAAGATATAAATTAACTGCTTTCAAAATATAAAAAGTAAAAAAAAAACAAATCAGCGAGAAAAAAATCGAGTTGACCGTCATGGATTGGAAAGTTTAATTAGCTGCTGTGGCGTTCGCTAATATTATACCTATATTGGTGAGTTAAAGATGCGTTCCGACGGACGCAACAGGAGAGCAGCTGGAAACGGCCGAAAGCAAATTCCGGGCACAATGCAATGGCCGGGATAAGGCAAAGGGACGAGAAGAAGAAGCAAGGAAGGACTTACCTCCCCACTAGTCCACCGCCACACTGCACTCGTCGCCCGGGGGTTCACACACTAACTAGGATTATGCTTTGATAATTAAATGTTGTTATAACAGTTTGTTTCTATTTATTTGTGTTTCAACAATTTACATATGCGTATTTATTGCGGTGACAGCAGTGACTGCCCCGTATGTTTTGCGCATTCTTAATTTAAAGTTTATTCTTTTCTTGATGGCGAGGATGGGGAGGAAGAATTTACAAGGAGGTGTTCCTCGGTGCAACCACAAATGCTGCTGAGCTTAATTTAGCGTCGTAGAGATTCCGAAGTCGCAGCAAACCTACAGTTTCCTTTCGGTATTACTAACTTTAAGGTCATGTTTTCAATATACAATCCGTAATGAATAATCAACTGTTGAAAGTTTTATTACTAGAAGAACAAGTAGATGATAACGACTTACTACTGTATTATTATAATAACAGCCCATAAATGTCCCACTGCTGGGCTCGGGCCTCCCACTGTTGGGGAATGGACAGTATACCCGCCATGCTTGTCCAAGTCGGCTTGGTAGGCTGGACACATCGGTTATCGTGATGTGCAGGTTGCATCACGATGTTTTCCTTCACCGTTTTTAGCAAGTGGTAAAAGCCATTACGCTATCACTACTTTGACTTTGACATTGTGTTATTACTTAATAAAAAAACCCGTTACACTGAAACAGAGTGAAATAAGGCTTGTATGCTGCCTTGATAAAAAGATATTTAAATCATGACGAAGAAAGTTTCAGGGGTTATTGCAGATTAATTAAAAATCAATTTAGTTTTGTAACATCTTTAATTCGCACCAAAAACATCGCAATTTCACTGGAAGTTTTTTTTTTACATTATTCGTTTTCCAACACGTCCATAATATCCAAACTTGAACAACGACAATACTGTTTTTTAATAACAAAAATGACAAAAACAACAGCAAAGAAAAGACAAGGACAAAAGTACAAAAGACAACCTTTAAATGACTATATCCCATTAACCAGGTTAAAAGGTATCCCTTGTCCACCCTCGGTATTAAAATTACAGAAATACCGATTTTAGCCAAATCGTTCCAGTAGTTTTTCCGTAAAAACATAACAAACAGAGAGACAAATATATTTTTATCCCGGAAACTATCTTATTTGTCGGGATAAAAAGTATCCTGTTGTTACGAACAACACATGACTCTAATTGAAATGCCGTTGGAATGACTACAGAGTTTATTAACACTGTACAAACACGTATAAAACAGGTACAAATATAACTGGATACAACCAGTTCACACTGCACGATTCTGTAACACGCGCAAACTCCGTCACTATATCGCTCATCGAATGTACGTCTTACTCGTATCATAATCCTCGCTTGACTTCCCCTCTCCGCCTTGGGCCATTGCTTTATAATGCATCCATACCTGGCAAGCTTCAATGCGATACAATAACAACAAGGAGTAGTTCGACACTAACTTTGGTTTACGGCAGGCAGGTGTGCTCATTTCTTTGTCGGTATGTACCACTATGTTCATTGTCTGCATCAAATATAATAGCTTGGAGTTCAGCAAAATGGATCCAATAGTTTTACCTTGAAAACAGAACTGACAGACGGACAGAGCTACTTTCGCACTAATAATATTAATAGGGATGATGAAACAGATAAATACAATAATGAAATGACCATTTAGGTATATTACATTTTTAACCGACTTCAAAAAAGGGGAGGGGTTCTCAATTCGTCGGGATCTTTTTTTATGTTTTTTTTATCTATGTTCACCAATTACTCCGAGATTTAAGAGATTCTTTTTTTGTTCGACATGGAATAGCTTGAAATTGGTCCCCTAAAAGTTTGGCCCAGTAGTTTGCATTTTACGAACATTTTTATGTTCCCGTTTCTTGGGACCTATATTTTTTAAGAAGCGTGGCACCTTTCGTATCTCTACCCATACATAGCTAGGCACTAAAAAGTAACAAATAAAAAATAACAACTTCGTTAAAAAAAACCGACTTCAAAAATTAAAATGTATAAAATAACTTATTTCTTAAGCGATGTATTATTATTAATATAAATTATCTAAAACATTTTAAAGTCGGTGCAAAGTAAAACATAATAATGACTATATTTTGAAAATTACTAAGCACTGTTGAATAACCAAGTATGAAGCAAGCAAGTTCATCAGGGGTCGTCTATGAAAAAGTTCTAATTAATTAGTATAGAATAAAATAAAAACTCATTAACATTACTTAAATACTCGGTTTTGATTGGTACATTTAATGTAAATCAACTTCACTAAAGGATATAAAAGCACATTCAGGCGGATTCATGTTCATAACAAATATTCAGTCTTCGAAGCTCATTCAAGTATCATCATGAGGACAGTTCTCATTATATTTGCTTGTGCTCTTGCTAACGTTATTTGTGCACGTAAGTTAATTTTAATTTTATATTTAAATGGCCAAGGGAAGGTGCATGTATTATTTTCTGTCTGGGGTTGCCTGGAAGAGATGAGACCACCCATTGTACATAACTAGATATAATTATAGTCTTTGAGTTCATGTTTGTATTGGTGTACAATGAAGTGTTATCTATTTAGTTTTAACTTCACCTTCTTAAGCCAGTCTCTGTCCGCTACCGGACGGAGGAGTCATCCACCCCTCGTCGGCGACCTTGCGCAGGTTGTCAATCCACCTGGCCGGAGTACCTACTAAGCGTTATCTATATTTATCTTCATCTTCTTAAGCCAGTCTCTGTCCGCTGCCGGACGGAGGAGTCATCCACCTCTCGTCTGCGACCTTGCGCAGGTCGTCAATCCATCTGGCCGAAGTACTTACTAAGCGTTATCTATTTTAATATTCATCTTCTTAAGCCAGTCTCTGTCCGCTGCCGGATGGAGGAGTCATCCACCCCTCGTCGGCGACCTTGCGCAGGTCGTCAATGCACCTGGCCGGAGTACTTACTAAGCGTTATCTATTTTTATCTTCATCTTCTTAAGCCAGTCTCTGTCCGCTGCCGGATGGAGGAGTCATCCACCCCTCGACGGCGACCTTGCGCAGGTCGTCAATGCACCTGGCCGGAGTACTTACTAAGCGTTATCTATTTTTATCTTCATCTTCTTAAGCCAGTCTCTGTCCGCTGCCGGGTGGAGGAGTCATCCACCTCTCGTCTGCGACCTTGCGCAGGTCGTCAATCCATCTGGCCGGAGTAATTACTAAGCGTTATCTATTTTTATCTTCATCTTCTTAAGCCAGTCTCTGTCCGCTGCCGGATGGAGGAGTTATCCACCCCTCGTCTGCGACCTTGCGCAGGTCGTCAATCCACCTGGCCGGAGTACTTACTAAGCGTTATCTATTTTAATCTTCATCTTCTTAAGCCAGTCTCTGTCCGCAGCCGGATTTAGTTCTCATCCAGCCTCACCGGCGAACTAGCGCAGGTCGTCAATCCACCGGGCTGGAATACCTACTAATTATAGTACTTCTTGTACTACTGTAAGAGCCAATATTGTTAGAGCAGTGTATTTTACATATAAATATGAATGAATGAATGAAAACTTTTTATTGCTCACTATAAACTTAAATCTAAATAATTGATATGGATTTGCATGAGAACATGGGTGGTCTTGTCGCTTATAGCGATCTCTTCCAGGCAACCCAGTGTCTAAAAAGATTTTATAGGGAATTTCAATATAAGATTTTTGGTGGTGTATTATCTATATCTATATCTATTACTTATAATAAAATTATAGAGGTCGAATATCTGTACAATTAAAAAAAATGCTAATAACCGAGTCAGGGGATGTAAGAAGTGAAATAGAACTAATTTGGATTTTTTTAGATTTTTTTGTTTCTCTGTTTGTCTGTTTGTACCGGCTAATCTCCGAAACGACTGGACCGATTTACACGAAATGTTGTATGATGACAGCTTATATCCCTGGTCAACATATAGGATACTTTTGATCCCGAAAAATTAAATAGTTCCCGTGGGATAGTTAAAAAGCTCCAATTACTTAAACAGCTTATAACAGACTGGATGTAACTTCTCTGCAACGTAACATAATAGAAGCGGATATTTTGACAGGGTATGGTGAGAGAGTTTAATCTTATATATAAAGCTGATAAGTTTGTTTCTTTATTTGTTGCTTCAACGCGCTAATCTCAGGAACATCTGGTCTGATGCGGGATTTTTAATCAGTATTAGATAGCACATTTATCGAGGAAGGTTATACGCTATAAATCATCATGCTAAGAGCAATAGGAGCGGAGCACCAATGAAGAATGTTTCTAAATCGCGGGGCTTTTATGTAACTTATTTTTTTTAACTATTCCACGCGAACGAATTCGCGGGCAGTAGCTAGTAAAAAATATAATAAAATATAAATAAAGAACCATATACTTATATAAACATACATACATACATAACTTCACGCCAGGTCCCTTGCGGGGTAGGCACGAACAACAGAGCGCCATTTAGGCTTATTCTTACACACCTCACTTGCTTCTTTGATATATACAGATATTAATATATAATTAGATATACGATGATTTTATAAATATATATACATTCGAACAACAGGTATATTCATTTAATGTAACAATTTTTATTTAATAGACCAATAATGGTCAGTATCCACAGGTTAAAATGTGGTCATTAATTTAGCTTATCTACTTGGGAAGGGGAGGGAGTCCCATAGTCAAACAGCCTGTACGGCAAAAGAAAAATGCAACTAACAATATACTAAAACAGACGTATTAATATCACCATCACGTGTGCACTGCAAGTTGTGCGTCACATCAAACGGTCTTAATAAACATCATACAACAGCCCAACGTGGTTAGGTTTGGTAACAGCCTTCAAATCAGGGTCCATCGTTTGACGACGATTAAGCCCAGCATCTTTGGAAGTATACAAACCGTACAACTACTTATATTTTATTGATAAAATGGCTGAACCTAAACAAACCGCCTAAAAAGTCTCTCCAGCTACTATATATATTCTTACAACTTGCAGCAGCCAATGTGCCACCATGCTCAGTCAAAGATGAAGAATGCCTGACAGATATGACCCAACACTTATATCAAGCAATTGTGACTGGTAACAAAGAAATGGGAATACCAACTTCAGACCCCATGTACCAGGAGCTTGTGAAGGGCAACTTCGACACTGTGAAATACACTTTAACCAATACCAAGTTATACGGTTTCAAAGACTGCATAATTGAGAGAGCAAGGTAAAGTAATTTATACATCTTTTCGAAGAAAAATGTACAGGTCTTCTTTACGAAGGTTTTATTATAAATTGACATTTTAAACCTCCCAACAGTTTTTTTTAATTAGGGTTAGTTTGGGTAGCCTTTTTGGTGATCCTGGGTAGGGTTTTCTCCTACCTTTAATTCATCAAGATGTTTCCTCCCGTGGGGTGCGTTACACACAAAGAGAGACCGAACAGTCTGGGGGCGTGACAAATATGCTCCCAGGACTCTGCGGAGTAGCTAGGCCAAAAATCCGTTAAATTTATTTAAGAAAAGCAAAACGTATTTAGCACCCTTAAATACAATAAGCGTCCTCCACAACGCAAAATTTGCCGCTAAATATGTTTAAACTGTCAATAAGTTTTCTGTAAAGTGTATTTAGGCAGTTTAATATTATTAACTAATTTAATTTAAAGGCGACCGTTATTCAAGCGGCCCTAAGAGTATTTAGGTATAAAAACATAAATGAATTTTAATGTGTAAAACTAGGAAAAAAATCTATTTATATTTGGATTGTTAGAGGATATTTTTCGAATTCAGGTGGAATTATTACATTTTTGAGCCAAAGGTTTGGCTCAAAAATGTCTAAGTTAGGATTGTTTTTTGGTACTAAGTTATAATATCGAGCCATTCTTAGTAAAGGATTGTATAGAGATATTGTTTTCAAAACCTGTAATATATTTGTTGTAAGCGATCTGAGGGCACTGCATTTTGTATTAAAACTAAACTGGGATTAAATCGGGACTGTCAATCATAGCGGGAATATTTTTTATATAAATAAATTATATCGAAATAATTTCATAGTTTAGTTTGTTAAACTACAAGATGAATAGGTACAAATGTAAAGTTAGACCAAAAGAAAATTGATGGATTGTGTGAAGGATGATATATATAATGATATGTGGTGCGACAGAAGATGTATGTTAGAATATAGGAGTGTGAAAGGAAAAGACATATTGTGCCGACCTCAATTAATTGGGACATGGTGAAAGAAAAGAGAGGAGTCGATAGTTTAGATCACTGTGACCCGGAGAGAAGCGATATGTTAGTGCTCAAAGACATTTTTTCATTAATATATATATTTCATTATCTAGACTTTGAAATTGAATATATGGATGTACAGCTTCAAGACAAAATACAGACGCGGGAAAAAGATAATTATTTGTTAGGTTATTTTAACTAATTTGTTGTTGTTGTTTTAACTAATTTTGATTTCAAAATTAAAAACGGAAAAACAGTAAAAAATAAATCATATAAATTTTGATTTTTAAGTTGATTTTGAGTTTTTCCTGAATGAGATTGTTAATTGTGTATTTTAAAAAAATATGTTTATTACAGCATATCACCAGATGAAGAGAATATGGAGGTTCAAATGATTTGTCCTAAATTCAGGATGACAGGTAAATTCGTAATAGCTGGAGATTTGATCGGTGTACCTACGAACGGAGATGGGGATTTGATTATAGAGTGCAGTAAGTAATTTCTGGCTATATATATTTTAATAAGCAATTTCCGCAAAACACGGTTACAAAAAATCATCCTGTCAGTTCTTTCGTCTGTCCATCTCTTTAAGAGTAGAATTTTGTCACCTTTCTCGAAAATAAAATAATGGTAAAGTAACATAATAGATTATATTTTTTAGAATAATTTTTTGCCGCTATACATTGGTATTATTGAAAAAAAATTAAAGGATGTCGCCTTACATGTAGAGCCTTGGCTGTCGGTATATCGTAAGCGACACTTCGACTTAATTATATATTTTGTTGCAAAAGCTATTTTGAACTATAATTTTGTTTAAGACTTTCAGTTTCAGTTAGAATAGACTCTATTGAATAAAAAGCAGTCATTTTTAGAACAAAATAATATTTTACAATACCTTTTGCAGCGAAAAATATAGCTCTTAGTCAAAAACTGGTGTTTTCTTCCAATCCATAAGAGCGTACCCCCGCTCGTACGTAACAATACTAATTCAATCCTCAACCTCAACCTTATACACATACATACTCGTGTAAAGATTTTAAATGGAACTGAAAGAAAGAAAAAAAGCTATTCGAAGAAGTAGTGCCGTAATAACATTCCTTCCACATTATTATAGCATAGCATTTTTTGAGAATTTGTATGCCTCATTTTTAGCAAACAAATTGCAAACCTTGGTAAACCATATCTGGAATATCACGTGCTGGAATTATATTACAGACAATGCTGGTTTTCAGTGCAAACCTTCTTTTTGGCATGAGACCAAAATGATACAACTTTGTTAAACTTATTTTACTTATAAAATGTCTAGTTAGTAAACCAAATAAATAAAACCTGACAATAAAATACACTATTATTTTAAAATTAAAATAAATTAATAACCATATAATTACTTTAATCGATTGGCACATCCCGGTGTGTATCGAACGTCGAATAGAATTCAATAGAATGGTTATTAGTAATTACCATATCGATAAATAAAATTGTAGTATCTGTTTGTAATATCATAATAAAAGCTTTTTACTAAATGTATATGAAAGAATATACGGTACTAATATTTAAAAAAAATGTCTCTCTGTCTGTCTGTCTGGGTGTTCCGGGTAATCTCTGAAACGGCTGGACCGATTTTGACGTAACTGTCACTGGCAGATAGCTGATATTATAAGCTACTTAGGCTACTTCATTTGAATTCTTTTACGATTCCGCGAAAAAAAAATCCACGCGAACAAACCTGGGGGCACAGTGAGTTCAATCTATAAAAATTCTTCTTTTTCACAGATAGTATAATTAATTAAATATGCAATAATAAAACTACGTTTTAACGCTTTTAAGCGCGGTAATTTATTAGGTTTTAGACGACAAAGGTAAAACTACAAAACTGTACAAAAGGTAAAGGTAAAACGACGCTTAAAACCGTTAAAACGTAGTTTTATTATGTATACAAGTCGCGAAAACTTAAGAAAATATTAAATATGCGATTTTAAACTATCAGCCAAACCCGTCAGTCAGTTTTTTAATAATATCGAGGGATATTATTAAATATCGTAGACTCCTCGATATAATTAACGAAGTGAAACACGGCCTCGGGTTATTCAAGCTTCTTATGTATTCCGTTAATTTATTTTCAGCTGACGCGCATATGACCATATCAAATAAACTTGAACGTATCGAAGGAGACGGTGGCATACCTGCCTTAGCTTTTAAAATCTTAAAAATTAACCCGAAAATAAGAGGTTCTTTGGTTTTTAAGGTTGACAACGTAAATAACCGAGATAAATCAGGTAAGGACTCCGACGGAAAAAGTTTTATATTTTAGAGCTGCAAGTGTTTTGAAGCCTGAGAAGTTATGATATGGATCTCTATTTCATGGAGTTCTCGAGATAAATCTGTTTGTATTTCGCCCGAATACACTGTTTAAAAGGATTATCCATCATTAGATCTCTCCTATTGTGTGGCAGTGAAACGTGGCCTGCATTTGAATAACAAGCAGGAACTGCGAATTATGGAAATAAATATGATGCGATGGATGCGTGGAGTTATATGGAAAGACTAAATCAGGACCTCTCGCATCTGCAGCAGTCTTCCTGTTAATAAAATAGGAGACTGCAAAAGAGTGGCATACGCTACGCGCAAGTATGGCCATATTTTACGAAAATCAGCTACTTATTTGGGGAAATGTCTAGCCATGCTGTCTTCATGAAGTCCGAGTAGAAAAGATAGACCTCAAGAAATGTTGGTTGGTTTTGTAAAGGATGGCATGCGCATCAATAGTCTCACAATAAGTCCATGCAAAGTGGAAAAGAAAAAGTAAGAAAGCAGACCCCGGACTTCGAAGCGTATGCTTCGAATGCAACCGGGACTGAACGTTCGGACGCTGATGCTGCTATCTTAAGGGATGAGCATGTATTAAATAACCGTAACTAGAACTCCTTCATACAAAGTAGCCTTCATAATCATGATATAGCAGTTAAGTTTATAGATAACTTATACAAAACAGACGTTCCTTAGCACATAGGCTTACATACACAAGGTACTAATAATAATAAAAATCAGCCAAGAGTACACAGAACCGAGCCAACTCTTTATGCAATGTGTGCATCACACATAGGCACCAGGTATCTAACCCCTCTCTGATAGATTTTGGTTTAGGTAATACTATCGCCGCTTTGTCATGAAATGATATAGAGATAAATGAGAATTACGTATATGAGATGCCTTACAAAATCAAGAAGGCACTTCAATGGTTTTGCAAACAGATGCTGATCATGGTTTGCGAGTATCTAAGTGCACTCACTTGAAGCTGTCACAATGCATTATATACTCACTCTTATCTTAATTATCTCAAAACTATAATTCTGTAGGCTAGTTCCATTTTGCATCAGTGGGTTCTATTGTGATCTCGTCGTCTGCACAACTCACATTTTGACTACATCCTATAAAACTAATTTAAAAAAAAATAAGAATAGTTTTGAAAAACAATTTGTTTGAATACTTTATTAATGGGACGATTTACAACACTTATTTAATTTCCACAGTTCCAACTGAAACCATTGTTAAGGTCTTGAATGAAAATTGGCCAGCTGCCGCGGAAATACTACAAGGACCCATTTTCGACTCCAGCATTAAAAAATTAGTCGAAAGTGTTAACATATATCTGAAAACTATACCCCGTGATACCTTAATTAAATCATAAATATTAAGTTTTGTATGACCATTTAGATTGTATAACTATAAATAATAAAATAAAAAATTTAAAGAAACAGTTTTATCATTTCGTATACATTTACCTATACTAATATTATAGTCGTGGTAGCGTAATGGCTAGCGCACGCGCCCCTAAATCGAAGGGCGCGGGTTCGATCCTGACCGGAACGCATGCACCTCTTAGTCAGTTTTCTGATCTTATGTGCATATTGTTACAATTACCACGTGCTAACAACGGTGAATGAAAAAATCGTGATGCAACCTGCACATCGAGATAACCGAAGTGTCATCCTGCCAAGCCGCCTTGGACAAGCGTGGCGGGTATACTGTCCGTTTCCCCTATAATGGGAAGCCCGAGCCCAGCAGTGGGACATTTATGGGCTGATATTATAATAATATTATAAAGAGGTAAAGTTTGTGAGTTTGTTTGTAGGAAGTAATCTCTTTGACTACTGAAATGATTGTGGAAATTCTTCCACCAGTAGAAAGCTTATTCTTGAGTGACGTACAGTACGTTAGATGTTGATTAACAATATTGCTTCAATTTGGGCCACCTGCACATTTGGAAACAAAGCACATTTATTGCCCGTCGGTGTTTGAGCTAATAACATTGAAGTGCTTTTATGACGGTCTTCTCTTGTTTACTTTGTATTTAAAATTTGTGATTGGAAAAATAGCCAATTGTGTATTGTAGTAATCTTTATAGTAGTCATTAGCCAGGTGTGATTCATAGAAATTCATCCTACATGCATATTGTATTTGTACAGTATAAACCAATTCCCCAACGGAGGGGTGAGGCGATAATCGCAAGCGAGGCAAGACGTGTGTACATTCGATAATCTATATAGTGACGGACTTTGCGCGTGTTATTGAATCGTGCATTACGTTTGTACTAGTTGTGTTCAGTTATATTTGTAGCTGTGTTTGTATGGTTGTAATAAAATCTATAGTAATTCCAACAGCATTTTAATTCGAGTCCCGTAACTTGTAACAATATTTTTTTAATAACTCCCAACGAAGTGGTAGCTAGTATGTTACACATTAAGTCACACAGCTTACTCCTATTCTTTCCATGGTAGTATTGCAGGCAGCGAGAGGCATTATTCATGCTATATACATTTAGCCCAGGGCAATGGTAAATTTAAAAATTATTATATTTATTACTTCACTTAAACATGGCCTGATATTCACGTGGTAGAGCCATGTTGCAATCATTATCTTGATTACTCTTAGGGCCTCTTTAATACTGACTTTAAAGAAAAAGATAGGCATGATGCATGAACGGAGAAACAACATAATTTCCCGGGTGGGCTGGGCTGTCGTAAGAGGCGACAAAATAAACCTGGCGTATGATATTTGCCCGTATGGATGGTTTCTACTTGGTCTGTAGCAGTGCTTTTCAATCTTTTTGAATACGCGACCCCTTAACAAGTTGAAAAATTTTGGCGACCCCCTTGGGTCGTAGACGGACAAAAAGTTAGTAATTTAAATGACTACGTTTATGTCTTTCTATTTTATTACCTATATTCATTATTACGGCGTATACTTTGCGAAAAGCTGCTGAGCTTATAAAGTACCTGAGTATGAGGTATAAACTTAAATTGCCTTTTCTCTTATGCCGGCGACCCCCCGAGAAAAGCTCTGCGACTCCCCTAGGGGTCGCGACCCATAGGTTGAAAAACACTGGTCGGTCACGGCATACTATCCGTCATAACCACCTTGAGTTATGTTCCTGTATTAGTGGCCAGGCTCTAGTCTCCATTTAGAGTGCAGCGTCGTATTTGTGTTGGTGTTGCAAATGTCTACAGGCGATGGTAGACGCTTTCCATCAGGTGGGCCGTCTGCCTGTCTGCTGAACTCATGCAATAAAAAAGGCTTAATCGTGTTTCGTATGATAACTGAGAATGCCTATTACTTATTTCGCTTTCTTTCTATCCTTGCCCGCTTGATTATCTATACATGTAATAAAATTGTAGAGTTCAAATTTCTGTACAATAAAAAAATTTGCTTAAAACCGAGTCAGGGGAATGTAAGAAGTGAAATAGAACTAATTTAGATTTTTTCAAATTTTTTGTTTGTCTGTTTGTCTGTCTGTTTGTACCGGCTAATCTCCGAAACGACTTGGCCGATTTATATGAATTTTTTTATGGTGCTAACTTATATCCCTGGTGAACATATAGGATACTTTTGATCCCGAAAAAGTAAAGAGTTCCCATGGGATAGTTAAAAAAGCTTTAATTACTTAAACAGCTTATAACGGACTGAAAGTTATTTCTCTGCAACGTAACATAATAAAAGCGTAGATTTTGACAGGGTGTGGTGTCGGTGAGAGAGTTTTATCTTATTTATATATTACATATATGTGTAATATATAAAGCTGATAAGTTTGTTTCTTTGTTGGTTTGCTTGAACGCATCTCAAAAACTTCTGGTCTGTTTTGATTTTTTTTCAGTGTTAAATAGGCCATTTATCGAGGAAGCTTATAGGATACATTTCACCAATGAAGAATGTATCAAAATCGAGGGGGTTTTTTAACTTACTTTTTTTAATCTATTCCACTCGAACGTAGTCGTGGGCCGAAGCTAGTTTTACAATAAATTAAAAAATTACAAACTTCACACGAAGTCCACACTCTCAAAGCACTCTGTAAGAAGTGAGTGTGAAGGTAATATATAAACACACAATCGCGCTCAAACTGCCTCTCCCTAGATTTTTGTATTGAATAGTCAACCAGGCGAACCTAGGTCAATTAATGGCAACGACAGTAGCAATATCGGGACAAATATTGTCTTAAGGTCATGTTGCCGCAAAAGATCGAAAATGGGACACAAACAAAACAACTTTTAGTTAGTAATTACTAATCATTAACTTTACAAAATAAAAATCCCATAAATCTTCAAGATATGCGATATAGCGTGATTTTTCTAAATTTACTTTTAGTTAAGAAAATAATGAATCAAAACACCTCCAAATTATTAAAATGAAACCATTTCATTCCTTTAATTTTTTTGAAACCAGGAAGAAAAAATATAGATAGATAGATAGATAGATAACACTTTATTGCTCACCAAATATACAATTTCAAAATATACAATAACAATAATGACAAGGTAGAGACAAAAGGCGGCCTTATCGCTGAAAGCAATCTCTTCCAGGCAACCTAAATTAAGGAATAACTTAATCTAATCTGGCGATGTAGGTGGTGCAAATCATTAAATATCATAAATAAACATACTTAAACTACATAACTTATAAATAAAATAAACATACTTAAACTACTTTGTATATATTTATAATAAATAATATAATATATTTATAATAAATAATATAATAAATATATTTATAATAAAATATGTATATATTTATAATAGAGAGATAAATAATTTGGTTTTATATATTTTTTGGATTTCACTTTATTTTATTTACAATAAAATAATAATGCATTTGAAAAATGACCGCGTCCATGTATGTAATCCCAGTTATTGCCTGAAAAATAAGTACCGAAAATCCTCAAGGATGTCGGCGTTGCTATAAGCCTTAACATACACTCGCGCTGCCTTTTCCCGCCACTATCTTACTAATTGCTGCGAAGGTAATTGATATAATATACACTAGACATTAAGTACTATCATTAATAAAGTATTATAATTAGTATAATCTTGTCCATCAAAGGTTGCCCGGAAGAGAATGCTTAAGCAAAAAGGCCGCCCATTGTACTACTACCCACCAATTTTAAGTCATGAAAATGTGTTACAGTTATTATGTTGGTGTACAATAAACAGTATTGTTATTGTTGTTTTGTAGAGTTATCTATCTGTAGTCCTGTAGATAGGCTTTTGAAAATCATATTTAACAATATTTTTAGTGGCTCTTTATTATATAATAAACTAGCGGCCCCAACAGACGTTGTCTTGCTCTGAAAAAATAAAAATCTATGACCCGATCCCAGCGCCACCTACCGGTTCCAATTGTGGATTTAAACCATCCGGGGACCCACTCAAACACACAAAAACAAAATCGCTCCCCGTTGTTAAGAGGATTCTACAACCCGATCTCAGCGCCACCTACCGGTTCCAACGGTATAAAAACTATCCTTTCTTTCAAGTTGGATCAAACTGCACACGGTGTGCAAATTTGATTAAAATCGGTTGAGTAGTTTAGGAGTCCATCGCGGACAAACATCGTGACACGAGATTTATATATATAAGATAAATAAAGACATATGGAACGCATACCAATTCGTAACATTTATGAACTGGGATTGAAGAGACGTAGGTGAGAGCCTTAACTTTCATACTGTGCAGTGGATAATAGTGAAGAGTTCCCAAGTAGATAATTTTAATTGATTTTATTATTTTTTAAGTTTCCGTAGACAAAACAAAGCATAATGCACCTTGATCTCTATAATGATCAGGTGATGAGGTCGTGAAGACAAATCCGTTGACAGGTCAGCAGAAGCTACTGATGGCCACCTAGATGGCCTACGAAGGCCATCGGATGCCACAGACTGGCTAACGCGAGCCGTTAAGAACCTACCATTATGGGAAAAGTCTCTAATGCCCCGTAATCCCGCCACCAACATAGTCTCCCGCCGCGTAGGTTCAAAGACGATTTCCTCGAAACCCCACCTCCTCGCCGCCTCTAATGGCCAAGTAGAAGAAGGTTCAAAGATATCACCTATACAGAACTATTGTCTGACAAACACTTGTCGTTTTTTATTCTAGTGTAAAACAAAGAGTTAAACCTAATTAATATTATATTAAAATTATATTATACTCGTAGATTACATATTACGCGTAATTTTGACTATTTGAATAAATAAAATATAATAACATCAATAAAATAAATAAACTAAGTTTATATTAACATACCTTGATGAACAATATCTACATTATTATAATGTTGAAATAATTAAATTATTGTAATTAAGGTAATATAATGTATATTTATAATCTGTTTTTTTTTGACGATTATCTTATTATCGTGATCGCTGAACTGAAAAGCATACAAGGAAATGATGTCGAGAATCATTTATCATTTAAGAACTTCAAAGTAGATTCAGAATAAAAAAAGTGGTTTTGGCTTCGAACTGGAAACTTGTTTGAGGGGAACAAAGAATTAGGTAACTAAACAAATAACTCCTGAAACTCAAAAACAAGCGAATAAGCTTATGACCCATATTCATAGAAGTAAATATCTTGGGCCTATCTATTAATAGCGAATAAGCTTATGACCGTTCCATAGACGTTAAGGACTTGGGCATACCTATTAGAAAGTGGTCACTTGTGAGCCTTTACAACAACAACAAGAACATTGCCATTGCGTTGGCCAGTCTTGAAGAAGTAAAGGACTTACATGACATCCTTCTTAAATGACCCCATATCGAAACGTAAAGAGCAAACATGGGCAAAAAGTTTATTTTAAATCTGTTCTTTTGCAGCATGACGTCTTTGCAGAAGAAGGCGACCCCTACACTTCTCTCGCTGCGTATTTCGCCCGCTATGCTTCGGAGTGAGAGATGGTGACATTTTATTTTTGATAACAGGGGAATGCATTTCTGCGTTATCTTCTCCTTGGGGAGGGACCATCTACTACTACGACATATTAGCTACTAAACCGTAGTTTGCATCCTGCCGTCGTTACGTCGTGCTAACGATAATGAACAACACCATGATGAAACCTGCCATCGAGATTATCGATATGTCCAACCCGCAGTCCTGGATAAACAGGGCGGATATTTTGACCGTTTTTCTACAAATGGAATGCCCGGGTTCAGCAGTGGGATATTTACGGATCGTTTTTATAGTATGTGTGTTGTATCTGTATCTAAGAAGACGTATTTATTATATTAATTTGTAAATAGAATAGAATAGAATAGAAAACACTTTATTGTTCACCACATACACATAAAATAAACAATTTACAGTATTTACATTTAAGAGTAAAAGTAGGAGCAATGGGCGACCTTATCGCTTTAGAGCGATCTCTTCCAGACAACCCGGGCTCTGGATTTTATGAAATGGAATTTCAAGCGTATGACGGTGGTGTGCTAATTTAATACACAATACATATAAATAGGATATATAAATATCACATAATACATATACCTATAATAAGAAAAAAAAATAACACATATTAATATTATATATATACTAATATAAATATTGATATGTTTGCAGCTGATGTCACCAAAACCTTCATCAAGGAAAACTGGCAGGTAGTTGCAAAATTAGTGGACAGACCAATAGTCTAATGCAACATCGAAAGGTTGCTGAAAAATTATAATATATATTTAAAACAATAAAATTCATGCTTATCAGCAGTGGTGACTGCATTTAAATTCATTTTCATTTGTCTGATTTCGTTAAATTATTTTTGTTTTTTTCAAGTGGGTGTCGGGATGGTTAAGATTCAAATTCGAACCAGGTATATGGGTTCGGTTTCAGATTTTGGGTGAAATTATTTTTGTGTGTGAGGTCCTGGAATGGCTTAAATTCACGATTGGACCCGGCAGCTGGCGCCGCTGAACGCTTCTTTAACGGTGGGCCGAGTTTTGATGATTTGTTTTGTGTCTTTTCTAGTAAATTCGAGAATGGCTTCCATTAACAATTGGCCCCGGTTGATGGTGCTGCAATCGGTTTTTAGATTTATATTTTTTAAGAGCAAGACAACGTCTGCCGGGTACAGCTAGTATTATATAAAATTACTAGAGCTACTGTTGTTGAAAATTTTCTTACACCGTTTCTTTTCTCCAAGGTAATTGTAGCTTGGAAACATATTGATGTTGTGGGGCAGTGGTTAATTAAATTGAACAAACTAGATTAAACTCCCATACAGTAAATAATATCCATATTCAAAATTAAAATTAATTTATTAAAATGGACAAGTTAACGGTAGGCTAAATAAAAATATTAACACTTCATTGACCCTTGATATCTTTGCCTTCCGTGATCACAGTTACTGAAGTTTGGCCGAAATGTTGGAATAACAATTGTTTATACCGGAATTATGTAAGAATACCTATTATACCGGAATACAATTATTACGACCTGGCGTGAAGTTATGTATGTATGTATGTATGTACAATTATTACGTCATGGAATAACATACAGTGACGGACTCATAAACTGCATCAAAGTAATAGACGACTTTGAAATAAATATTTTAACCAAGTATGCAAACTTTCTAAACAGATTTAAATTGAAACCTCTATATTGGTTCGTGAACTTGAAAACAGCGTAGGGTCATATCCTTAAGTTTCAGTTTGTATACTGGAAAGGACCTTAAGACTTTTTTTGAAGAAAAAACAGAAATTTAAGGAAAATTGGTTTTAACAATATACACAAACTTTATGCAAGGGTTTATTTATGTTTTAATAAGGTGTATTACCTCCACGTGCCCTTATTACGGATTCTAATCGGTTCCGCATAGATTTTATTAGGGTTATTAAAACATCTTGCGGAATATTGTCCCATTCTTCTGAAAGTGCTCTTCTTAGTGCTGCCACTGTCGTGGGCAAAGGGTTTCTCGCATATACAGCTCTTTTTAAATTGTCCCAAACATACTCAATGGGATTAAGATCCGGGCTGCGTGCTGGCCAATTCATTGTACATATCCCAACCTCTTCGTAATATTGTCGAACTTGTGCAGCAGCGTGCGGCCGGGCATTATCCTGCATTAAAGTAAAATTTTCGCCTATGATTCCCATGTAAGGCACCACGTGATCTTCTAAGATCTCTGTTATGTAGCGATGTGCAGTCAAACTCCCCTCTATTACCGTATTGACGGATCATGTCTATGAACACAAGTTCTGTTCGCCCGTTCATCGATATGCCACCCTAGACCATACACGAACCGCCTCCAAAAGGAACACGCTCCTCAATGCAACTTTGAGCATATCGCTCCCCACTTACACGATAGACTCTTCTGCGACCATCTGCACCATATAAACATGTCCTACACTCGCTCTTCATTGCTCTTCTGTCCAATTCAGGTGACCACGCGCAAATCTTAAGCGAGCTTGTCTGTGAGCTACAGACAACTTTGGACCATTTGCTGGTCTAAAAGGGGTGATATCCGCTTCCTTTAACCTTCTTCTTATTGTTCGTGCACTCGCATTTACTCCAGGCACTTCATTAAGCTCTGTTTTGATGTTAACAGACACGTCTGTTAACATCAAAACAGAAACATCAACTTCTAAGTTGTAACAATAAATCGGTCATCACGACCGGTTGCTCGAGTCCTGCCTGTACCACGTCTCCTTCTGTAAGAACCTGTCTCCACAAACCTTCTGTATATACTAGAAACCGTAGACTGGTTTAAATTTAAATTTCTACCAATAGTTCGTTGATGCAAGCCCTTCCGCACCAATGCTACAATTTGAGCCGCTTGTGCGGACGAAGTATCCATATTATGGTTGAAAAACTCTCGATGAGTTAAAAAACTAACCCAACAATTCTGCTGGTAACAATAATTCAATTGACAAAGGAATAAAAAATCTATGAGAATCAATTTAAAACTTTGCTATAAATAACACGCAAATCTAATACTACGAGTAAATTTTCTTTTCCCGGCTATATTCATTTGTTTTACTGCAGTTCTATTTTTAAATTTTCCTTTTTTTGTGATTAAGAGCCAGTCTCTCCATATTTATATAATTTAATCTAAAAAGTTTGCATACTTATTTAAAAAAGTCATTTCAAAGTAATCCTGAACTTTGATGCAGTTTATGAGTCCGTCGGTTTAGTTAAACCTTAATTTTATTAACACTTATCATCTGAATAGAAACATACAAACTTATATTAAAGAGAGCACATAAAATCTGTGACGGGAACCACGTGGCTGGAGAGCTTCAGCACGTCAAGCGAGTCTTACAACGCAATCAGCTGAGGACTCCACACCAACGTCACGAAGGCCCCAAACCACCTTCAGTTGAACGGTGCCCTACTACCCTACCCTACATCAAGGGGATCACAGAGAGAATTGGTCACATCCTCAGGCGAGCTTCAATCAAAACATATTTCAAGCCGCATAAAAAGATAGCCCTATTGTTGAGACCTGTGAAATGCAATATCTCCTGGATGCAGGTGTGGGCAAACAAAAAGAACATAAAAACACGGGTAAAATAACACATTGCTGACATGAAACACACAAAGTCTACGAAGTCTGCGATCAGTGAGCACAGCTGGATAAACCCAACCATTACATCAGATTCGATAACCCACAAATCCTCGCGAAAGAGAATCGTTTCATACGAAGAATGATGCGTGAGCACAACACCCAAATTTCAATAGAGAAGATGGTTGGCAGGTACCACCTGTTTGGGATGCGATCATCAAAACTATTAAGACCTAAACCCAGGAAAAACCAACTGCCAGACCTCAAGACACTGTGAGCTCTTTCTGCGTACAACGGAACACAAACCAACTCGACTGATAATTTCTTTTATACTTCTTTATATAAAATTTTTAGAACTAGGCATGTTTGTTGAAGAGTTTCTTGCGCCGTTTCTTCTCTTCAAGCCACAACATGTTGTGAAGCGGTGGTAAATTAGATTAGGCTCCCATAGAGTAAACAATATCCATAAACAAAATTAAAACTAAATAATTAAAATGAACTAAAAACTAAATAAAACTTTAATAATACACGTTAGACAAATGTCAACTCTGTCGTCCGTGACCAAGGCCACTGAAAAGCGGCCGAAACGTCGGATAAACCTAAATAAAATAAACTACCGCGCTTAAAACCGTTAAAACGTAGTTTTATAATCCTCAAATATTCATTTTTGGGTGATTATTTTGAAATTAAAGAAGATCCGTACAATTTAATATTATAGATCATTATCAGAGGTAGAACTATGAATACTTACTCTCAAAGATTTGTTCGTATAACATATTATTAATATATTATAAGTAACGTATAATTTGTAAGTAATTAATTAAATATTCGTTGCGCATCAAGTTGTTGACTTGCCTTTTAATATATGTTTAATATATATAAATTACTAATCACGCCGAGTCTGTACATTGAACCCCATAAAAAAAAACTAGAGTAGACTATACAAACGACGGAGCGTACGATGTAATTTTTTCTAAGTTTTTTGTATGTTTGATGTTTCTGATATTTTGTATACTGAATTTCAAGTCAAGCGTCGACCAAGTCGCGGGTATATCCTACTGTATGTATAAATTATAATAATAGTCCCCATAATGGCCCCTAACACATTCAGGAAGCCTGACTTCAGGCGGAACGAACGTTACCCTTGCCGGAGTGTAAATTTCACAGTCATTGCCTACATTTGTGTATTTTTTGTTGTTGTAATAGAACAAACAATACTAAGAATCTTGCGCTATTTACTGATATTTTTAATTTAATATACATAGACTAGAATATAATACAATAACTTTTATTCTACAACTTTAAACAGTTCAATATGTTTAAATACAGAAAAGAATAGGTCTTATCTCTAAAAGCAAATTCTTCCAAACAATCTTAAGAAGGATAAACAAAAAATTTGTAACATGTTATATACAACACAACATGTTATATATGTATAGTATATAGAATAAAAAATATTAATTTCTGTAAATACTCACTGTATTATATTGTATATAAAGTAAATTGCAAGTAAATTATATTGATGTAAAACAGCGAACGGAAAATATACTTCTGACTGGGTAGTAGCTAATATTGTATTATTTATTGATATGTAGACGTCTGCCGCGGTCAATATAAGTTTTTAAGACTATAATAAACAAAATATATCAATGGCAGATCCGGTCAACCACTTTAATACTTTTTTTTAGTATATTCAAATTTGTCTGCCATTAAGTAAAACCGTGCGATAATGGTCTGCCATTCTTATTTTCCGATAATAATAAGCCTATATTTTCAAATATCAAAACGGCAACCCTGGTCAAATGGATTTAAAATTCGTCAAAAATCGATACTGTCTTACCTCGGCGCTTGTCGCGTCCACCACTTAGAGCTTAGTGAGTCCCCGTACCTTGCATGGTGGGTATAGGTGCTTCAATGTACAAAACCTCAGGTCTGGTCAATTACATACAGGTAGCCGATCACTGGCTTTTAAGCTAGCAGTTTTATTTCTACTGGTCATTTTGTTCCATGCAACCTGTGCTTGACGTATAGGGACAACCATAAATAAAGTAAAATACAACACCTCTTTTAAATTATATAATGTTATAATATCTCGTAGAATACAATAATTACAGTTTTTATTAATTTTACACTACAATTTTTCATATTTATTAACAAAATGACATGAGGTATACAGTTATTTAAGTTTCTTCACCTCTACCTGTTACAGTTCCGGACGAAAGTTTATAAAAAGATGAACATCTGCACATTATGTATAAATAGTCTAGCATAGCCCTAAGCTCTAGTTCAGTTTTTTTTTACTTTTATT
Source organism: Dendrolimus punctatus (assembly GCA_012273795.1). NCBI lineage: Eukaryota > Metazoa > Arthropoda > Insecta > Lepidoptera > Lasiocampidae > Dendrolimus > Dendrolimus punctatus. The sequence continues at coordinate 6,201,222 of CM022527.1, forward strand.
ATTATTGTAGCAAACTTAAGACACAATAATATTTATAAGTCGGTTAAAAAATTAAATACTTTTTATAAAGTGGTATAGTTGACAAATTGTATATTAAAATTTAAGTACTTTTAATCGCTCTAAAATAAAAAATAATATATAGTCAGCATGAAATGGAAATTTTCACTAATTACTTTGATTTGTGTACTTTCAAACGTTATAAGTGAACGTAAGTATTGACTTTTCATTACTTTTAAATTTTAAGTAAATAAATATCACATATTTACAAGAATTCCTTGGTAAAATTTAAAGTGCTCTAGAAACCAATACAGGTGCAAAAAATATTACTATTATTTACGACACAGTATGGCAGCATTCGGAGAAAGCTCGGTATGCAGAATTAAGATGACATATTAAAACGGCAGACGCCGTAAAATACTTTAAAAATTTACTTAATTTTTATGCCTGACTCACCTGAGGGACCCCAAACCTACCGCGGCCGGGCTTAGCTAGTACCCATTGCTTGTTTACTGGGTATAGAAGTCTCACTGGACGAAATTTCAGATACCGTAAAGAATGTGTTGTCAAATTTAAACTGGCTCTAAACTATGACACAAGTGACATAAGTGTTATATGACTTTAGGAATTTATTTATATAATTTGATTTATTTATAAATATATGTTATTTGTTTCGTTGTGTGTGTTGCTACTGTAAGGTATTATCAAGCCTGAAAGTTTATATCCTATTTTTAAAGCAGCTGTATCATCGCCATGTCCTAAAGAAGAACCAACATGTCTAACAGAATTGATCAGGGTTTTATACAAACAAATTGTATCTGGTAACCAAGCACTGAATATTCCACCATCAGACCCCTTATATCAAGAGCTGATTGAAGGCTACTTATCCACCGGACATTATAAATTAACAAAGTCTACGTTAATTGGGTTTAGTCAGTGTGAAATAGAAACTGTAAGGTGAGTTTCAAATTTGATCGAACTTAATATTTCAAGCTCAAGTGGCTTCTTATTAAGTAGGCTAGGTATTGATAATTTATTTTCATGCCTCAATAATAGTAGGTAATTATAATTTTTCCCGAACATTTCGACAGGCAGACGTCAGGCGCTCCATAGTCCTAGATCCCTATTTCCATTAGCAATACTTACCAATAGCCCAGTACTTTTACACATACACTACATTAGTATTATAAGTCGTGCGCAGAAGGTTTGCTGATGAAAACCCCTCTGCCTTCCACAGCCGCAACCCGTGGGCGTCTTGTTCTTAGTTCTACTTAGACAAGCCCCAGTCCGAGTCGTAGGAAGCAGGAGGGGCGTTCATCGGCATACCTTCCGCGTACGACTTATACACTGACTGGGGCTTGTCCTTAGATGCATTTTTATATGATGTAGACAGAGATTATTACCGGTCGGTTTCACGCCACATTCACATTAAATTTGTCAAAGAGCCTCTACGTGTTGGCATTCATATGACCCAACGCAAGGTCCAACGCCCTTCAAAAGTCCGGGCAATTTTTATTGCCCTAGTCTACAGATGCATACGAGATAATAATAAGCCCACATTGTGAGGACGTTCTTATCTCTTGAGCTTTAATCACAGGTAATTGACAGCCTAGGCCCCAATGTCGGCGGATAACACATTTTAAAATATCGTTTAACGCAAAAATACACTTAGTACTAAGTTACTAAGTGTATTTTCAATTGCATCATATTTTTCAGAATAACTGAAGATAGAAATGGTACTATATTTGAATTTTTTTGTCCACACTTTAAATTAACCGGTCATTATGTTATGGATGGTGAATTGATAGTGGTACCAATTAAAGGAGATGGAGAATTTTGTATTAAATCAGGTAGGTCCTATTTTATCTATACATATACATATTATATTATGAGTGACAAGAAGAAGCACGGAGGAGAGTGATATTCGGCACAATGTTTTTAAAATTGAGAAAACTATTTTTTATAAAAATACATAAGTCTGCGGTCAAACGTTAAAAGTATAAATAAAACAGAAAGTCGAATAAAGTCCACATCATTTGTTAATTTAAAAAAATCTTTTTTGGTCGATATTGTAAAATAAGCAATTGCTGTCTATGTATGTGAACTATTTGACAAAAGAACTTCAATAATGTTCTGAGGTAAAAGTTTAATGAATCTGCGCAATGTTATTTATTATTTGCATATTAATTAATTGCAGATGAATACTACATTACTGTTAAAGCAGATATAAAGCTTTTGTATGGCAGTAACGGCAGACGCTTTCTGTATTTTAAGAACTTAGAAATAGTAGAGGCTGACTTAAAGGGAGGCATGGATATGGATTTTGATCATTTATTTGAGGGAGATAAAGAATCAGGTATGAAACGTATCTAAATCAAATAATTTATTTACACGATAAGTGTCCTAAATTAAAAAAAAAAACTTAAGTTTAAAGGAGACCGGGCCTTTGGGTCTAAAAATTTTAGTAAGTTGAGTCATAACTTAAAAAAAAAACTATTGCAAAGTGGAAAACATTAGGCCTAAATTGTATCTGAAAGTCGAGCAATATCAAAAAGAAGATCACAAATATAATGAGTTATTTATCACCATAATCGTTTTATATGAATGATTAAAACAATTAATAATAGAAAAAGACTTATTCGTATAGCATACCTTTAATTCGTTCAAAATACGTAAACCCACAACAATTGTAAAAATAAATCAACATAATACCGCTAATAATCGCTGTAAGTGATAAGATCACTGACCACCTCTTGTTTTGATTATTTTTTTTGTTAACTGTATCTTTAAAAATACTATAAAGAATATAAGAAAGGAAGAAACAAAGAAACAAAAACATTATTTGAAAAAATATCGACGTAATTACATTATTATAAACAGAGCATAGTTTAAGAATTTGTACGCCGCATTTTCAGCAAACAAGCTTGGTACTGTGTCGAATTTATATCCGTGGAACTTTTCTTTAATTGTAAAACCATCAACCAATCATATGGAAGCAATTCATGCTGAACCTCTATACTATAAATACTTATTAATTTTTCAGCTGACACAGCAAGGAACTTCATCCATGACAACTGGAAACAAGTGGCGGATCTCATACAAATGCCAATAGGGACAGCGAGTTTCACAAAACTATTCGCAAACCTTAACAGAGTTATGCAAACTGTACCTGTGGATTATATGTACAAAGATGAAAACTGAATAACTTAATTAATAAAAGAGGTGGTTTACTTTGAAAAATAATATCTACGCCTGACGTGATGGACCTGAACAAAAACAAAATTATATATATCTATATATTAATACGTGAGGCAAAAACTTTGTACCCTTTTTATACATAGAAGAAGCGACGAATGCTAATAATTTTTTTAGTTATGCATAAAAAATTACATAAAATAAATAAAAAAAATTTACAAAAACACACACTTCCATGTATTTGTCACTCAAACACACACACGTGTATATTATTTCTTTTCTTTATTGTTCAAGTCAAAGTAAAAGTGTAACCTTGGCGAAATCTGTGATTATAAAAGTATAGTTTTTAACATTGATTATTGGGGTCGAATTTCGACCACGGGCGACCTCTAGTTTAAATTAAAAGGGGCTAGAGAAAATGAAACTCCATCTTATCCTTACGTTCTTATCACAACCAACTCGATTTTGTTCTCATTGTAATCACATAAAACGGAGCTGCCAGTATTATTATATTTAAAAATAAGTATTTATTACACAACACTTGTGTTTTCTATCTCAACAATTATTTAAATGATTAATTTGTTAGGATTTTGAAACTAGGTTAACTAAATAGCTTGTTTTTAAAAAACTTGTTTAAATAAAACCTTTTTGATATCCTGAATATCATGTATCAGAGTGCCAAGACAAGTAAACCGAGCCCAAAAACGACGGATCTATCTTGTTTAGTACGGGAGTTCCTATGGCAATCTTCCGACTCCATCATCAGATCAGCTCCATGCCACCATATTATTTCATTATCACGGAATATACATGTGTGCGAAATTTCAGCTCAATCGGAAACCGGGAAGTTGGTCAAATTTAACATGCAAGATTCCACCCGAACTTACATACATACATCCATTGCAAGTTAAATAAAAGATTGTAAGTCACACTAGAAAAGTGGAGTCTCACTAATATGATCAACTGTGAGAAGGACATGAAATTCGAGTGACCTAATTTGTGAATGGCCCTTAATTCGTCTGAGGGCAGGAGATTAATTTTACAATAAAACGGTTGAATTTATGTTACACTCTCAGAATTTACAATTCTATATTATATACTATTGTTGAATAAACTTATCAATAGGAATATTCTTAAGGGCTTTATTCATGTTCTGGAACAATTTCTTGTAACCTATTTCCAATGGAGCCATTTGAAAGAGGCCCACTAGCAACTTCCAGTTCTGACGAATAACTTGGAACAATGATTCAACTGAAAAAGAAAATATATTATGACATTTCGAATATAATTTATGTTCCGTATACTCAATCAATTTTCAGTGGTATGTATTAACCTCCCTGTGCTGCCCTCTTGCATACTGTCTATGTAACTCGCTACACCGTACGCGTCGCATCGACCTTCCTGTGTTTTCGTCCATTTAACAAGTGTTTTCCAAAATATACAATTAGGTAATACTCTCAATCAGGAACTCGTTGCCAGTAACTGTGACTTAAAATCTACATTTAAAGGGTTCTCGCAGCACAAGAAAGGTAAATAGTTGTACATTTGTATTTTCAAAATTCCGTTTTCTAAACCGTACAAGTTATGCGATTGCAATAATAGAGGCGTAACATATTTTTTTTGTGAGCGGTATAGATATATGCCCGGTTCACTATAAGTAGTGAATGAACGGATAGGGAGGGGAAGGAGGAATACTTACCCCTTCTGCAACTCCTATGTGGAGCAAATGTATAGTTTGGACTATTTTTAAGATTTTTATGTTGACTAGTAGATTTTGATTGGAATTTTCAACTTTGGACCTATGATGATATAAGTGCATATTAGTGAAAAACATAAGTGAGGAACAAAAACATTAATATCTCAAGGACTATTATTATTGAATTTGCTCCAGGTAGAGATTGTATATGGGCTAAGTACCTCCCTCCCCTTTTCCTCTACCCTCATTACTTATAGTAAATAGGGCATATATCTATACCTAACCCTTTACCTCTAAAACTATAGTTTCCAACAAGTAGAGCTCTAGCACCAGCTACATATATACGACCAAATTGGATATTTGACAGTCAAATGATTAAACACTTTATCATCGCACAAAACGTCACAGCCTCTTTGATTTGTAATAGATTATGACGACGTTAAATAGTTTATCAGATAGATAGATAATACTATTGCTTACCAAATAAACAACTACAAAAAATGAACGATAACGATAACTAAAAAAATGACGGACTAATCAGTTATTCAGGCGATGTAAGTGGTGCAGATAAATACCACTTACATCAGACACCGATATTATTTAAATACACATACCTACACTACTTTATAAAGAATTTTCCTTCCTTTGATATCGTTATAGTTCAAAACAAATATTTCCTTGAATTAAAAGGACACTTGAGAAACAATTAAAAGTCCTTTTCCGTCTGTTATGGTATCATATTTAACTTCCATTAGTACAGAAATCGATTAAATACTAACCTAGCTTTTTGTTTCCGTCTAATAAGTTGTCCACCTTAAAATCAAATCCCCTCTTAAATCGGCCCCAATTTTAAATTTTTTGAATTGTATAGTGGTCAATCCATCCTTACCAGTAGTCTTTTCGACATCAGCTGTGATATTTATCCAGTATTCACCTGAAAATAAAGGTTATTTGCCAAGTATAGCAAGAAAGCAAAAATGTTGAAATACAAGGATGCATTCTTGCATTTCAACATTTTCATGTATACCTCTCAGGTAATTAAAACTACGTGTAACGGTTATAAGCGCACCATTTTATTTGTTTTTATCTCGCCGTTTTGGCCACTCTTCAGGAGCCGTGATCGGGAAAGACAAGGATGTCTGGTGTCAATTTTTTCCGTGAATACAGCTACTGAATAGAGGCTGAAAAAACGAAATAAAAAGCTGCGCCTGAGACTATTAAAACTAGTCGCGAAACCTTAAGGAAATACTACCGCTCAGTTGTTCTTTGTGTCTTTATTTTTAAACTAGGACCTCTTCTTCGTTCACGCTTGACTTGAAATTCTCGCGGGGTTCCCGGGGCACAAAGTATCGTAGCATTTAAAAAAGAACGCAGGCTTTCGTTTTGGTAAGAAAACTGCCGGAATAAGCTAATTGTTATGCACTCGAACAACCACAAACCGCTCCCGGGAAAATTCTCGCAGGATTCCCGTGATAAAAAATATCACACGTACTATTACATAAAACATATCGATCAGTGAAACTTTCTTCAATCTGGCCATTTAAAATTATTCCCAAAAGAAATCCCGCAAGATTCCCAAAATAAACATTAGCACAGATTTTAAATCTAAACATTTGCTGTCGATCAGTAAAAACCGCATGAAAATCGGCTTAGTAGTTTTTACGTGAATCCCAAAACAGCCAAGAAATCTAAAAAAAAATTGCACCGTGTTCTCCATCGCTTATATAGTCCATTCTAGTTGAGTTCTTTTTAATATCTTCAATGTACAGACACGGCATGTTTAGAATTTTATAATATTATAGATAGACTAATGCCAGTCATTCTATTTGCAAAAATATGTACTGTATATATGTGTATCACTAGACCTCAGTACCAAAAAATAAAATGTCGGTGATTTCAAAATAAAAGCAAAAACTTAGTAACACTTTTATCACTAGTAGTATCTTAACCCACTCTCTGTCTCTATGTTCATCATCCCTGGCGTTGAATACCAGTTGCGTTCGACACCGTATGAGCTTCGGATTGCACTCCTTATTTTATCTTCTCCACTTCTCGCCTACTACGGCATCTCCTATTGTGAGACTATGGGACCACACGTCATCTTTGGCGACGTCAAGCAACATGTCTAGAGCCTATTCCTTCAACGAGTTCTGGCGGAGGTGGTATACTAAGACATATGTTACTGTGTACCTACATATCTAGTTAATGACACGTATATTATGGAAGGTAATTTCCAGAAGCAAATTAAAATTGTTTATTTAGAAATAAAATAATGGTTGGTACTGAAATAAACAAAGAATTAAGTAGGTGATTAAATGCAATCAATTACGTATTATGAACACGCAAAAAATACAGCTCATGATGTTGATGTGTATTTTCTCATAATTAATTCAGAATAATTTTAACTTTAATTAACGACATTATCAAAATATTATATTATTACAGGTATTCTTATATATTTACCTAATAAAATTTGAAGTATATTCTCTTCTTGTAATGAAAAGTGACGATATTTGTCAATTAGAGGAGAAAAGACTATATTATAGTGGACATTGAATGTTCGGAGACTAATAGAAAAAAATTCTGATACAAGATTTATTTCAAATTGTTTTATAATGTCTCAAAAAATGTTGAGTACTGACATTTCAATAATTATTAATCAACAATTATTTATTTTATTGGAACAACAAACGGCTACATTATTAAAATTAAACACAAAATTACAACTTAAATAAAATATTAATCAATAATGCAGCCCACAGCGCTGTCCAGAAGTTATAATATAAATATATTATTAAAGGGATTTTGGTAATCACTAGACTTCATATTAAATATATATGTACTTATTGATAGAAGAAAGGTAAAGAAAGTTAGTAAAAAAGGAATCGCAGGAATCTTTGCTGGACTTTCTCAATTGCGTCTATATATTTGGAGTAAAATGGGATCCAGATAGTTACAGCGTATTCTTATTATATATATTCTTATCCGTGCAGGAACGGAGAAAGAATACAATTTCCTGCGGCCCGGCGGCCTGTCGTAAGAGGCGACAAAACAACCCACAGCCAGGTGGTAGGGCATTTGCCCGACTGGATGGCTACCACCCCTGGTCTAGAGTATGTCGCCATAACAACCTTGTGTTGTGTTCCGGCATTAGTGACCAGGTTCCAGGCTCCCAAAAGAGAGCAGCAGCGCATTCGTAGCACCTTTGGTGTTGCAAATGTCCATAGGCGATGGTAGCCGCTGTCCAACAAGTGGGCCGTCTGCCTGTCTGCTGATCTCCTGCAATAAAAAAAAAATCTGATTGTGAGCGAACTAGTGCATGATCATTTAGTGCAGGATGGAGCATTATGGCCCATTTGTGGTAGCAGACTTAGGTCATGGTGATGATAAAAGTACGAGTATACTCACGCAACTCAAACATGTAGGGTCCATCACCATATACACGCATGCCTAATAAACTGCCATTCACATTATAATGCCCATTAATACGGGCTTTTGGGTAATACATCCTAAATGTAACTTGCTTGTCCTTCTCTGATGCCCTGCAATCAGGGATTGAAAGAATTTTTGGTTGTTTTTTATATATACAATCCGCCTGTTTGTGTTTGTCTCACCGAACTCCACTAAACGGTTATACCCATTTTGATGAATTTTTGTGTATATTCAAGAGGATCCCGAGATGGGATCACCATTGGACCCAATATGTGGCGCTGTAATTTGGTTCTTATACTTATATTTTAGGGCAGGAGAACATCTGCTGGGACCGCTAGTTACTTATATAAATTACCAAAACAAAATCCTATAGTTCTTTGTTGATATCCACACAAAATTCAGAATATTTTTTAGTTTATTAAACAATTTTTCGATTATACTTTGTCTAAAGTATATTTTTAAACGTCTATGCTGAGAATATATGATTTGTTGTTATTGCATGAGTTCAGCAGACAAGCAGATGGCCCACTTGGTGGGAAGAGGTTACCGTCGCCAACGAACATTTGTAACACCAAAGGACACTAATGCCGGAACACAACTCACAGTTGTTAAGGCGGTATACTGTAGACCAGATGTGGTAGCCATACAGAGGGGAAAATACCCTACCGCCTTTTACGAGAGGCCGCCCTCCAGCAGGAAATTGTATTCTTTCTCCGTTCCTGCACGGATGTAAAGATTAAGGATCGAAGTAAATATTTTTTATGGTTACATTCAGTCTGTTAAGACTACTGTGTAACTTTCTTATTCCATCCCCTGTATCCTATCCCATTATTCATGTATGGATCCCTGAGTAAATGTGAAATAATTATTCCATCCTACAGGCTGCCAAGGCGATTCTTCGCCAATGGTGCTTCAAACAGTTGCAGGCGATGGTAACCGCTTTCCATTAAGGGCGCCGTTTGCTTACTTTGCAACAGCAAAAACCTTGCAGTGTTCGTGTCTAGCGTTTGGGAAAAATGACTACCGTATAATATAAAATGGTTTAAGGGTAATAGTGGTGAAAGTTCTATTACATATTTCAATGAAAATTTGAACACAAATTGCGAAATTAATTAAATAAGTAGTATGAATAAGAATGTATACTCACTCAACACTTTTAAAGTCACAGTTTTTCAGTCCTCTTAAAACACTATCTGTAAGTGTATAATGTATACCGGTCAGATTTCCCTCGATTCTATCAATGATTAAAGGATCTGAAGATTTTACTCCTAATTTTTCATCTCCTTCAACAAACTGGTCATAGAAAACTTTAGTATACTCCGTCAAACATTTTGAATCATCTATTTTGCATGGAGAGTGCTCAGCATCTGGAAAAATAATATTGTTGCGAGTTTCAGGACTCGTATTAAAATGCCTTTAGAATAACTATACAGTTTTATTAGAACTATACAAACACAGGTACAAATATAACTGAACACAACCAGTCCAAATGTAATGCACTATTCAATAACTTGCGCAAAGTCCGTCACTAAGTAGATTACCGAATTCACACAAGTCTTGCTCCGCTTGTGATTTTCGCTCGACTACCCATCCCTCCATTGGGGCATTTCTTAGAATCACACCTGGTTAATGACTGCCATAAAATATTAAAATACATGTCATGTCAAAAAATCATAGTAGAAGTTGCCATTAATAAATTGATATGAATAATTAATAGATAAATAAGTAATAATAATAAATAATCGGCAGACAAACACACGTATCGGATATCCACAAATTAAGCAAATTACGCTTGTGTTATGGGTAATATACAACGGACTACTCTGGGACCTATCCCAGACACCATTGACCATTTGACGGGCACACCATCATCGTCGAAATCAATACAAAATGTAGCCGTGGCAGCTTAGTGGTTAGCGGACAGGCGTCCCAACAGAAAGGGCTCAGGTTAAAATCCTGGCTGGAAAGCATGCACCTCTTAGGCTTAGGTTATCCCTTAATGGGCATACTATTTCTGATTGTAATACTATGCACATTAGATCACGCACCCATGTGATAACAGCGATGGAAAACATCGTGATGAAACCTGCACATCGAGATAATCAATGTGTCGAACCCGCTAATCCGCCGTAGGCAAGCGTGGCGGATATGCTACCCGTTCACCTATAAATGGGAGGCCCGAGCCCAGCAGTGCGACGGTCATGGGCTGTTGTTATAATATAAAATGTGCGCTTCAGTCTTATTCTAGAATCTACTAAATGATTAATTAAAAATTTGTTATTAACTTACAAGTTCCGGAAACAGGTTTCTCTAAGACGGAAACAACACAAATTAATGCGAATATACAATACATTTTGATGTCTTGCTGTTTAATAAGACGAATAAGTCATGTGTCGCTTATTTATACCAAAGATATTCCTTAGAGCTCATCAACACAAGTTAATTATACTGATACTTATCACAGAATAATTAATGTATTATTTTGATTCTTTTACAAATATTTTTTGTAGTAATCACTGATTTAATTTTGAATCAATATTTTTATTTGAAGATTTAATTGAATTAACAAGTAAAATATAAAATCTAAATGCGTGTTGGGACACATAGTAGAAGTGAAACTTCGACGGACAAGTGGAAAAACGAATCACAACAATATTTTAACTTGAAGTTAAAACGAGCAGGTTTTCAAATTGGACAAGTACATTCAGAATCTGCCCGGAAAAACTTCAAGTTAAAACTTTGTAGCGATTCGTTTTCCACATGTCCGTTGAAGTTTCACCTCTACTATGTGTCCCAGCACACGTATCGATTTTTCGCAGGTTTACTGCATATTATTATTTAGTTAGGCTAGGTACATGTTCTCGTAATTAATGCATTTTTTTATATAAACATATTTTATTTGATCAAACCAAAAACTGAATTCGATCCGGAACCAATAAAAACTCCGATAGTCCACTCTAACATTATGCGGCCTCTCACCATGTCTAGTCTAAATTTATGGCGCTATTCCATGCGGCCGTAACGCTTTCGTGACAGAAAAATCCCAAGACCTATATAGAAGTTTCGCTTCAAAATGACATAAAAAACAGCCTATAAAATCGACATGTCATTCCACGTAAAACGAAAAGGTCCACTTCCAACATGCGGATTCCCTGTCAGTTTCTGTGCTTGGATATCTAATCTATCTAATTCGTTGAAGGAATAATCGATCAGAGCGGTATTTTTTTATTTTAATTGACCCCTCAAATAAAAAAAAATAAAAAAAATTAAAAACTGGTTGTGTAAAACTTCGGATTGTGTCGGAATGCACACAATTGAGTGTGTTGCCAAGTCACACCACGTTGAGTTGTTGTAAGTTGTTTATTGAGGTTGTTGTATGTTGTTTCTGAAGATCACTTGATGACTTGAGGCGCACAACTTGCAGTGCAAAGTACCGGACGCAATGGTGAGTTAATACATCTCTTTTGATGTACTGTTTGTTGTGTAATGTAAAATACGCTGTATGAGCAATATTGGCGCGTACATGCTGCCAAGGGAAATAAGTGAAGATGTTGTGCGTACTCAGGTTATCAGATTTGCACGTTATTAGTTGGTACAGTATAAAAATTAAAATAGTAAAATGTAAAGTTCAAAGTTAATATACAAATACAGAAATTAAAAAACATGTAAATGTGAAAAGTTTATAACCATAAAAAATTCTAGGTTTAAAACCACAAATCAAAGATTGTTGGGACACCAGGGGACGACTGATGTTGGTTTCAGCTCCAAGCTTTCTCTTCGTTTTCTTGTAGGGTATTTATTATTGTTTTAGCCTCCTGGAATGCACTTTTTCACCAACCATACTAAAGTACCAATGGCAATTTCACCCCCCAACAACAACAAAGTGGTCATCGTATAATGTCCTATATCGCGAACACTCAAGTTGTTGGGTTTTTGGGGCTCTCTGCTACCTTTTGAGCTACTAATTATTTTTCCAGGAGTCTGTGCGCTTAAGTTTGCTTTTGATATCTTTGGTAATATAATATTGTTCTTTGTATCCAATGATATTATATAAAATGTATCCCATACGTCGTTCGGTGACTTGATAGTGGGTACTTTTAACCTATGTCAGTTTTTCTACTATAAGCATTGTGCGAATAAAATGTAGCACACCAGTGTTTAAATTACACAAGCTTGGCCTAGAACAAGGAGGCCCGCCTTTACAACCATTGTTGTTGTAATTTGATTCTCACTTGCCTCATTTATAGACAGTCGAACTATTTTATCAATGGGTTTTTCAGGACCCTGTTTTTGTTAGCCAAGTTTGTTTTTTGTCAATTTCGAAATCGTACATGATTCATTATTTATTTGTTCCAAGGTGTACTTATGGCCCTCGTGTATCATATTTCTGAATCGTAATGAGTCGGCGGTCCGTTTTGTCTACGCAAACATTCTTGTAATAAGATCGGTGTTACTATATCGCTCAAGCAATCAGCCAATTATTTCAATTTTATTAGGTGTGGGTTCTGTATTATTTGTTATATAACAATGTGTTACAACGCCCACGTTTGAGATACAAGTTTCGCTTGTAAGATGGGTTTCTTCTTCTTCTTCCTTAATCCAATCCATCGAGGTTCTTCCCAATAAAACGATGATTGGACAAGCTTAGTTGGCAAAAGTCCTTTTATTGCCCAATTAATAGGGTTTTCGTTAAGTTTTACGTAACCCCAGTTTGTTGAAGGCTCGATGATGATTTTTATTGTTGTATATTTAGTATATTGTTCGTCTTTTGTATTTGTCTTGATGAAATTTAATGTATCTTTGGAGTTATCCTCACCGGCAAGACTAAATTTTTGCGGGACTACTGTTGCATGTAGTTAAAGTTATTTGTGGGCCTTTCCTCTTCTAATTCTCTGAGAATGGAAATCCCGTTAGAGTCCCTTTTTTGTACTTAAATTTATCCTCATTCAGCAATTTATAGAGCTCCTTGTGTAGTTCTGTTCTTTCATTGGTATGGTGACGCGTAATCATTGGTTTTTCAGTGACGTTTTTGCTAAGGGGAAGGCGTGGCCTCCTTATTTAGCAAATTTTTAATGGTAGTCATTTATCCTGGGCGTTTTCACAGCGTATAACAATATTACAGGTTACTAGGCAGTTTAGTTGTTTCTAGCTCTGTATAGTATCCATCCTAGTTTAGTCTATTAGGCACCTGGTAATTAATGTTTACGCTTCAGAACTCCTTCTAGGATCATATCGGAGTATATGTCCGCTGCTAGCAATAAATAAGTAGGTGCCGGAATGTTACAGTCGAGATCAGCCAGCCTGATGTACTCAAGGTGCGCCCATTTCTCATTTGGGATTGCAAAAATTGGGTAAGTTGTTAATAACCTTTTTCATCACCAGTGCTTCAGTTTAGAATTTATAATCTGAGTGATTAGCTTGTCATTCCAGTCTGATCATCCCTTTAACAGTTTGCATTATAGTGCAGGCCTCAGTGGCGGCAGCGTTTGTATTATTTTGTGGCATGTTTATTCTCTGGTCGGCATTTTCTATAATCAGTGTTATTTGAGACCCTTGATCCAGTAATAGCCGAAAGATGACGTGATTTCCTGTTTCTGACTTTAAGTTAGACAGTTATTTTAAGTATTTTCTGTTCACCGTTAATGTGTACACTTTCCCATTACTAAGATGGATGACTCATAATGATGCCTTGTCATATTGTCATCAAGAAGTAGGTAATAATGTTTTGAGTTGCACGTGAGGCATCTCTTTGCTGAATTGCATTTTTTTCCGCCGTGACTACGTAAATAATTCTTGCATAAATTTAATTTGTTTGTGGTTGATTTCGTGATGACATTCCATGTTTAAAAATATAGAACACTGTCTCAGCACGTGATTGTTTTTTGCAAAGAGGACATGTAAACAATGACACATGATAGGTTTTTGTCCAATTTTCATCATTTTTAATATTTGCTGGCTTGTTGTTCATTATTAATATTATTATAATATATTATTTTGAGTTTTCATGTTTATTATTCGTTGAATAATTTTGTTTTTCTCCGCCTTTTTTCATTTTGGCTATTTCCAGTGTCATGAATCTTAGTTCAAGGAATTCTATAAGCTCGTCTAAGTCTAGCAGTTCCCTTGTTTGTTTTGTTCTTTGTATATATTCGCCGTAAGTGACTTCGTCTAGTTTCGCTGGTAATAAATGCACTATGAGTGGGCCATACAGGAATGTTTATCTAGTTGATATTTTTAGTGCGCTTAAGCTCTCTTTCGTCGTATCCTGAAATGTTTTCAAGTTAATGGAATTCGATTTATCGATATAGAGACGTTATCCCTGCTGTTGTGTGATTGTAAAAGCAGTAGACGTTATCCGTTGCGTTTTTGCCAGTTGGGGTAGCAGTGAGCGTTATCCCTGCTAGTTAAGTTGTTATAGAAGCAGTAAATGTTCTGTGATTCTCTGTTGTGTTGGTAGTAATGGACGTTACCGTTATCCTTGCCGGCTTGATATCCGCGTGTACTCAGCGCTGCATTCCTTCCTTTCCGTTACTGGAAGCTCTCAATCAGCTGAGACCCACTTGTTAGAGGGCAATCGCACCAATTTGCTAAAGTAACTGGGAATCACCACACTGAGCACTATGAGCAGTTATCCATGTGGACACAAAATCCAGAAGGCGGTCCGTTGCTATTCTACAAGTTCCAAGGCTCGAAGGACCCGTAAATGTACAGTTTGTAAACTTACAAAGATAATCGTCGTCAACGATGGACCCCGATCCAGGGTGTTGCCAAGGCAAAACATGCTGAGCTGTTGTAAGTTGTTCATTAAGGTCGTTTGATGACCGGAGACGCACAACTTCCAGTGCATAATGGTGGTATTAATACGACTCTTTTAGTATAATGTTTGTTGCTTATGTATATGTAAAATATGCTGTACAAACAATATTGGCTCGTACAGGGTTCAATGTACAGACACAGCATGTTTATAATTTTATAATAAAATACATAACTTTAGAATAACTAGTTTAGAATAACAAATGCACACGAATAAAGATATTTCAAACAAAGAATAATAAGAAATAAACTTAATTACATATTTAACGAAATTTAAAAGAAATAATTATAGTTTATGTCTTGTTTAATCATATGTATTATTACCCAGATATATTTATCTCGTTATTTATATTAATTATTAATTATAATTCAACTTTTGAAATGAAATTTGTTTAGAATCTAAGTCATTGGAAACTCGATGAAACGAAAAAGAGATAAACACATAAATCTATAGGAAGCCTGTGGGAGAATGAGATACGAGTTTTGCATCGTACTGCACAGATTAGAGAAGTATAATAAATTGATAATAATATTTTTAGACTAAACAGTGAAAAGTTGAAAGAGATTGATTAAGGCTACAAAGAGTTATAACTATATTAATAAAAGTTAGAGAAGAATTATCTCTGAGTGTATTATATGAAGTTTTACCTCTACTGTGTGTCAAACACATACACATTTATATGTCAAATTTTTTTTTATTTAAAAATTATTCAACTGTGTGTCTGTTGTTGTTAGATAAGCAAAATCTCTGTCAATGTTCAAGAATACTTGGTCGCGCGTATTTCATTTAATATTTATTTTGAAAATTCTTAAAGTAATGGAACGAATCGTAATACTTCAAATCATGTAAAACCACCTCCTATCTTTTTTTCCTCTCCGGTACATACCCTAGCAAGCAGAAAGAAAGGAGACGGCATGAGATGTCAACTGCATCGCTGTAGTGGTCATCGTATATAATTGACTTTTTGCTTACGAACTGCAACGCATACGCATCGCATTTGAACATTACAAACAATTTTCGTCCATATACTTTATATACATATACTCTACTAGTTAGTGCTAACTTCAAGAATCACGGAGAAACCATCGCTTCACTACGCAAAGGTACTGTGCCATCCTTCCTTTATATAACTGCCTATATTTCCCTGTGATCTGTGCAGCTATATTTCTATCATTGTGCTTTTACAACAAAGGGGAATGAACATAGGTAACAATTACTAATTCGCGTAACCAATACTAATCATCTAGGAAACACTAAAACATAACTAAAATTTATTTTATCTTATCTCTAATATTCGTAATTATCAATTCATCCATCCCTATTCCCTCTTACCGCTCACACATCGCATGCGGTGATTATCTTTTTTACTTTGGTTCAACTTAGCTTTATGTATCATCAAGAATGTTTCAAAATAATAAAAAAGGAAGTGATTTTTTTTAATATCACTTGGAATACAATAGTTTTTATAAAATTACATTAAACGCTAATTTCGTATTGCTGTTTTAATTTACGAAGGCGCTCTCATATTCATTATATTAAGATCGGATTGTTTATTTTACAACCACAGCCGTCACCTTGCGTGATTTCGAATACTTGGGAACTTTGGAATAGAATCTATAAATCCTTATAATTTTGATTAAAAAAATACAAACTGACAGAGACTAAACCTTATCGATTCCGTAATTGAAATAAAAAACAAATTACTGTAGCAACAATAAACAAATACCTATAATTCTAGAATAAAATAGTATAACAAAATAAAAATTCTCGTGTCACAGTTTTCGTTGCCATACTCCTCCGAAACGGCTTGACCGATTTTGATGAAATTTTTTATGCTTATCCGGTATCTATGAGAATCGGCCAACATCTATTTTTTATCCCCCTAAATGTTAGAGGTAGTCCACCACAAAAAAATTTTATTTATTTTTTAGACAAGATTTTTAATTTCTATTTTTTTATGATACAACATACAAAAATACATACAACCCTAGATTTTCAACCCTCTACGATCAACCCCTATTTTTTACCGGGCAGGACGACGTCTGTTGGGACAGCTAGTAGCTCCCTAAAATCTGTAAATTGTATTCCGTGCAACGCGCTTAACAAGTGGCAATAACTTAAAGTCGTGAATTTCCCAAAAAATATCTTCTTTCCGTTTGAAACTAATTTCTTTCTTTAATAAATAAACTTGGTTCTAGAGATACCCATATAGAATAAAGTCCAGTAAGGAGAGAACTGGCCATCTTGGTGACCAGGAGATACACCGGAGATGTCTTCAAAGTGGCTTAATTTGTTCGGCAAAAAAATACATCGAAGAATCAAAGTGTCTTTAGCAGTATTAGGCGTGGCAAGTAGTAGGGTTATGGGGTTTCTGGCGCAATGGCCAAGGCGTGCACAGCCCTTGGGTGGCGACTTTCGTCCGTCCACACGGGTTGCGAAAACTAAAAAAAAGTTTGATGTCGAAATGGGGGTTTTCAGGTGTGCCGAGTCGTTCTGCGTCATCCGTTTTGCTGTAACTCTTCTAGTTACAAAGATAGCTTTTTCAAAATAAGACTAATTCATTCTTAATGACATACGTGCTAATTGCACACTCATTACGCACTCACAAATTTTTATTTCTAATGCATCTCCCTCGTTAATAATCAGTCAGTCAGTGGTTAACGTCAAAAATTACATGAGAATATGAATTCAAACACAATATTGCTTTCTATACTTTATTTCTTATCAAAATACATTTGAAACATTTTATTTAATACAATATCATTGTGAACTGTATCTGTTCCAAAGAACCTGATAAAATTATTCATACTCATATCGTGAAACTCAAAATTTAAATACTCAAAATTAAACAGTATTCACCAAATAATGAAGTCCAGTCATTCTGTATTCTACATCTGTTGTAATCCCATCTTCTGGAATTTCTCTGCAAAAAACTATGAGATTCGGATGGATTTCCTTTAAATACTTCTGTACTTCAGTAGTATTCATACTGCACGTAGATTTCTTTTATTACTAATTGTTAGAACCTGCAGACTGGGCGAGCTAAGTGTATATGTATTGCGAATTAAGGAACACCCTATTTTAATCTGTTTCACATTTATACTAAAACTGTTTGTTCGAGTATTTACATTTTCTGTTTCTTTGTCTAGACTAAACTATGCATATGTGGATAATCATAAAAATAATTAAATAAATAAGGTTTATAAATAAATACTTTATTTTTATTTAAATCACTCTTACACACTAACAACAATTGAACTCTTAAATAAGCATATACAGATATTAATTCTTAACTACTACAATCAACTGTTACATTACGACTAACAGTGAATAGTTCTGGTGTTTTAAACTCTGCTTTATCAGAATTACTTTTAATTTTGTAAGATATTATTCTGTTGCCGTATGCAAAATCTACAACCGTTACATTTCAAAACGTATTATGTAGTTTTGCTTCATTATTTTTATGTATGTTACTTTTTAGATGATTTTGATAAATCGTTTACTTACAAAAGTTTTACATATCATGTGCTCTGTTTTATCAATATATGGTTTCCATCACCAGAAGATGTTGAAGCTTCTTCATTGAATTCGATCTTCTTTTCCTGGGGTCCATCACCTGTATTACTGGCGGAGCGTTTATGAGATCCTCTTCCAATGTGTTGCGATTGACTATAAAGAAAAATCTTATGTCATTTATGTACGTTATATTACAGTTTTTATATAAGTAATGAAACATTAATATTTTGTTATAATCATATATAAACTCATGCTCAATCAATCAATCTTTATTTGTAAGAATGTAGTTTACACAGGTGTTACATGATTGCAGATGCACAGTACATTCTACCACATAGTGGTGTACACATCACATGTTCAATTTTCAGCAACCGTACAAATATGATATAACTCTTCATCGAATAAAGGATTATGAAGATCATTATCTTCTTCTCTTTGACATATTTCGTATAACTCTGATCATCATTTGGAAAAGTGCTTACACAAAGATCAGCGAAATTTTTCATTTTTGACGGATAAAATATATCTTACATTTCCTATTCGAAACTAAATATAGGTTTTAAGGATGTCGTAGTATATATACGTACTGTAATTACAATCTTAGCCAGTGCATTAATAAATGAATTTCTGTAATGTCTACAATTACAAATTTATCCTCATTTCTAAAAAATATTACAGATAATTCAGCAATTAGCTAATTACCTATTGAACAAATATTTATGCTTTTTAACCATTCTTTACTATGACTAAAATTGTTCTTTTTGAAACCTGCTGTTTGTGCAATTTCCTTTGTTGCGTGATATATGATGTCTGTAACACTTTCATAAATTGTATTAGATGTCCCTCTCGTACAATATTTCAGACGCACATCTGCGTGTTTCCAGTGATCTGAATTTGGTATCTTTGCTGTTCTCTTTATCGGGTTAAAGAACGTTATTTTTTATAAAAGAATTTTACAATTCATTTAAACTATGAGAACATTTATAAGTTGTAATTTGTACCGAGATAGAAAGCACAAATACCAAAAGTTGCAGGTAGTTTTGAATTTTTTTTGTACATGCAAGTCACAAGTTCCTTCGAACCAAAAGCAACAAGGATATAGATTCCGTGGAAGTGTCATTGTGTAATTAGTTTAATTTTTATAATGTATTTATTTTTATATGAGTAGTGTTTTATATAATAATATTTGCAGTTATTCTAGTTATATATATTTTGTATTGCGACAAATTTGTATTTAATTTTGAAAATTTAAAATGTTTTGTAACACGTGATTTTTTAGGCATTTTTAAACACGTTGTAACGTCCGCCCCGACCCTCAATGAGCCAAGGAATGACAAACTCAAGCTAAAGTATAGAGTGAAAGATAAAATTAAAGAATTTATATAGTGAGAATTAATAAAACTTATTCATTGAATAAATCAAATAATATTGGCCAAATATCGTGATCTTCTAGTAGTAGGAACCCTTCGCTGTAATGCCGCGAACCCTATGTTCACAAGGTAGGTTATATAAGAGTGTTGATCAGAGAACAGGAAGACCCTTAAAATCGGTGTATAATAAAATATATATATAATAATAACTTTGTAGTAATATGTTGTAAGTGTAAAATGCTATGCATTTTTATGAATCATAACAAATATGTCACTCGCAATATAAGCTCATCATCTGAGTACGCCCGTGCCTTTATTAGCCAAAGGGAATTTTAATATAAATTTCTTAACAAATTATATAATTTTGTGTAGGCACCCCACCTAAGCCACCTCTCTAATATTATGCCACCGCATTCATTAGCTGTCAGTAAAAGAGCTCATATCAGAATAAAAGAAGAACCTCCAATCTTTTAATTAGAATTTATTGAATTGATTATAAACATTATCTAAACTAGCGTCGGTTCACAACGTACTATCGCTGGTGAGAAGAGCCGACAAGAAACTCACTAGCAGTACGTCCTATCAATTTGGAAACCACATTTGGAGTGCCTTTGTGTAAAATGAGTTGGAAAGGCCAAAAGACTTGAGTGAACATTTCATCTCAGAGTCACCCTTCCAAAATATCAAATAAATTTGTAATTATGAGGAATATCACCTCAGCGACCTCCCCTGATGCAAGTAGAATATCACAGTGAATTAAAAATAAAATTTAAATAAAGTTTAAGTAGTGATACTCTCTACATCTCATGAAATTCCCTTTCCTAAATTGTTAAAGTAAAAGTTTCAGAATGTCTCTCTATGAATTGTAAGTAAACTTTAAATTAAAATTAGGCGAGAGACACCTTCACTTGTATTATGGTTCCCCTTGTCAAAGACAGATTTCTGGATCCATCGTGAAAATGAAATTGAAAGTTTAAAGTTTAAGTAAAGTGATGGACCCTACACCTGTCTAATGACCCTAACCCTTGAGATGAGAGCATAGCACCGTAAGGTAATGATTTAAGATTAAATTAGATGTGAATTGGTGATACTCAGCATCAAAGATGTCAACATCAGTAACACTGCTCATAAGTAGTTTTTATTAATCACCCTTTCCAATTCAGTCAAGCTTTGCCAGGCCTACCTACTTCTAAGACTCTTGTGAAATCACATATTGTGGAAAGATGTAAATTTTGATACGAATGATCCGCTTGCAATAGGCCAGAGGCTGGCCACCGGGGCCCTCAACTTCGCCTCCAAGCAGATCCGCGATTTAACAGTCTCCAATCCCTCAGTTACTCATTCAGTTAAACTCAATATGTGAAACCAACCTAGCCTCATGAAGGCACATATTATAACCAAGACAAACTAGGTTGCCTAAAAACGGCTCGCGAGAGAACCTGGGTAATTGTCGAAATTATCCTAGGTAGATTAGATTGTCCCAATAAACAAATGGTTTGCGACGTCATTTGTCCAAGGTTACAAAGACCATAAACCGCGTCCCTAATCAAAGTTAATATAGAAACAATCAATATGTGCTTTCACCCCCTTCTCATTATTTTGTAATATTAACTGAATGCCTATTTTATACACATTTAGCAACAACAGAGTTGTTTGTTCAAGGAAGTATAGTAAACCTGAAGAAAACCTTTAGCAAAATTTGGATTATAATAAGCAACTCCTTTGCGCCAAACAAAGCCAAATGCCAAGGCAAGCTTTCTCAACAGGAAAGTATTTAAACATAAAAATCCAATAAGCCAAATAAACTTTAAATTTTCTAAAGTCAGTTAAGCCTTCCCACATAGAATGCATGATTGTTGTATAGTGTAATGTAATAATGTAGTGTTATAAAATATACTTAAATGTATACACATATATGAATAGACTAAATAATAGATAATAAAACAAGACTATGACCTCACAGATCTAGGTCAATAATAACCCTGTCTATGTTCAAAACAATCTAGACTCAATACGACGTCTGACTTTAAACTCACTGCGACAAGAGCAGATAGACATTAACAATCAACACCCCCATCAAGTAAGTGACCGCAGTCAGGTACAACAACATGTATGCAACAACAAGACAAGAACTCCTATAAATAAGTTCCATTGACGTACAATTAATCTCCCTTAACAAATTACCAAATAATTAAACTGCCTAAAAGAATCATCAGAACCCCTTAGTAGCTCCCGACTATGAAGTAGTAATGTTATTTAATTCAGTTTCTAAAGCCAAAGTTATATCTCAGAACCCCTTAAGTTAAATTCAATAAATTAGTATTTTTATCCGCAAGAGACTATGTGTCATACTTCTTAAGTAATATATTAGCACACTCAGGCTTTACAATTAACCCTTATTAATTTAGTTAACTATGAAATTATAACAATGTATAAACAATTCTTATCTTATAATAACGCACAAGTCAATCAAGACTTACATCAAAATTAATTTAATATTGTATAGCTCATTCTCCATATAATATACAAATCAAGGACAATAATTAGTTAAGTTCTAAAACAAGAAGGTCAGTAATAGATAGTATACAAGTCTGTCTTTTATTACATATGATCATGTAGGTCTCCACAGTAAATAGTTATGTATGTTAGCATATATGTCCATATAAGTCAAAGGAACGTCTCTATTGAATTAAAAGTCTGTATAGGTGGACCCACGGGCCCCTACATGTCTAAAGACTAACAACAAGATATACCAAACTCAATACTAACTAATTAATATATGCTGCTGTAACTAACTACACATCATTAGTTAAGTTTTTGAAGATAATCCCAGGTTTATACATACAGACACGCATTAAATGCAAATATTCTATAATTCCTAAAATTTAAATTATTAATACAATATTATTAGTAACATCTCTGCAAGAAAAGAACATTAGATTTGTCTGCAAAATAATGTAATTAATACACAAGGAAAATATCAACAACACATAATTAGTTATAGAATACATGTTCAACAAACAGATTAGGTTAAAACACATAATTAGATATATCATTAATAACATACAAACGTAAAACAGCCTCTGGATCATCTGAGAACAGAAATAAAAGCAACAAACACAGAATAGATTACTGTTAGTAGATTATTAGTATATAGTTATTAATAGTTATATATTACAACAGTCCAAGAGAACATCTGAAACATAGATAAACACAACAAGCAAGATATCAGACAAATCTACATGATTAGTAAAATTATTAATGTATTAATTGTTGACTTGAAGATGTGAACTAGCCCTTTGGTGGAATCCATAGCACCGAAGTGTGTAGCGCACATATCGAAGATATAGTTATCTATTGTTAGTATTGGTCATTTTGTCTACAAATAGTTTTTCTCCATCTGTAATAATATAAAACACAAATTTTTCCGAGAATAATTTTTTCATGTCTTGTTCTGTCAAACACCAATATTCAAGTCCCTTCTCTTCTCTGTCAAATTTTCAAACAAAGAAAAATTCAATTATATCATACAAAGAGATTAATAATAAATACACATATTATGCGAAATAAAGGAGGGAATACATTATATGGAGAACAGCCATTCCTTTATAAATAAATAAACATTAATAAGAGACAAAAATTAAATTCATGATGATGCGTATCGTCACACCACCCCGAATTTAATTTCGTAGCTTGCGGATAAATTAAATTCTAACCTAAGGTACGATCATCAAATAATAAATTGATAACACCCTGTATATAGTCCTATAAGTTAATAACATCTGTACATAACCTTGATCTAAGTTATTAACATCCTGTATATAACCTTAACATAAGTATTGTCCATCCCATATACCCCACCAACTATATGTCTCATATCCAAAACAAATTTTAAAATTAGATAAAGTCACCCCTTAAAATATGAAATTCATAGGCGTAATTTAATCACCCCATAGAACATGAAAGCCACAAATGTTTAATATACATAAGTCATAATTCAAAGAAACCTAAAACTTCTTCATTAAAGAAAATTTCAATAACTGTTCTCCTTAAAATCTCGAGAGTCGTTCACCTTAATATACTTTATCTGGTAGCTAGATTGCTCTAACTATAATATCCATTAAGTTAACTGATTATTGCATAATTCCCAAATCCTTACAAAATCAAAGTTTTATGATCAATCCTAATTACTAGCCCAATAAATATATGACCCGAAAAAGACCCTTAAATGCTCTACCTATCGATCTATCTATCTATCTTGGGTATAGGGAATTTCCGTACGACCCTAATGTTTCCTGATCAACCCTAATACCTGAAGTCGACATGATATGCCCTAGTATCTTAACTTCTTATATATGAAATTACACCTTCTAGTATTATATGTAAGACTAGCAACTTGCAATTTCTTTAATATTATACTTAAATGCTCTAAATAATCAGTCAGAGTACCACAAGTTCAAATTGCCAGATCGTCCAAATAATTTACATAACCTGCCTAACCTCTGGGCCCAATATAATGTCTATAGCCCGACTAAAACTGCCACTGAAGTCCTTAAACCTTGTGAGAGTACATTATACATATATGACTTTCCGTTAAAAGCAAACCCAGTGTATTTCCTACCGTCCTTAGATATAGGTATCTGAAAGTAGGCATTATTCAAATCAACCACACTTATATATGACACCCCATGAAAAGAATTAAGTACATCAATTTGCATAAGTGGAGCTTCAGAGTCTGCAACCATAAACTTTTGATCTCCCGCGCATCTAAGAATAAACGTAAAGACCAGTCGGGTTTGGTCGCAAATGTTAACGGACTACTATACGGAGTGGAACCCCGCGAAATAATGCCCATCTCAACCATCTCCGCCAGTTTCCCCTCCATCTCTTGACGGTAAGCATAAGGCACAGGATATGACCATCTTATAAATGGTGTACTATCTGACATCTTAATCTCATGTTCATAACAATTTGCACGACCCAAAACATCAGAAAATATACTACGAAACCTACTCAAAACTTGTTTTAACTGTTCTAACTGTACATCCGAAAGCTCTATCCCCGTTTTAATTTCCTTTAACTTTTCTTGGAAATCTGAATCATCAACATCTCGAGTAGATATCTCTGATATTCCACTCTCAAAGATTATCTTCTTAAAAGGCAGAACTACATCTTGTTCATTAATTTTTAAGCATAACCCCATTTCAGAACCTTGTAATTTAATCGTGGCTTCAACTAATGATAACCAATCAAAGCCTAAAATCATAAATTGCAACAAATTTGGTACAATTAAAAAACTAATATCAATAATGTTACCTCCCAGTTGAACCGGTAACAATACCATTTGTTGAATTTTAGTACTTTTCTGACCTACTGGACCCCTAATTTGAATTGGCCTGATGGGCAATAAATCAATTTTACTACATTCTTTTGATATTAACTCCCAAAAGGTGCTGGAAATACATGTAATGTCACTCCCCGTGTCTACCAAACAATTCACTTCTTTCCCATAGATTTAAACAGTAATTATATATTTCACTAACTCAAATTTATCTGGCAAATAAGCATCTTCCTCCTCAAACAAGGAAGATACACATCCGTTCGTCATAACTGAATTAGGATCTACATCCTTCAAATGTAATTTTAAAATATCAATAAATGCTCCCACCGAGGTTTCATCAATATAACCTAGCCCTGATTTATCTAATGAGGACTGACCCTTAGCTATAATAGGTGTAAGTATACCAGAATTACTAGTGCCTAAAGACTGTCCAGGTTTCCACCCACTCAACAACATAATTCTTAACTCTATCAACAACTTATTAGTCCCTCCTATAATTAGTGGGTCGGGCACACTCCCACCAACATCGTTTAGTTTAAATTATAATCATATTCTTCATGTGGTATAGTTAAATCTTCTATAATATTAACATTAGCACAGCCTACTGGAGGTACTTGAACTGGCTTCAAAGCTTGTTTCTTGAATTGCCAATTGGTCTTCGCCTTGTTATTAATATTATTATTCTGTTCATGTGATGTTGAAGGTACCCGCAGTGTAGCATTCAGCACTTCACCTCTGTTAACATTGTCTAGCTTCCTCAGGAACTCCCGACGCTTCAATAATCGTTCTGCTCTGACTCGTAGACCACGCATATTGCACATCTTTAGGAAAGTGATGCATGATATCATTTATGAGTTGCGTCTCCTGTATTGGGTAGGTGAGATATGCCTCTCAACAGTATCTGTTTGTGAATAGCCTGTCTTCATAGTACTCGGTTGTGTAATATTGTTCTCAACTGGTCTAAATCCCGCTGAACCACCTGCCACTGGTTCAATATTCTCCATAACTCCTCGAGGGTTGGCTCTCCCAGAAGCCAATGTCATTTCACTATTCATTTGATCTAGTCTCAAGGCCACAGGCCTCTGCGAACTGGTCTCTCCACTATTTGAAGTCAAACTGTTTTCTAATTGGTTAATCTTTATAAGGACAGGGTTCAATGTCTGGTCCAACATCCTCTTCATAATCCTCAAAAATCTCGGGTTTCCCCTTTGGACAGCAGCCGAAGGTCTGGTACTCTCCGCACCTCTTGCAGCACTCCTCCTTTCACCCCTTGTAGTCATTCCAGGTTTCTGAACTTCCTTTGGCATTTTTTTTTCACTCAATATATTTCTTCAAATTGTTCAATATTTATTCTTCAAATATAATGGCAGCAAGATATCAGTAACTCTTCAGCATCAAATGATATGCACTAATCTTCAATTAATATTAATAAAGTAGCTCCTTTGTTTATATGAGAGCGCTTCTGCTCTTTGTTTTGTAGCAATTAGATAATATCTCTTGATTCACTATAATTAGCAGTGAACTAGCACTGTTACATCTCTTGGTTCATCCTGAAATATTAGAATTCCATCCTTCAATTACTTCATTCAAATATTTACTCAACGCTAGCAAACTATAAGTAGTCATAAACTATATAAGTTATTTGTATAATATAATTTAAATTATTAATTATTATTCCTAAGTTCATGCCTCATAGCAACATCTGACTCCACCATAGTAAATAATTATTAGCCTATCTCCCATTTATAACACATGACTGATTAACAGTTAACTAACTTCCTCAATTCTATTATGAAAAAAAAAATTAATTAAGTCCTCATTAAAATTTCATAAAATAATGATTAATATTTCATTTAATTAAAAATATACACCCCATTAAATTAAATTTGCCTCGCTGTGTAATTAATCAACAAGACCAAAGAAAATCAACAAGGTCATTGTGGCGTCCCCAACGGTAAAGTGTTGAACTAATTCGAATGCGAGGAATAAAAATTTCTAAGTCACTTGCAACACCCGTAGTAACAAAAGGATGAACTAATTGAACGCTAGAATTAAAAATTCAAAGTCACTGCAGCGCCCGTAGTGACAAGGTGACGAACTAATTTGAACGCGAGTATTAAAAATTCCAAAATCACCATGGCGCCCTCTAATAGCAAGATGACGAATTAATTTGACACATAATTAAAATTTGCAATGCCACTGTGGCGCTCCCTAGCGACAACCTGACGAACTTATCTGGACACGAGATTAAATTTTTTTCACAATTTCTAAATCATTTACCTATAAAATCAGACTGTTAATTATTACACCAACCACCGATCACCAACCCGTCAACCCCGAAATAAACAACAACCCTCTATAACCTTTGAAACCTTGCTCCGCCTCACAAGCAACAAATTGTGTATCTTTCAGATACACAAGAATAAAATAGCTCAGCCTGACAGCAGAACTTGTTCACTAACATCAATCCAGACACCTTGGATGCAACACCTAATGTAATTTTGGACTCGCGCGCCGAAATTGCGAGATTCAGGATAAGATTCAACTGTCCTAGACCCACTCCACATCATGCCGCAGCAGCCGATTCTTGAATCCTGGGAACGCGCACCGAATTGTAACGTCCACCCCGCCCTCAAAAAACCAAGGAATGACAAACTCAAGCTAAAGTATAGAGTGAAAGATAAAATTAAAGAATTTATATAGTGAGAATTAATAAAACTTATTCATTGAATAAATCAAATAATATTGGCCAAATATCGTGATCTTCTAGTAGTAGGAACCCTTCGCTGTAATGCCGCGAACCCTATGTTCACAAGGTAGGTTATATAAGAGTGTTGATCAGAGAACAGGAAGACCCTTAAAATCGGTGTATAATAAAATATATATATAATAATAACTTTGTAGTAATATGTTGTAAGTGTAAAATGCTATGCATTTTTATGAATCATAACAAATATGTCACTCGCAATATAAGCTCATCATCTGAGTACGCCCGTGCCTTTATTAGCCAAAGGGAATTTTAATATAAATTTCTTAACAAATTATATAATTTTGTGTAGGCACCCCACCTAAGCCACCTCTCTAATATTATGCCACCGCATTCATTAGCTGTCAGTAAAAGAGCTCATATCAGAATAAAAGAAGAACCTCCAATCTTTTAATTAGAATTTATTGAATTGATTATAAACATTATCTAAACTAGCGTCGGTTCACAACGTACTATCGCTGGTGAGAAGAGCCGACAAGAAACTCACTAGCAGTACGTCCTATCAATTTGGAAACCACATTTGGAGTGCCTTTGTGTAAAATGAGTTGGAAAGGCCAAAAGACTTGAGTGAACATTTCATCTCAGAGTCACCCTTCCAAAATATCAAATAAATTTGTAATTATGAGGAATATCACCTCAGCGACCTCCCCTGATGCAAGTAGAATATCACAGTGAATTAAAAATAAAATTTAAATAAAGTTTAAGTAGTGATACTCTCTACATCTCATGAAATTCCCTTTCCTAAATTGTTAAAGTAAAAGTTTCAGAATGTCTCTCTATGAATTGTAAGTAAACTTTAAATTAAAATTAGGCGAGAGACACCTTCACTTGTATTATGGTTCCCCTTGTCAAAGACAGATTTCTGGATCCATCGTGAAAATGAAATTGAAAGTTTAAAGTTTAAGTAAAGTGATGGACCCTACACCTGTCTAATGACCCTAACCCTTGAGATGAGAGCATAGCACCGTAAGGTAATGATTTAAGATTAAATTAGATGTGAATTGGTGATACTCAGCATCAAAGATGTCAACATCAGTAACACTGCTCATAAGTAGTTTTTATTAATCACCCTTTCCAATTCAGTCAAGCTTTGCCAGGCCTACCTACTTCTAAGACTCTTGTGAAATCACATATTGTGGAAAGATGTAAATTTTGATACGAATGATCCGCTTGCAATAGGCCAGAGGCTGGCCACCGGGGCCCTCAACTTCGCCTCCAAGCAGATCCGCGATTTAACAGTCTCCAATCCCTCAGTTACTCATTCAGTTAAACTCAATATGTGAAACCAACCTAGCCTCATGAAGGCACATATTATAACCAAGACAAACTAGGTTGCCTAAAAACGGCTCGCGAGAGAACCTGGGTAATTGTCGAAATTATCCTAGGTAGATTAGATTGTCCCAATAAACAAATGGTTTGCGACGTCATTTGTCCAAGGTTACAAAGACCATAAACCGCGTCCCTAATCAAAGTTAATATAGAAACAATCAATATGTGCTTTCACCCCCTTCTCATTATTTTGTAATATTAACTGAATGCCTATTTTATACACATTTAGCAACAACAGAGTTGTTTGTTCAAGGAAGTATAGTAAACCTGAAGAAAACCTTTAGCAAAATTTGGATTATAATAAGCAACTCCTTTGCGCCAAACAAAGCCAAATGCCAAGGCAAGCTTTCTCAACAGGAAAGTATTTAAACATAAAAATCCAATAAGCCAAATAAACTTTAAATTTTCTAAAGTCAGTTAAGCCTTCCCACATAGAATGCATGATTGTTGTATAGTGTAATGTAATAATGTAGTGTTATAAAATATACTTAAATGTATACACATATATGAATAGACTAAATAATAGATAATAAAACAAGACTATGACCTCACAGATCTAGGTCAATAATAACCCTGTCTATGTTCAAAACAATCTAGACTCAATACGACGTCTGACTTTAAACTCACTGCGACAAGAGCAGATAGACATTAACAATCAACACCCCCATCAAGTAAGTGACCGCAGTCAGGTACAACAACATGTATGCAACAACAAGACAAGAACTCCTATAAATAAGTTCCATTGACGTACAATTAATCTCCCTTAACAAATTACCAAATAATTAAACTGCCTAAAAGAATCATCAGAACCCCTTAGTAGCTCCCGACTATGAAGTAGTAATGTTATTTAATTCAGTTTCTAAAGCCAAAGTTATATCTCAGAACCCCTTAAGTTAAATTCAATAAATTAGTATTTTTATCCGCAAGAGACTATGTGTCATACTTCTTAAGTAATATATTAGCACACTCAGGCTTTACAATTAACCCTTATTAATTTAGTTAACTATGAAATTATAACAATGTATAAACAATTCTTATCTTATAATAACGCACAAGTCAATCAAGACTTACATCAAAATTAATTTAATATTGTATAGCTCATTCTCCATATAATATACAAATCAAGGACAATAATTAGTTAAGTTCTAAAACAAGAAGGTCAGTAATAGATAGTATACAAGTCTGTCTTTTATTACATATGATCATGTAGGTCTCCACAGTAAATAGTTATGTATGTTAGCATATATGTCCATATAAGTCAAAGGAACGTCTCTATTGAATTAAAAGTCTGTATAGGTGGACCCACGGGCCCCTACATGTCTAAAGACTAACAACAAGATATACCAAACTCAATACTAACTAATTAATATATGCTGCTGTAACTAACTACACATCATTAGTTAAGTTTTTGAAGATAATCCCAGGTTTATACATACAGACACGCATTAAACGCAAATATTCTATAATTCCTAAAATTTAAATTATTAATACAATATTATTAGTAACATCTCTGCAAGAAAAGAACATTAGATTTGTCTGCAAAATAATGTAATTAATACACAAGGAAAATATCAACAACACATAATTAGTTATAGAATACATGTTCAACAAACAGATTAGGTTAAAACACATAATTAGATATATCATTAATAACATACAAACGTAAAACAGCCTCTGGATCATCTGAGAACAGAAATAAAAGCAACAAACACAGAATAGATTACTGTTAGTAGATTATTAGTATATAGTTATTAATAGTTATATATTACAATAGTCCAAGAGAACATCTGAAACATAGATAAACACAACAAGCAAGATATCAGACAAATCTACATGATTAGTAAAATTATTAATGTATTAATTGTTGACTTGAAGATGTGAACTAGCCCTTTGGTGGAATCCATAGCACCGAAGTGTGTAGCGCACATATCGAAGATATAGTTATCTATTGTTAGTATTGGTCATTTTGTCTACAAATAGTTTTTCTCCATCTGTAATAATATAAAACACAAATTTTTCCGAGAATAATTTTTTCATGTCTTGTTCTGTCAAACACCAATATTCAAGTCCCTTCTCTTCTCTGTCAAATTTTCAAACAAAGAAAAATTCAATTATATCATACAAAGAGATTAATAATAAATACACATATTATGCGAAATAAAGGAGGGAATACATTATATGGAGAACAGCCATTCCTTTATAAATAAATAAACATTAATAAGAGACAAAAATTAAATTCATGATGATGCGTATCGTCACAACGTTTCTGGATTTTGCTTCTTTTAGGGTTTTTGGAAGTTGGTTATATGTTTGGACTCCGTCAAATAATATACTGCTTTTACCTTAATTCATTCGTTCATTATGTCATAGACTGTCATAGACATATATTTTTATTAAATGTGTTGCATTTGTTAAATTGTCTAAACCTGAAAAAATATAGCATGTTCCTTCATTGTTGCTTCGTGCCACTGTCGATGATTTTGTTTTTGATTTTTCGTTCTTAGGATTTAAAAAAAAAATCGTTTAATTATGATCTTTCCACCTTTCTTTTTCTTAATGATACATCTTTCTTCAAATCTTGACAAGTTTCTTCGTCTTCGCTCAGTAAATGGTAATAATAAGTTTTAAAGGTATTTTCTTCATCAAGATTTAATGAATTCTGGAACAATACATATAAAAGTTATAATCTTGTTGTTATTGGTTATGAAATCAATAATCAAATTTCGACTAAAAAGTGACATAGAAATTAAATAATTTCTGTCAGTTTTTAGAAAAACACACAGACAGATTTATAAATGATGAAATGTGCTATATTGAGTAGATTTCTTACCTCCATTTTTAGTGTAAAATAACAAGATCACTGACACTAACAGCAAATCACTTCATGTTACAACACTAAGAATACTATGATCACATTGCTAAAGATATACGTTTTTATAGTGAATTTAGTACATTAAACTTCTACAATCCATTAGGTTAATTGTAAAAATATTAGTGACCAGATTAAATAAAACTGATAAGATAATAAATAATATTGAATGACATTAAAACTGTATTAACATTCTTTTAACCGCCTTCGAAAAAGGAGGAGGTTCTCAATTCGTCGGGATCTTTTTTTATGTATGTTCACCGATTACTCCGTGATTTATGATCCGATTTACGTGGTTCTTTTTTTGTTCGACGCTCAATAGCTGCCACGTGGTCCCTTAAAATTTTTACATAGTTTTAGGACAGTAGTTTTCATTTTATGAACATTTTTTATGAAAAGAATTTCCTTTTCGTTCCATATGTACACCGATTACTCTGAGATTTATGATTCGATTTACGTAATTCTTTTTTGTTCGACGCGTAATAGCTGCAATGTGGTCCCCTAAAAATTTGACATAGCTTGGCCCAGTAGTTTTCGTTTTACGATCATTTTATTGTTCCCGTTTCTTGGGACCTATATATATATAAGAAGCGCGGCATAATTCGTAGGTACGTACAGCTAGACACTAAAAAGTAACAATACTCCATTGAAATCTTACAATTTAAGGGCCGAGTATTGCATTTGTTAGAGTAGGCAATTTTATTTATGGGACATGTGTGAGAAGTCAATAGAAACTTAACCTCAAGTTTGTGGGGTCTCCACCCTTGTCCCCCGGCCGCCATCTTGGAAAAAGGGGTGAAAACACTTTTTTCGCGATATCTCAGAAACTATGCGTGTCACAAAAAATTTATAAAGTCATTATTTGTAGAAAATTGTTTTGCCTACAAATATGTTTATATAACTTTTTGCTGTAAATTAAAAATTAATGACGCTATAAGCAACAAAGTGAGTAATTTTTTATTCATTCCAAACTCTTTTTTTTACCATAGAACTTACCAAATTTAACTTATCAAATGTTAAGCAGGTAGAAAAGGTCCCCCGTTTTCCCCGCCACCTATTAGGTACAGTCCATAGGCGCGTTTTTTTATGTATGTTCTGGTGAAACATGCATCAACATTATGGAGATATCAAAGTTAATGGAAGAAAATAAATTTGAAGATGAACTTCCAACTATGACTCCTATTTTAACTCCTGTCATTCCTCAAACTTTCACATTTGATGTTGATTTAGATTCTGAGCCACAGCCTGGACCATCGAAGAAAAGTCGTTTAGAGTAGCTAGCTAATAAGTGATTAAAAATATTATGATGTGGAGGATTACCTTATAAGCAAGATGTCCGCGGAGTAGGCCTACTGGGGATACCACGTAAAAAAAACGTGCCTACGGACTGTACCTCATAGGTGGCGGGGAAAACCGAGGACCTTTTCTACCTGCTTAACATTCGATAAGTTAAATTTGGTAAGTTCTATGGTAAAGAAAAGAGTTAGGAATGAATAAAAAATTTCTCACATTTATGCTTATAACTTCTTTAATTTTTAATTTAGGGCAAATAGTTATATAAACATATTTGTAGGCAAAACAATTTACTACAAATTATGACTTTGCAATTTATTTGTAAGATGCATAGTTTCTGAGATATCGCGAAAAAAGTGTTTTCACCCCTTTTTCCAAGATGGCGGCCGGGGGACAAGGTTGGCGACCCCACAAACTTGAGGTTAAGCTTCTATTAACCCCCACACATGTCCCAAAAATAAAATTGTGTGCTCTAACAAATGCAAAGCTCATGTAACATTTCAATGGAGTACAAATAAAAAACAAAAACTTCGTTTAAAAAAATCGACTTCAAATACTAAAAAACTAAAATATATAAATTTATTCGCTGTTTCCATAAATTCTATCTCCGACCAATTGTCTTCTTTCTACCATCTATATGCTGACGATTTACAAATTTACGTACAAAGTGATACTGATTCACTAAATACTGCAATCAATAAAATCAACACTGACCTAGATCACATTCTAAGATGGAGCAAAAAGTTTGGACTTGCCGTAAACCCACAGAAAAGTCAGTTGATAATCGTCGGTAGCCCTAGGATGAATGCCAAAGTTAACTGGTCCTCCTTACCACAGGTTATTTTTGACGGAACACATATTCCTCTGAGCGATACTGTCAAAAATCTCGGCATAATCATCGATAGAGAGCTGTCTTGGCGGCCTCACATCACCGATTTAAGTCGCAGAGTCTTCTTATCTTCTAGGTCCCTCCGAAGATTAAGAAACTTTCTCCCCACTGCTACCAAGATTAGGCTTGCTGAGTCTCTCTTGCTTCCCATACTTGATTACGCTGACGCCTGCTATCTAGATTTAACCTTAGAACAGCTGAACAAGCTTGAGCGGCTTCAGAATTTTTGTATAAGGTTCATATTTGGTTTGCGTAAATATGACCATGTTTCTGAATATCGTAAAAGACTCAAGTGGCTTCCTATTCATTTTCGCCGGAATACTCACATTCTCACTCTCCTTTATAACATATTAGATACTCCTAATAGTCCCCAGTACCTTAAGGAACGTTTTAAATTCCTTTGCATATCCACTGCCCACAATTTGCGCCATGGTACATATCGAAAACTTATGACGCCTGCACACACTTCATCCTATTATGATAATTCTTTTACGGTGCAGGCTGTCAAACTTTGGAATATGCTGCGTCTTACTATCAGAGAGGCCAAATCCTTACCTATATTTAGAAATTTACTTAGAAAACACTATTTGTCCATAAATAGCAATATATATATATATTTGTATATTTATTTCTTAAATTAGTTTGAGTATTTGTGTATTGTGTATCTATTGCCTTTTTCCTGCACCACCTATTTCGCCTTATTCAATCTCTGTTATTTAAGTTGCCTGGAAGAGATCGCTTTGAGCGATAAGGCCGCCTGTTGTATTGCCTAGAAAATATTGTAAACATGGACTGTTTTTGTAATTGTATATTTTGGTGTGCAATAAAGTGTTATCTATCTATCTGTCCATTAATAATAATAATTGCTTTAGAAATAAGTTATTTTATACATTTTAGTTTTTTAGTTTTTGAAGTCGGTTTTTAAAGGAAGTTTTTGTTTTTTATGGTATAATAAGTTATTGCAACATGAATTTTACACCATTGACATCATAGAAGACTCCAAGTTTAATATGTCGGAGTATTTTTATTTAGGGTTTGTCTTGATAATATTTTCTTCGGGCAAGTACCAGAGATGTGTAGTAGGATTCGTGAATTTAATGGGAGTCTAACTAAAATCCATTTTTTGAGAATTTTGGTATAAACACTTTTTACTTTATATATAGATGAGAAACAGTTTTAGTATAAGTGTGTGGGGAAAAAGATTAAAAAAGGGTGTTCCTTAATTCTCTATATATTTACACTTAGCCCACACAGTCTGCAGATTCTGGCAATTGGTAATAAAAAAAATCTGCATGCAGTATGAATACTACTCAAGTACAAAAATATTTAAAGGAAATTCATCCGAATCTAGAGTACAAAGTATATGCAGCTAACCGTCTGCCAATACAGGTTCAGGACCCAACATATCTGATAAACAATTTATATACGGATAACAAACCGGGTTCCCACTGGGTGGCGATACATATCGATGATAATGGTGTTGGACAATATTTTGATTCATTTGGTCGAGCTCCTAAAGGGACCCTCATAGTTTTTTCGCAGAGAAATTCCAGAAGATGGGATTACAACAGTTGTAGAATACAGAATAACTGGAGGGGGTAAGGGGTCTACGCTCAATATCTTGTGGACTCTATTGTCAACCTCACCTGCTCGCGGTACCCCCTGCCGACAGCAAACGAGGCTCTGGCGACCGATAGATGGCGGTATAACCATCGCAAGAAAGCCGGCCTATAGAAATCCCCTAGTCGGAGACGGGCAGCAGCGTCTCTGATTCAAATAGGCCGGCACTGCGGTTACCAACCCGCATGCCAATCGTAGTAACTATGGCATATATCCCCCATGAGAAAGCACCATAGAAAACGGCCCTCAGTTCCCGGTGACCCCGCTATTCCCCGCTACGGTAGCGGTTGCGGTAACGGCAGGGTGGAAGGTACTAACCGTCTCCGGGTTACGGGAGGCTGCTAACCCATGAAATTGACTTTGGTAACGGATGGAAGATTAGGCTGGACAGTCACCTCACAGGACTGGAAGTAGAGCTAAGTCGAATTAACTGGCACATCCTAGGGTTATCAGAAGTCCGAAGAGAGAGTGAGGATACGGTAACCTTAGAGTCTGGCCACTTACTCTACTTCCGAGAAGATGACAGGGCCTCCCAGTGCGGTGTCGGTTTTCTTGTGAACAAGACCCTCGTTAACAACGTTGTGGAAGTCAAGAGTGTGCTAAACAGGGTAGTGTACCTAGTACTGAAACTCACCAAGAGATATTCTCTGAAGGTTGTACAGGTATATGCGCCGACCTCGGCACACTACGTCGGGGAGGTTGAGGCTAAGTATGAAGACATTATTAAAGCCATACATGGCACAAGCTCCGCTCACTACAACGTTATTATGGGGGACTTTAATGCCAAAGTGGGAGTACAAGAATACGACGAACCGATAATCGGATCTTATGGATTGGGGCGCAGAAATCACAGGGGGCAAATGCTGGTCAACTTCTTAGAAATGCAAGGGCTCTTCTTGATGAATTCCTTCTACAAGAAGAAGCCCCAAATAAGATGAACCTGGCAGAGCCCCTACACTGTGACGAGGAACGAGATAGATTTCATCATGGCAGATAAGAAGCATATGTTTAGAGATGTCTCAGTGGTTAACAGGTCCAATCCCGGTAGCGACCACTGACTTGTACGAGGCACTCTAAATATCAATTTTAAGGCTGAAAGACTCCTCCTGGTGATCTACTCTCCTACCCGCGTCGCCCCAAATGATCCACGGGTCCGAACAGTTCCAACTAGGACTCCAGAATGGGTTCGAATCGCTGGAAATCACAGGCGATGTTGATTGACGAGAGAACCGACAACGTGGTGAAGACGTTGCAGGATTTGGGTCGCAGGCATTTTGCGCCTGTACGAAGAAACAGACGGTCTGAACATTCTACCGAAACTCTGGATCTCGTGAAGACGAGACATGAAATGCCACCCGCTTTGTTTACCTCGCCAGAGCAACGGGCCCTCTCCAAGAAAATAAGAAAACTTGTTAGGCAGAACCTCCGCTGCTCTAATACGCGTGCCATTGAGGCAACTATAGAGCAGAACAGGGGGTCCAAAGTTTTCTCAAGAAACTTGGGGAGGAGCCACATTGTAAATCTGAGGACAGCGGATGGCAGAGAGCTTACGTCTCGGTCTGAGATCCTGATGGAGGTAGAAAAGTTCTACCGGCTGCTGTATTCTTCGCGGGCGAAGAAGCCTGTGACGCAAAGCAACGAAGATCCACGTGCGCCACTCAAGCGTCACTATACGGAGGACATCCTGGAGGTTGGTGTGGACGAGATTAGTGTGGCTCTCAGGCAACTTAAAAATGGCAAAGCTCCAACGGATGACGGAATTACAACTGAGCTCATTAAAGCAGGAGAAATGCCAATCCTCAAGCCCTTGGCTGAGTTGAAGGCGTGGAGCAAGAGTGCGGTGGTCTTATTTTTCAAGAAGGGTGATAACACTCTCTTGAAAAACTATAGGCCAATCACACTCTTGAGCCATGTCTATAAGTTGTTTTCGAGGGTCGTCACGAATCATCTCGCCAGAAGACTTGACGAATTCCGACCACCGGAGCAGGCTGGGTTTCGAAAAGGCTACAGCACCGTAGACCACATCCATACTGTTCGGCAGATTATACAAAAGACTGAAGAGTGTAATCAGCAGCTGTGTATGTCATTTGTGGACCACGAGAAAGCCTTCGACTCCATCGAAACGAAGAATTTTTTAATTTTAGGAAATGTAAATAAATCGTTAGGACTTAGGTCAGGACTGTATGGAGGATGGTCAAGAATTTCTGCCCTTTTTTTTTAAATACTCAATCGTCTGACGAGCGCTGTGTGAGCTTGCGTTGTCGTAGTGTAGGATGATGCGTCGCTTTCAGTTAGATTTTCGAAGTTCGGCGATGACTTGTGGTAAACAAACTGTGGTGTACCACTCTGCGTTAACTGTTCTACGATCTTCAAGTGCAATAGTCGCAACATGGCCGGTTTTTCCAACGAACGTGGCCATCATCTTCTTTGAAGTGCTTCGAGAACGAACAGCTTTAGTCGGCTTTGGCTCGTCTTGAAAGACCCAGATTATAGATTGTAGTTTGTAATCAGGATTGTAGGCATAGATTCAAGATTTGTCACCACTGATGATGTCCTAGACGTGATTTGACTCTCCTCGGTTGAACCTTTGCACAGTTTTCTTCCACCATCTGACGCGGGCCGCCTTGTGATCGTCGGAAAGCAGATGCGGTATCCAACGGCAAACTAGCTTTCTCACACCAAGCGCTTCATGCAAGATCTTCTGAATGGTTGTTCCTGAGATGACTAATAGAGCCTCTATCTCTCGATATGTCACATAACGATCTTCGAGAATTAGTTGTCTCACAGCAATTATGTTATCTTCAATAAAGGCGGATTTTGGGCGTCCTTCGCGAGATTTGTCACTAACACTAGTATGTCCACACTGGAATTCTAAATACCAGCGTTCGACAGTTCGCAGACATGAGGCTTCATCACTGAACACAGATGTTAGCTCTTCAAAACACTGAAGCCGTGTCAGGCCTCTTCTAAAGATGTAGAAAATTATTGCACGAACATTTTCCTTACAAAGATTCATTTTCGTACGTAACCTGACAGACTCCAATCGACGCTGTGACTAAACAGTAGCATTAATCCTAATACTTTCAACTGTTTTGAGATTCAAAATTTAAACACATTCGGATATAGAATAGTTTCAAATTCAAAATTGCCAGGAAATATGGAAACGACAGAACTTAAAAGGCATGCCTAGTACACCATTAATAATGCACCCAAGGACAAGCCCCGGCCTGTGTGGGAATTGTGGGAAATGACAAGAGAAAGTACCGGGCTATTCGGATGAACTGTTAGTGGTACTAGGGCTCTGGAAATATGGGGGCTATGACGTCGGCCCGTCGCAATGTTCAGGGAACATGGAAAAATGGGCAGACGGTGACTCGCCACTCCCTGCATGGGCCCCTAAAAATGCTACTTCTGACGTGATTCCATTTCTCACTACCACCCCTGGAGCTTGGGTCATAGCTCTAGCGATCTCCACTCCGTGCCAGCTGGCTAAGGCAAGCACGGACGCCAGGGCCTTGTCTTGACCCCCAGAGTCAGGTATGAGGTGTCGCCACTCACCAAAGACTTCGTCACAAAGCCTCCCTGCGGTTTTATTTTTATTATCATTATTATTTTATTCGCATTTACTCTACCACTGGTTGTAGAGAAATTGTATTCTTTCTCCGATCCTACAGGGATAGTAGGTGTACTCGTTTACAAATTCTATCTTCTTGTTTTCACTTCTATTTTCGTCTCTTTTTTGTTTGACACAATTTAAATTGAATAATGTTGCTGTTACTATTAGTTAATACTGCCCAAAGATAACTTTAATTGATTTGACAAAAAATTATCTTTGTTTTTTGAATTTTTCTTCTACTAGATAAAAAAAATAAGAGTCCACACGCACTTGTCATCTTGTTATTAATTCTAACAAAAATCAAACAAACGAACGAAATTAAATCTATTATTAAAGTTATGTTAATCGATTCAGTCATTAGACTTGTAGTGAAATACATATAAAGCAAGACGTAAACAGTACAAGCTCGCATTTGAAGTAGGAGTTAACAGATACCAAACAGGACCTCATACCAAAATGTATTTTCTACTAACCACGTTGTGTTCTATTGTATTTATAGGAACAGTTTCATCAGCTTGTAAGTATTTTATTTATTTATTATTAAAAATAGGACATGCCCGTGATTTTGTTCACGCCTGACTAAAAATTCCCCGGGGATTTCCAAGACAACAAATACCGCACCATTGAAAAAAGAAAGTAAGCTATCGTTTTTGTGAAAACTGTCTCAGAATAAGCTAATTTTTATGCATTTAATCACACACAACACAACTTTAAACCTCCAGGGAAAATTTCCACGGTACTCCCGGAATAAAAATATCACACATTTTATTACACAAAATTTGCTATAGATCAGTAAAAAAATCACATTTGAATTTGTTTTTCTCTTTCAATCTGGCCATTTTAAATCATTCCTAAAAAAGTCCTGCAGGAATCTAGGATAAAAAGTAGCCCAGTTGCTACTTGCAGCAGTAGTCGACCAAAACCGAATCTAAGTCGACCAAATAGCTTTTACGTGAATGCTGATCAATCAGACAAACCGATGAACAGACAAGAAATCTAAAGAAATTGCATCGTGTTTTTGATCGTTTGTATAGTCTATTCCAATTGGTTTTTCTTATTTAATAGTTCTAATGTACAGACATGGCATTATTAGAATTTTATAATATTATAGATATTCTTGTAAAGAAGTCATCTGGTATATTACGAAAACATGGTGTAGTATAACATAATAGACTTTCACTTGCTTAAGTTTGCCGATAAGGGGAAAATGTGGAAAGCAAATATGTAGTGCAAACTTGAAGAGATACGTCCAAAAGTGAAAAATGATTGACAGACGGCACATTTAGTTTTATTTATAAATTAGTAATATCATCATTTTAGTGTTAAATTCCGGTTGCGTTCATAGAGATTGCCAGTGTTCATTTTTGTACTTCTTTGCATTTTAGCTTTTTATCCTTTGCACTTTGCACCACTAGCACTTCATCATCCCACATGACGTCTCATCATTACTACTAGATGGTGTCCGAAAATCGTTACCGTACTAAAACTACGTTTTAATGGTTTTGAGCGTGGTATTTTTTTATTTACTTTAACTATCCCGAAGATTCGGCTACTTTTTTGAGCCCTGATCACGGAAGACGGATGTCAAAGGTCAATGAAAATTATGTTTTATTTAGCCTACCGCCAACTTGTTCATTTTATTTGTTTTCTGATTTTGTTTATGGTTATTATTTACTCTATGGAAGC
The DNA here is from genome assembly GCA_012273795.1 of Dendrolimus punctatus. Lineage (NCBI taxonomy): Eukaryota > Metazoa > Arthropoda > Insecta > Lepidoptera > Lasiocampidae > Dendrolimus > Dendrolimus punctatus. Next base: position 6,242,652 of record CM022527.1, read on the forward strand.
TTAATCTTATCTTACTATTTTACAACATGTGTACTATTGTCGGATCTATGTCTTACTATCCATTTATTTGCCTTGTCATTGATAGAAAATTAACATTATTTCTCAAGTTATAGTATTTTATCATATAAGGTATGTAACGGATATAACGTTCAATTGTGCAAAGGAGAATATTAAAACAAGGTTTTAAGAGTTTGAAAGTTAGCCTTTGTTTGCTTTTAGAGAAAACGAAATGCAGAGCACGCACAGTACGGTCGGTGGTCGCGGGCAACTGACTCCCGTCAATCGCGAATGAAGTTCGTGCATTCCGCTCCCTCTAGGCAATCAACTGGCTTATTATTTATTTAAAAAGAACACGGATAACTACACAAATATTTTGCATTATACCTATGTTTATTAAATATTTGCATTTAAGTATTTAAATAATATATTATTTATATTTAATTTTACATGCAACACCGAGCGGGCCGTTCATCTAAGGAATGGGGATTGTTCACAAAAAATTACCCTCTGATTTTATATTTTTATTACGTAAAATAGGATATTTTAAGATACTAATTTGTATATTTTTGTATGTTAAGCGTTAGCTTTTTTATAATTCAATTTTAAAATTATTTCTCCGAGGACGTCATAAGGGACAAGTTTATATTGATTTCTTTGTCTAGAAAACAAAAATAATAAAATTAAGTTAAATATATATATATAATCATAGTATTCTGTACTACTATTTAATGACATTTAATTGACTGTCATTACTCATTACGTATCGTGATCATTTTAGTGTTTTTTTGTCGCTAGGCTTATAATTTTTCGTGTTCAACCATTATTATTTTGTATAGTTATCGTTAAATTTTTTAAAGTGATCTTTAGGGGAAAATCCATGTTACAGAACTTAAATCAAATAATGTACAGCTAGATTTTTTTACACCTAAAGCAGGCAAACAGGCAGACGGCTCACCTGATTGGATTTACTAAGATCAAAGAAAGGTCAAACACATTTCTTACAAAATACAAGAAGATCGTACGTTTTTTGGAATTTTAACTAGACAGAAATGATTAGGGACACTATTCCGCGAAATGGTTTTTCAAATAGCTAGATTGAAAAAAAGTGAACAATCCCAATTCTATCGTCAACAAGGTAGTTCAATCAAATTTGACTACTTGTCAAATTTTATATGAAAGTTACCGATGATAGTATTAAAAAGCTAAAAAAATACTTTTCATAAAAAATTGTTTCAACGAGATCTCTGGAGTAGTTTTTGAGATTATGTTATTTTTGGAATAGATCAGACAGGCTTCAAGCCTGTCCAAACCATATTTTATGAAGTATGTCTTCAAACCTACTACCTTGTTTTTTCTGACGAGATAAATTTTGGTTGAATTTTTTGTTAAATTGTGTATCTAAAATAAATGATCTATGGATTATACTGTAATCATTTTAAATGTTGCTTAAGTTATCTAAGCTAGTTAAACATCCTTAAATAGTGTAAATAGTTGCAAAAAATCTTCTAAAGATAAATAATGTAATTATTGTTTTATGCTTATACTAACTCTTTATTTTGTTTTTAGTTATTTTTATTGCTATTGGTGACTCTCCGTGCAACTTAAATGATTCAGATTGTCTTTTTAAAATCACAAAAAATTTGTACGCACAGGTGATTAAAGGAGATAAGGATCTAGGAATTCCCACGTTAGATCCAATGTTTATAGACAAGATTGATGAAAAAATTTTAGATGTTAATTTTGAACTAGAAAATACAACAGTACGTGGTTTCGCTGACTGCGAGGTTAGGAAAGCTGTGTGAGTAAAACAAAGCTATATATGAATGCCCAGCTGTGCCCGCCAGTTCCTCCTCGTGGGTCTCAAACTTTATCTAGTTGAAACCTATACTAAGGATTGAGATATAATTACTGTTGCAATCGCTATTTTTAATAATTCATTGAACCCTTTTAAAGCCAGATCGAGGCATGATCGAACTTTTTATAATTACAAAGCTGGCAAATAGACAGACTGGGCATTGCCTGTAGACGTGTGCAACATCAGAGGCTTAGCCAACATCTTGCTGATCTTTAGGACAATATAAAGAGGATGAGACAGGAGAGGAGATACAGGGATTATACAGGACGAACGAGATAAAGGGAGAGAGAGCATTGGAATGAAGTATGGAATAAGGCAAACTGAATAAGGGCAGGGGAATAAGGTTGTGGTGGTTTGTAATAATTGAATAGAGTATCCATGTTACCCTGTTAGACGAGGATGACGCACCACTGGCGAGAGCCCATGGCTCAATCTAATCGGGAGCTAGGTTCAACCGGTGGAGGGAGGTACAAAATAAGTCGCATGTTATACTTTCTATGTAATTATTGCTTAATTATTTTAACATTAAACTTAATACTATATTATATACAGAAATATTAACTGCTACGTTAAACTATGTAAAACCTACCCATACTCGTAGATGCATCTCCGAAAGTTTTCTGTTTTCTGTATTGACAGATTTTAGCACGTACATGGACTACTGAGTTATACTGTACGTCAGATAACACGGGTTTTCAGAAATCTTGCCCATGTTATGATATACAATTAGCTCATAGTTAACAGTTTATCGTTGATTTTCTGTGAGAACGTGGCATCTATAACACTGATCGAACCGGCCCTAAAATCTATAATCAAGGTACCTCCACCGTAACTGTAACACGTCAGATATTTTATATTGGATATATTGTATTCATTAATAACAGTCTGTCATCTGTTAATATTACAATGCCAAGAAACAAAAGATTTCGTGTTATTATTTTCCACAATATAGATGTAATAAAAATCACAATGCGAAGGCGCAATCACATATCCACTCTAAAAAAATACGATTCTTAGCTCGTCTATTGAAACGTTATGCTTCATTCCTCAAACTATACGCTCATTGGTCATCGGTCACTTTCTCCCATTGATGAACTGAACTATTATTTGATTCCAGACTTGCAGAAGATAGAAACAAAGTCAAATTCAATATATTTTGTCCTATTTTATCACTAGCCGGGCATTGTGCTGTGAATGGAAAGGTATTAGAACTGCCTATACGAGGTGCCGGGGACTACAAAGTTAACTTTCGTGAGTAATGTTTAACTAATTATGATGTACTTCAAAGGTCTTTATCCGTAACAAAGAATTATTTTTGGTCCTCTCAGAGCTAAAAATGCTTCAAATTCTTTATATATTATGTTTGTATAGTATAAAAATACTTTATTTATTAATACTTCGATTGCTTCATAATAATAACTGTCTACATCACAGCTGTCATATTTTCCTTACTCTTGAGCCTAGTGTGGAGGAGATCGCTTTATTAGGCCATTAGGCCGCCCTTTAACCGACATACTTTTATTGTACCTAGTTATTAAGGACCAAGTTTGATTTTTTTGTGAACACTCAAATGTTTTTACTCGCTTATTAAAAAAAAATACTAAGAAATGCAATCGTCCAGTAAAAAAAAATGAAATTTCTTAAATACTATCTAACTTAACGACCTGTAGCTCACCTATTTTCTCGCGTTTTTTGATTGTTTAAAACATCATCATCTGTGGTATTTCAAATCTTAGCTGTCAAAATACTGCTGTTTTTAATTCATCTCTGTACATTCATGTCCTAGTAGGCGTTTGTCAGTGTAATCTACGTGCTAAAACTTGTAAAAATATATCAGAATATAATATCTCAATAAGCTTATTGGGAGCATATTTTAAGTTTATTAAGTTTTAAAATGTATATGTCATGCATGCCATATTTTTGTGCTCTATTGAAAAAAATCTTGAAATACCCTTTATTTACTACACACGGCCCACCTGGTGGAAAGCAGTTGCCATTGCCTATGGACATTAGTAACACGAAAGGTGTTTCCAATGTGCTTCCGTTTTCTAAAGAGTTACTGGAACCTGGCCACTAATGCCGGAACACCAGTCAAGGTTGTTATGGCGTCATACCCTAGGCCAAGGGTGGTGGCCATCTGGACGGGAAATACCCTACCAAATGGCTGTGGGTTACTTTGTCCTCTTACAGCTGATCGCCCGGCCGCGGGAAATTTCATTCTGTTTCCGGACCTGCACGGATAAACGTATTTATTTAACTGACTAAACGGTTCCTTTCCTAGGCAAGAAATTCGAACATATGTCATATCATTGAGACTCGCGTGTCTTAACCTTTCAGCCATCGCGATTTTGGCTCATCTGGTATAAAAACAAAATAACAAATATTGTTAATAACTAAATTAATAAGTCATAAAAACTAATTGTATAAACAATATTTTTGAATTTTATTCGTTTAATTTAAACCGATTAAATAAAAGATAACATTCAATTGCCCAAAATCCTTTTTCCCGTAATATAATTTAGATTTTTTATGAATATAAATGATTCAGAACTAAAGTTTTTGAGTCCAATTAAAGTTAAATAAGTCCTATTATATGCATGCAGTAGCATTACTTTGCAGTTGTTTTATTTATATAGGTATATATTACTAATTTAATGTGAATTGGACAATGAGGTATTGATACAGATAGATAACTATTTGACGGTAAATTGTACAATATTGTCGTGTAACTTGATACTTGTATCTAAGATCAGATCAGGTTATGTTTAAAAAACATTTTGTTCTCAAATTTTTGTCGCATCTGGATGAAATTTGCCACAAAGATATATTATTACTAGCTGTCCCGGCAGACGTCGTCCTGCCCGGTAAAAATAGGGGTTTGTCGCAGAGGGTTGAAAATTTAGGGTTGTATGTATTATTTTTGTATGTCGTATCATAAAAAAATAGAAATTAAAAATTTTGTCTAAAAATAAATAAAAAAATTTAGGGGTGGACTACCCCTAACATTTAGGGGGATGAAAAATAGATGTTGGCCAATTCTCATAGATACCGGATAAGCACAAAAAATTTCATCAAAATCGGTCAAGCCGTTTCGGAGGAGTATGGCAACGAAAACTGTGACACGAGAATTTTATATATTAGAAGATCTGGAATAACACACACTACTTTTTACCACGGAAGATGTACGGTTTTCGCGGGATGACATAATGCGAGCGAAGCTGCGGGATAATTAATAAGCTCTTTTGAACTGAACACCATATAAACACTAGAACACTGCCGATTCTGAATATTCTACAGTCGCCAAACTAAATAAAGATAAAAAAATACATATTTACAATGATTATCGGCATACATCTGCCGTAACACGTAACACAACCTATACAGTATCTTGAAAGTTTCAAAACAGAACTTACGTTACCCCTTGGGGACCCCCAAAATCAGTCTTCGTTAATTTCGACCTAGGGGGTCAATGTCGACCACTTTGGGAATTCGTAGGCTAGGAGAGTGCAAAAGGAGAAGCAGAAACAGAACAAATTCTCACTCATCATACGAATACGATTAGCTCAAGGTTAACTGTTGCACGTTGACGTTCTGTAAGAGCGTACTATCACACTGATCCTTTCTGCTACTAGGAGAATGGACCGTATATCCATCACGGCTATCTGAGGTGCATAGGCGGTTTTCACACGTCACTTATAGCAATATTCAGGTCCAGGACATTTTCCTCGAACATCAGCAAGTTCTACACCTTTACATAAAAAGATGCATTTATACTTTTGTTTTAAGTATATATATTTATTATATTTTCAGGTGGATACAACCTAACAATTGACGTTGATATAAAACTCGTCACTCATGATGACGGCAATAAGTACATTTCTATCACAAATCTGAACTACAATACTAATTTGACTAATGGAGTTCATTTTGATGTACAAAATTTATTCGATAGCAATGCACAGTTTGGTAAGTCACTGTAAAATTATATTACAGGTTTTAATTGCTTTTTAGCGAGATGGCAATCATCATCATCCGAGCGTTAAATCCCGATTGCGTTCGGAGCGTTCACTCCGCCGGCCAGGGCCCGCTTCCCTAATTTTTCTACTCCACTTCTCACGGTCTTTAGCATTATATCTTTAAGACCATTGGTACGCATGAATTTTCATCCTTCACAACATCTAGCCAACATTTCTTGGGCCTCTTCCCCTTCGACCGGGACCTACCGGAGGCGGCATGGCTAGATATTTGTTCCCCACATAATTATCCGGTCTCCGTAAAACGTGGCCGTACCAGCGTAAGCAACACTCTTGCAGTTTATCTGCTATGTCACGGACGTGAAGGGAGTTCCTAACACGAACTTCCCGCGTTACTCCACATATCTATCGCAGCATATTCATCTCCGTGACATGCAGTTCGCTTGTTGTGTGCTTGTGTCACTCAAGTACAGGCCACGCTTCACTGGCATACAAAAGGACAGGTCTAATGATGGATCTATAGACCTGGCCTTCTAATCTTACCGGCATTTTGGGGTAACAAATGACATCTGTCACCTCACGCCACTTCGCCCAAGCTGCTGTGATAAGGGCCTTGACGTCGTGGTCAATATCCCCGGACTAAGTACAGATCCTAAGTACTTAAACAGACCCGTGCGCTCGACCGTATCTTCGCCTATGCGCAAGGATGTGGGATCAGTAGTGTTGCAGGCCAAGTACTAATGGCAGTGTATTACGCATATTTTACAACCCGAGGACAAACAAAAGTGGGACTGAGACAGTGTTACGACGATGGCGGTTGCCAGCCGTCCGTGACGTTGATAACTACCACACTTTTTTTAATGAGGGGAGTAAGATTGAAGACTAATCGCCGCGGAAAAAACGAGGCGTGGGGGGAGGGGGGGAATTCACCTTGTTGGAGTGGCACTAGTGCCACGAAGACGTGCTCTTGGGTATATCCACAAACTACGTCACCCGAATTTCATCACTTTTGATCTCTCCCCCGTTCTTGTCACAGCTGGCCACATTCGTGAGACTCCTCCCTCCCTAGTGTGACATTACATATTTTGAAATTTCTAAAAACAGCAGTACCGTAATTAGTTATTTATTTCCATTTTAATTATCCTACTTCCTACTAATCCCTACTAATATTATAAATGTGAATGTAAGTTTGTTTGTTACGCTTTCACGCAAAAACTACTTAACCGATCATAATGAAACTTGTACACATATTCTTGGAGGTATTAGAAGTAACATATGATATATATAGGATACTTTTATGAAAAAAAAATCCACGCGGACGAAGTCTCGGGCAGAAGCTAGTATTATAAACGCGAAAGTTTGTAAGACTGTATGGATGTATGTTTGTTACTCTTTCACGCAAAAACTAGTGTATGGATTTTGACGAAACTTTACAGTAATATAGCTTACACAACAGAATAACACATAGGCTATAATTTATAAAGATCAAGTGTGACTTATGCACAATATAAGGATTTTCCATCCAAATTTCGTGTAATATATAAGATTTAAATTTATTAATGGACCCTTGCCTCCTAAGTTATATATACATATATATATACATATATATATATATATATATATATATATATATATATATATATACATATATACAACCCTCTCGGTGTTCCTTTCTGCGCCTTATGCAAGTGCGAAGGGAAAAGCGGAAGCTCGACTAACACTGCGTACCCTGGCAGGCGGGGGCCCCAAAGGCCACAGCCACAGCCAGAGGAAAGCACAGCCCCCGGCGTGATCTCTCTATCCTCCAGCGTGCAGTGGCTAAATGCCCCATAGGAGGAGAGATGAACGCGCGTAGAACGCGAAGGGCCCTCCTCTCGACAGCATTGTTGACGGGTGGAAACCCTTCCCGATAACAGCCACCCTGACGTACCGTTTACAATGACCTCAGTTATGATATTATGGAATGAACCCTTATGTATGTATATACATACAATATCAGTCAATGTTTTAACATCACTAACAATTAATAGTAATATCGTATAGCAAAAACTATTCAACTAATGCAAATGTTATCAAAGTTTACCTATTGATAGCATATAATATATATAGCTAGGTGACATAGTTTATCCACTAATGAAATTTAGCCAACTTATACAACTTACCAATTAGCTAAAATATTAAAGTTGGAATTGTCATGCACTCTGCTTACATAGCATTTGAATTTAACTTTAATCTGTATGTTATTACTTACAGCTGAACGCGCCCTAAAATTCCTGAGTGAGAACTGGAAGCACATTGTAAATTTACTTCAGGTGCCGGTAGTAGAATCGTATTTCATAGAAATTTACGAAAACACTAACAAATTCTTGAAAACCATTCCCGCCAATAAAATAATTAAATTAAATACTTCTTAAAAGTTCATAAAAGGAAAATAAAAACATTTAATGTCTTTTTTATTTGTAACTTTCTGTACACATTGAAATAAAAAATTGAAATGAGTTATATTATTTTATTTATTTAATACGCCGTCCGCTTGGAATTCGCTTTCAAATTCCCCCGAATTTAAAACATTCTTCATTGCTGCTTCGCTCCTATTAGTCTTAACGCGATGATATATAGCCTATAGCCTTCCGCGTTAAATGGGCTATCTAACACTGAAAGATTTTTTTCAAATCAGACCAATAGTTCCTGAGATTAGCGCGTTCAATCAAACAAACAAACTCTTCATTATATATTAGTATAAGATAAGGTAAATATGGTATCCAGAAATTCAACAATATTTGACACCAAACACATATGTTAGCCACAATGTCAAATATTTATAGTGCGTTCAGAAATTAATTTTGTGTCTAATATTCGAATAGTATGGAAATTAAATACAAAACTGCAAATTGATGATACATTTACTATGAGTATAAACTTAGGGCCGCTTGCATAAGGTTACTTAAATTCATTTAAGAGACACAAAACGTATTTAACACGCGTAAATACAATTAGCGTCTTGTACAACGCAAAATTTGCCGCTAAATATGTTTAAAGAACTGTCAATACTTTTTGTGTAAAACGTATTTAGGTAGTTTAATATGATTAACTAATTTTATTTAAAGGTGATCGTTATGCAAGCGGTCCTTAATATGACCATTGTACTGCGAAAGTAAAATGGTATAAGTTTCACTGCTACGATCGACGCACATTCAATCATAATGGCCAAAAACGGCTTAGACCCTAAACTTTAGTGACTGAGAGAAAGCTTAGTGTGTGAGAAAGACAGGAGACAGGCTTCGCTCTCATTTCTACTCCGTGCTGTTACCGAGGCGGTAGATGCCTGGAGGGAATAACTGGTCGAGTGCTAACTGATCAATTATCGACCGCCGAGAGTAGAAAATTATTGAAGTACTGATATAGCTATTACAAAATAGGGGTTGGTGGTAGAAGAAAGAAAATTTAGAGTTGTATGTATTTTTTAATGCCAAATCATAAAAAGTAATTAAGAAATATACACACAAAATTTCATAAGAATCGATCGAGCCGTTTCGGATGAGTTTTGTTACAAACACTGTGACATGAGAATTTTATTTATTATCTGCCACGCCATTTACAATAATAAAACTACGTTTTAACGGTGTGAGGCGCGGTTATTTATTTGATTTTGGTTATTCCGACGTTTCGGCCACTTTTCAGGCGCCGCGATCACGGAAGACAAAGATGTCAAGTTTGTTTATGGTAATTATCTTCATGGGAGCCTAATCTAATTTACCAACGCTTCGCAACATGTTATGACTTGAAGAGGAAATCAAATAAATTTCCGCGCTTAAAACCGTTGAAACGTAGTTTTTTTATGTACACATATCGCAAAAACTTAAGAAATTATTATGTCATTTACAATGTCAAATCTCAAGTAACTGATTAAACTTATCGCCATATGTGCGTGAAACGGCCCAAATCTTCAATATTATTCCAGACGAACCCCAACTTAAGTAATCTATAGATACATCTATATATATATATATATATATATATATATATATATATATATAATAAAAATGTACAGGTCTAGTTTCTGTACAATGAAAAAAACCAAGTCAGGGGGATATAAGAAGTGAAATAGAACTAATTTCGATTTTTTTCAAATTTTTGGTTTCTCTGTTTGTACGGGCTAATCTCCGAAACGATTAGACCAATTTAAATGAAATTTTGTATGGTGGTAGCTTATATCCATATCCATCCATATATAGGATACATTTGATCCTGAAAATAAAAGAATTCCCGTGGGATAGTTCAAAAAACTTTAATTACTTAGGCTGGTGTACATTTATTATATACATTTTTGGCGATTATTTTATTTTAACCATCGGTTAAATATCGGTGCACACCAGCCTTAAACAGCTTATTATACAACTTATACGTCTAATTAAGTATTTATGTTGTCGATATAATCATACAATAAAAAAAATGTACATTAAAAAGACATTGTCACATGTCATTGTCATTGACATGTCCCATAATTATTCCATATACATTATAATATTTACGAACATTAAAAAAAATGTCAATTTGACTACCTCTTCTCCTATATTAAATTATACAACGTAATAATGGAAAAGATGCTATGCTAAATAATGGAAAAGACTCAAGGGAGTCTCGAAGCCGATGTTGATGAAAGTGGTATTGTTATATTTTTGAAAAATCTGTTATTGTCTGGAATCAACTCGGATGATTTTGAAAAAATAACACAACTGTAACCATAAAAATAACCAAACCAGCGTGTAGCTTATAAGGATCAACTTATTTGCAGGAATGTCAATAGGCAAACCAGAGGAAAGGTTTGTTTTTGAACAAAATGTTCTATTTTCCATATATTATTTTAAAATCGAATAAGGTGATTTGTGTTTTTTTCCAATTTATACAGAGGAATTTTTCACTTTGTGCAAGGTAATCAGTATGATCCTATTTTCTTGAACACCTCATTACGTTATTGTTTTTTTTATTGCATAAGTTCAGCAGACAGGCAGTCAGCCCACTTGACGAAAAGCGGTTACCATCGCCTATGGACATTTGCAACACCATAGGTGCTACAAATGCGCTGCTGCTCTCTTAAAGCAGACTGGAACCTGGTCACTCATGCCGGAACACAACACAAGGTTGGTATGGCGGCATACTCTATACTAGAGGTGGTCGCCATCCAGTCGAGCAAATACCCTACCACCTGGCTGTGGGTTGTTTTGTCGCCTCTTACGACAGATCGCCCGGCCGCAGGAAATTGCATTCTTTCTCCGTTCCTGCACGGATAAAAATAATTAATGTAATTAATAACAAACATAAAAAAATATGTGAAGTTTTTAACAAAAGAAACACGTTCCAAATTGGAATACTAAAGAGTTGAATAAAGAAAAGTTTTTATGTATTTCATATATCTATAGTCAGACTACTTAATCGGTGTGAATATATTAACACGATGTGGTTATCTACTGAGGCAGCTTACTCAGCGTCAAGTAAATAAAAATGAGTACTACTCAAATTTGGAAATAATGTTCAAGTATAAGTGTATGCCAATTTCAGGTCTTTGACTACCGTCAGTTTTCGTGTGGCCGCTCGAATATTTATTTCACTAAACAGTTGATAATTTCAAGAGACCAAATTCTTTAAAATAATATCTTACAGCCAAAGGTTACCCTGTCGTCATATATAAAAACCGTAATGATTGTTTCAGGTTTTATGGAGATAAAGTAAAAGATAATTTAAAATTTGACCTCAAAGTGTTCTGTCCTCGATTGGTGATGGAGGGCAATTACGAATTGAAAGGAGTTTTGATTACTGAGTCTGTCGTTGGCAAAGGGCCATACACCATGGAATGTAGTAAGTCTCTTTTTAATTAATGACGACATAGAGCTTATTAGAGCACAAATCTCGGTCGCATATGACATACTGCACATATTTTATGAGCCTGTGTATTAGACAGACCTCTTGACTCCATCCAGGGTCTCGTCGTTCGTATAATTAGTAGTTCGGTGCTAACAGATAGCTTAGAATCTCTTAGGCTACGGAAAACCTTTTATGAGTGTTTCATGGACCTCTTTGATCTTCTTTCACTACTCACTTACATAACCACAACGCTCACCATAATCGGGATATTTATCCGCATTGCCTTGGGCAACTATGCTACAGTTTTTTTAACCGACTTCGAAAAAAGGAGGAGATTCTCAATTAGTCGGAAACTTTTTTTTTAAGTATGTTCACCGATAACTCCGTGATTTATGATCCGATTTACGTGATTATTCTTTTGTTCGACGCGGAATAACTGCCATGTGGTCCGTGTGGCCTCAAGACATATCTGTCTGTGTTTGAGACCAAAAGCAGGTATCTTGTGGTACCATCTACGTATCTATAGATGCTACCACAAATAAAAACGGCTGCCTTCATGAATTGCAAGAACTATATTTGTAAGGAACTCTTTAGATGTTGTACAAGCGATCAAAATAATCTATATACACATAATAAAATTGTAGAGGTCAAATTAATGTACAATTGAAAAAAAATGCTAAAAACCGAGTCAGGGGGATGTAAGAAGTGAAATGGAACTAATTTAAATTTTTTTCAAATTTTTTTTTCTCTGTTTGTCTGTCTGTTTGTACCGACTGATATCCAAAACGACTGGACCGATTTACATAAAATTTTGTATGGTGATAGCTTATATCCTGATCAACATATAGGATACTTTTGATCCCGAAAAATTAAAGAGCTCCCGTGGGATAGTTAAAAAACAGCACCACGCGGACGAAGTCGCAGACAGAAGCTAGTAACAAAATATTATGGATTCATTGGAGGAAAAAAATCCAGCAAAATTGATGGATGTCATACAAAAGGTGATATGAATCGGTGTGGAAACAAAGACATTTTTTGCCTACCCCAAATTATTGGGACATGTTTTAAGATAAAAGAAGCAGACTTCTTTTTTATTTCTAACTCGCTGTTCCCGCATTTAGAAGCAGTAGATGTGAAATATACAACTTTTGAATTTTCTTCCTGTATAGTCTTTTTTTATTGCTGAAGCACAGGCTGACGGCCCAACTATGATGGAAAGTGGTTGCCATCGCCTCAGGACATTAGCAATACCAGATATGCTTCCCATGTGCTGCCGGCCCTGAAGGATAAATGGCAACCTAACTACTGATGCCGGAACACAAAGTCTAGACCAGGGGTGGTAGACATCCAAACAGGCAAACCCCTTACCACCTGGCTGTGGGTTATTTTGTCGGCTCTTACGACAGGCCGCCCGGCCGCAGGAAATTCTATTCTTCTTCCGTTCCTGCAAGGAGAGTAACACATCTTAATACTGAAGAGTGTGCTATGATATTATTATTGTGATGTAAGGATCTTGAATAAATATAACTTCAATCTTAAACTGGTTTTTTATTTTCACTTTTTGTAAGTATCTTTTTGTCGTACAAAATGGTCTCTTCCTAACTCAATTCAAAAATGGTGTCCTCTTTTCATTTTTGAATTCCCACCAATGAGAGCGACTTTTATACTCGTCTCTCATTGGTTGGTCAAATCCTTACGACCTGGCTAACATAGGCATTGAGTAACAAAATAAAATATAATTATGTAGTTGATAAATTAAATTAAATAAATAAGGAAATTGAAATAGATATTTATATGTAATTTGTTTTATAATTAGAAATTATGATTTAAACATGAATGGAAAATATACCGTAGATTAACAGAATGTTGTTGCTATGTATTTTGTACGATAGCACTTGTCAAACGTCAAACTCAAATGCCAAAAGGCTGACCTTGAACTTGACCGGCTTTTGTTTACAAATGAGAATTAGGTTAAAATACAAGTTTTATTTACTACAAAAGCTTCCAATAGAAATAAATTGAAATACTATAAATGTAAGCAAATAAATGAGTTGAAAGCCTGCTTGAAATGTACCACGATCCTGACGAGGATCGTGGTACATTTCAAGCAAAAATATAATATAAAATTATCTACGACTAAACGTGGTAAGTGCATCCACTACAATACTACTAATACTAATGTAATGGTCGCACATTACATGAAAGTATTGTGAGGAATTTCATGAAACATTTTATGACAAAATATAAAAACATGAGATTTTCAAAGTCAACACGGACAAGGACTAGCAAGAAATTTAGTTTAGTTAAGTTTCTCCTTGTGTTACGTTTTTAATTGTTTTTTTTTTATTATACAGCAAATAAATGAGACATTAGTAGGTACCCTAAATTTGATTAAATAAAAATAAAATTCGGGAAATATAGATTTTTTAACACGCTTTTCTTAGCTGTATGTATGTATGTTTATATCGCGTGACAGTGCAATAATATGGTACCATGGAGCTGATCTGATGATGGAGTTGGAAGGTGGCCATAGGAACTCCTGCACTAAACAAGATAGACCCGTCGTGTTTGGGCTCGTTTTACTTGTCTTTGCTAGCACTTTGCTGCTAAATGATATGCAGGATCTCAAAAGCTTGTATTTAAAAACATTTATAAAAAATGAACTAATAAATTAAAAATAAATACTAGCTAAAAAACTAAAGACACGCTTTCATAAAAAATCCAACTAAAAAAACAGAAAATAAAATTTAGTAAATTTGGTTCTTCTTCTTTACTATCTTAAAAAGCTTTGAATACACCTCAAGCTTTTTTTAAGACCCCATTCATCAGAAACCAAATTTATTAAATTTTATTTTCTGTTTTTTAGTTGGATTTTTTATGAAAGCGTGTTTTTTTAGTTTTTTTTGTTTACACTTTGTCTCATGCTAAGATGAATAGGTTATATTACAAAAATGAGAATTTGTTTCTTTGTAATGTTTTTAAACCTTAACTACACAATCATTCATCTAGAAATATGTTTCCGAGAGATAGACGAATATAGTTGAATAGATCCTACCGCGCTCGAACCGTGTTTTATTGGTATCACTGTTGCAGTTTAGATTAGTTCCACCTTCATTTCGCTAGGTGGCGTTATGCGTATGTATTACGTACTTTGAAATAAAAACAAATTTCTATTTTTCTATAAATTATGAGATGGCCATAATCCGGACACGGAAATAGTTATAATGCCTACTTTTGGAATAGTTTAATTAGTATTTCTTTTCTTATCTTGTATATAATTATCAAATATTTTCTAAGCTGCAGATGCGGCAGGATACTTTCCATATTGACATAATTTAACCTGTTTTCACAAAATAAATTAATTTGACTTCGACCCTTTGCATGACATTCATAGGCCCTTTTCAACACAAGCGAAGCCGCAGACAAAACCAAGTATTTATACTCGTATGTATATATGAGAATATACCTTACACGACAAGAAATTATAAAAGAAGTGGCTATAAATAAAACTCTATATAGACAAAACATTAATTCTACAATAATATTTTTCTTTTCTTATATTGTGTCAGTCTTACTGAATATGTTTGCTACAACTCCATTAATTCTTCGAAAAGTGGTTGTGTAATACATTTCTGTATAAAATTTAGTTTAAAAAAAAGAAAAGTGTGAGTTGAAGTTGAATATTTTTAGGTAGACGTATTACTGGGTAGTTTCTTGCTGCTTCTTCTCCTTAACATCAATAGCATGTTGTGGAGCGGTGTACATAGACTAGGAAGTAAAATTAATGTTTAACTTATATATATTGATCTTCAAAACGTGTTCTCCAGTGAATGACTTATGTTGAATAAAAACTTTACAATTTGAATTTACACAGAGATAAAAGAACGAACGAATAAAGTAATTGCATAACCTTAAAAGTATTGTTTCTCGTGTTATACTCATACTCATGTACTCTGTAGTATTATCACTTGCCAATTCATTCATATGTACATATAAAGAATACTGAAGTGAATAGTTAAAAAAAAGTAAAAAAATCCCCCGATTTTGAAACATTCTTCATTGGTGCTCACCTCGTATCGCTCTTAGCTTGATGATATATATATATATATATATATATATATATATATATATATATATATATATATTCTTCGATAAATGCGCTATCTAACACTCAAATAATTTTTCATATCAGACCAGTAGTTCCTGGGAGAGCGCGTTCAAGCAAACAAACAAACTCTTCAGCTTTATACCGATATATTAAGTGTAAGATTATTCTTCCGTGCCATTGACATAATTGTTTATTTTTAACTTCCGAGAGATTCAATGTTAAGTTTACATAAAGATGTTTAACGTCATCGGTGACCTTTTCAAAAGTGCCCTGTGCGATAATGACCATGAGATTTTAATATTGCAATGATCTAATAAACGTATGATGAATAACTGTTTGTGTAGAGGTGTCGAATGTTTCCTGTATACGTTCCTGTATATTCCTATTGTTGTATTTGGGTACTAGATCATATAAAGCATTTAATCGAAAACACCTTACAACTTAAAAATATCTCAACCATTTGTTCAAATGAATTGTTGAAGTATACTTGGAGCTCTACATCTTTTATGTCCACACTTTTATATGTATTTACATTTTTTTTTAAATCATTGACATATCTGGTTGCCTGTATAGCCCTAGAATTTCATTTTTGTCGTAATTATATTGTATCAGTAATTTTTAAATTACGGATCGTGACTCCCAGGGGGCTCACAAAGCCATACGGAGGTTAAAAGGATCGCGAAGCAAAATATATGTAGAAGTTTTAGAAATATACTTGTTGTAAGCACTTAATTATGAATTTAACCTATATCTAATTTATAATTTATATAAAATATGCTATGATAGAAATAACAAAAAAAACAATTAGATATAGTAGAGGATACGGATTGCAGAATATTTTTGCATAATAGAGGGGTTATGCTATGAAGAAATTTGAAAAACACAGCACTGCAGTATTGTGTAGCAGCATATGCATAAATTATAATATACTAGAGTTTACCCCGCGGCTGCGCCGCTGGTTAACCTCTAGTGCGTATCTCTTGTTTATAGAGCAAGTGCTAGAGGTTATATTATATTACATTTTTATGTATTTGCCCACGGAAGGTTCACTTCATTTTATATCGCTAATTATACCATCCCGCGTCTATCTGTCAACAAAATAAATTACAAAACTTGACCGAATAGGCAAAAATGACCAAAAAGGCCAAAATGACCAAAAAGGCCAAAATTACCAAAAAGGCCAAAATGAAAATTATCCCTTGTCCACCTTCAGTATTTAATTTACGTACGTACCGAATTTCAGCCAAATCGGCCCATTAGTTCTTCCGTAAAAGCATAACAAACAGAAAGACAAATATATTTTTATCCCGGAAACTATCCCACTTTTCGGGATAAAAAGTATCCTATGTTCATTCTCGGTATCGGAAACATATATATACTGAGTTTCAGCCAAATCGGTCCAGTAGTTTTTACGTGAAAACGGAACAGACAGACAGAAAGAGTTACTTTCGCATTTATAATATTAATAGGGATTCCTACTACATATTTAAATAATTGCAATAGTGCTGGTACATTTGAATACACAACTAATTTGCTTGCAGTAATTTATAAAAATGAAAAGTCCAGCTTTTAGAAGTGATAGCTTCTTATGGGAGGGTAAATCGCTTCGTTACGTAACACGTTACGGCGCCATTCTGTCTGACTTCCCTTTCTCTCACGCATATGGCAGCAGTAGGCAGCCTCCTGCTCTCTCACTCTAGTTCTAGCTAGCTGTATTTCGGTACATATTCAAGAATTTTAACTAAGAATAAAATATATTTTATAATCAATAAGAGATTTTACTGATAAATAACCTTTCCTTACATTTTCTATATCAATATAAATAAATTTTAAGTCATAACCTAAGCTTGTCTCAAGTTATACAATTTCAATATTAAATTGTGCAATTTAGGTTAGTTTTTTTATTGTGGAGCCCCAAACGATGGATTTGCCACGGGCCTCATAAGATTATATATCTACGCCACTGAACCAAAAATATTCATAAAAAGTTTCTACCACATTATATTCTAAAGGTCAACTTAACACCTACTCTAAAAGGTAAAACTCTTGTTAAAAAAATAGCAAACCACACTAAAAAAATTTAATGATGGAGCCACTTTATTTCAAATCTTTGTACATTACACAAAAACTCATTGTAAAAAATATCGCAAAACAAAGGAACAATACTCTAATAGGTATATAAATAGTAAACTCCTTATTATGAATATTCAGTAGTTTTTATTTGGTTTAGCCAATAGGAGGTCATTAAGAAAATAAAATGTTTGAAAATATCACATTATTTACAAGTTTTCTTACAGTCGTTTGTTTGACTACTTGTGCTTCACGTAAGTGGGTTATTCCTTTCATCTAAAATTTAGATTTGTATTATAATTAGGTATAACTAAGAAACAACTTTAAGTGTGTAATCGCTATCGTGTGGACTTGTAGTAGACTGATTTGGACATCACGGGCTATCGAATTGGAAAATTGCTGGAAGAAGATCACACTATTCCAGTCTCAATGACATCATCCGCCGAGCTTTCGGTACCGGAGAGGTCTAGAACTTTATAAGCAACGATGGCAATAGGTAGACCAGAAGGAATGTCACTTATTCTTTTGAAGATGTGACAGCCGCTAGTGTACGGTGTGACATTTTAACCCCGTCACATCTTCAAACTACCGAGTCAGGGGCTGGCAACGCCGTCGCTTCAATTGAAGATGTCAAACAGCGCAAATATACTTACGTATCATATTTGCGCTTATACCTTGCGCAAACACCTTAGCAATAGATTACTTATTAGTGCCGTTTGCAGTAGAAACATTCAGTTCATAAGGACCATCTGTAAAGACTTTCCTCAAAGACATTTATAACAAACTCGCGACACTACCCGTGATTAGAAGGCAGGCAGGCAGCGAAATATGAACATATTTCGCTCAGCGAATCAGCTTTGCTATAAAATATGGCAATGCATAGCCTTCAGGGCACGCTTCCTCCAGTCAGTGATCTGCTATATAATCTATAAATAAAGTTATCATTTCTGTATAATATAATAAAATTATACTTTTATCTCAGCTCCATACATAACTAAATGCAAACCAGAGGACTCAAAATGTGCAAAAGAAACAGCTCAAGTGACAATACCAGTATTTGCTTCTGGTATCGCTGAATACGGTGTGGAACAATTAGACCCAGTTATGTTTGATAAAGTCGATGCCAGTTCGCCTAATCTTAAGTTTATTCTTAACAATGTCACAGTCACTGGCACAAAAGCTTGCGAAGCCAAGAAAATCCAGTGAGTATCATATATTTACGTAGCAACTTTACATATAACCTGTGATTCTCGTCTCTTATAGTTCAATTATATTCAATACATTGAATACTTTTGCAGAAGAATGAAAATTGAAGAGAAATCTAAAATTTTACTGAGATTCCTTTGCGACACAGAACTAAATGGAAATTATGAATTAAAAGGGCAAGTGCTTTTTTTACCAGTTGAGGGTAAAGGAAAAGCTCATGTAGCGCTTAGTAAGTATAGTATTTCAATATTCAATAATTATTTTAGGCTGTATTCAATTTTTAGTAATTTTATCAAAAATGTAACAATAGTTAACAATAAGATAAAACATAGCACAACCGTATAACATATACGCCGCTGTATGGAGACTGTTGAACAAATAAAAAATAGAGATGATTGCCATACATTTCCAGATGACAAGACATAATTTACTAGTATTGCAAAGATCCATAGATGACGGTGATCACTTTCCATCAGATGGACGGTCAACATACTTATCCTACTATATCAGTAAAACCACATCATTGAAGACTGAGGGTACCAATACACGAGTCTTTATATGAATGACGTTATGTACTAATTGTTATTTAAGACGTTAGATGATAAGATATTCGCTTCCAAGATTGATAGAAATGATTTCCTCTTTTCTCTAATTTTTATACTATGCAATCCGAAATTCCTTAAAATTTTAAAGCAGTAGAACTTAACATTACTCCCAAAATAATTGTTTTGAACAATCGTTACATAAGTTTTGAAATATGGGGAATTTTAGGATAAATTTTAAGCTTTTTTATGATTCCGGAGCTAAGCAACCAAAGCTGCGGTCGTCTTTAGTCATTGTTTGCGATCATTTCTACGGAAACCTTTCTTGTGCGTATACTAAAACTCACTTGTACTCATATGGTATATTTTTTTAGGAAAAACACAAATTGATCTAGATTTGGATATAGTCGAGACAGATGGTGAAGATGGTAAGAAACACTGGCACGTTAAGAGCTGGCAACACTCATTTGACTTAAAAGATAAGTCAGATGTTATGTTCCACAATTTGTTTGACGGCAATGAAGTTTTGGGTAAGAAATTTTGATTAATAATATTTACATTCTTAACAGCCTTACTCTACGGATTCTTCGGGGATTAAAACTTACACATTTTTTACCTACCAGCTATTGCTTTCTTGCACTTGTTCTAATTGTATACTTCTGTATATATTTTTCAGATATGCAAGTTGGTAGTAATTTATGCTATTTTTAATAATATACCTGGATATCCTTGCTAGTGGGCATGTATGTGGAGGCGGAAAGATACAATAGAAACTCTTGCATCCGCACAACTGTCATGTACCAAACAAGCTGCAAAAAATACTTTGTTTACTTCATCCGGGTTTCAAATTGTGTTACCATCGACCTTACGTCTCATGGAAACTCTTGTACTGCATATATCATATCAACCTCTTTCCTATCAGCTTTTTCCAATAATTTTGGATCAGCACATTGCATTTCATTTTTTATAACCCTGTATTCTGGAATGCTTCCCACAATTCAAATTCTCAAATTTCAAAGAACACGTTAGTATAATATGCAGCCTGGAGTAAAGAAAAACAAGCCTACAAAACACAATTAAGTTGCAATATGGATAAAAATATATTATAGCTACATTCTAAATAAAACTTAATTTATATTATAAATATAGGTTAGCTTAAATAAACAGACAATACTATTACTGACCTTATATTTGTACTTCATAAAAAAACTTATTTACGCCTACCATAATTTACGTCATTCTAAGTCGTACTAATATTACCTTAACTTTTTTACTCATCTACGGATGTATGTTTGTACAGGGGAATATTTTGCTCTTCACTTTTAGTTTCTAAGAACGTATAACATTGGTTAATTAACACGCTTTTATTAATTCCTGATCAAGAATTGTGTTTATGTATAAAATTTGAACAAGAAAGTGAAGTTTAGTAACATTATTTTCGAGTTGCAAAAACTTTTATATTGCGTTAATCAATGACCTACAATTTTTTTTTTATATTACTAGAGAGAACAGACAGGCCACAAGCCCTACTGTGTTGAAAAGTGGTTACCGTGGCCTATAAACACTTGCAACACCAACAACACTTTTTTTAAGGCGGGGGAAATGCTTCCGATTTACGCACAAACCCAGTAGGTTCTGGCCAGGGTTCAGAATCGCATCGGTCGGGGGCGGCATTACTGCATGCAAAAGTAATCCACCCGCGATTGACTCCAGCTTCTGTGGTGACTCAGAGAAACTGTGTACGGACAGTGACCCTACTACCCACTAAAAACCCCCTTCTCCCGTGTGCCCCGCGCTTTTGTGTAGGAAAGGCTGAGACTTAGAACAGAGTTACGCCCAGTCCGAACACCAACAACACTTGCAGCAAGTGCTGTCGGACTCATAAATGGAACTGGTTGAGATGATTCTAATAACAAATTATAATTCATATAAATTTAAATAATTTAGATCCTTTTCTGCTCTTGTAGGGAAGTGAAAAACAAATAAGCTCTATTATTTTTCAATATTTTTTTACAAACATTGACGTAAATCTGGTTTTTTCCTAGCTCAAGCAGCGCGTGAATTGTTCGCCGCGAGCGGCAACGAAATTGTAAAGGAAATTGGAAGCCCAATGATGAAGATTATGATATCAAAAGTAGTACGAAATATTGAACACTTTTTCAAGTCTCTACCTATCGAAGACTTAAGTTTAGATTGAATCTAATACCTACATATTTAAGGATTTATTAAATATTTTCATGTGCTATTTTCGTTTCATTTCATATCTTAAATACCAATCTAAAAGTATTCTTACGTAGATGCCATGGGAGATCTCATGGATAATATTTTCCCGTAGTGCCTAAATGTTTTTACTTTTTATTTATAGAAATTATTAATTTTTAACTTTAAACTATAACGTAGAAAAGTTTATATACAATCTAAATTGGTAGTAATAAATAAATATTTATCCGTGCAGGAACGGAGAAAGAATACAATTTCCTGCGGCCCGGCGGCCTGTCGTAAGAGGCGACAAAACAACCCTCAGCCAGGTGGTAGGTCATTTGCCCGACTGGATGGCTACCACCCCTGGTCTAGAGTATGTCGCCATAACAACCTTGTGTTGTGTTCCGGCATTAGTGACCAGGTTCCAGGCTCCCTAAAGAGAGCAGCGGCGCATTCGTAGCACCTTTGGTGTTGCAAATGTCCATAGGCGATGGTAACCGCTGTCCATCAAGTGGGCCGTCTGCCTGTCTGCTGATCTACTGCAATAAAAAAAAAAAAAAAAATATATATATATATTTTTGTAAGCAATTTATACTATTTACAAGAAATAGCAAACAAAATTAGCAAGCTGAAGTGGAAATGGACCTGCCACGTTTGTCGCAGGACGCATGTCCGATGGAGCAGAAGAGTCTTTGAGTGGAGACCGCGTGTCGTGACATAGAGTTGGTCGCCCTCCAGCCCGATAAACCGACGATCTGCGTAAGGTCGCCGGTGGTGGCTGGATGAGTATAGCAAGGGGCCGTAATAGGTAGCGTAATCTTGGGGAGACCTGCGTTCAGCAGTGGACAACGATTGGCTGACGACAAAAAATAGTAAATAACTTACTGGAATACTATTCATAGCAACTGAGCTGTTAGCTAATGGGAGTGTCATTGAAATAACATACGTTCGAATCTTGCTCGGAGACATGTACCACTTACGAAGTTTTACGAATTACCTCATACTAGTGGTAAAGGAAAATATTGGGTGAAAATCATTCAATTATATGCGAAACCCGCTAATCTGACTGTATGTATGGCAGATATTACATCAATCCCCTTAAAGAAGGGAGACTCGAGCTCAGCAGTACAATGTTAATAAAATTATGTTATTTTGTGTCAGCGAAATTTAATTCATGTTGCCATGATCATGACCTAATTCTTAATTAATTTCAACAGCGGTATTACAAAACGGCCAGGGATTTCGGAGGATATTCCCAACAGTGCAATAGGATTTCTGCAGGGAAGCTAGTACCGCCTCAGCGAGGTGAATCCCAAATACCGGTCGCGATTCGCCGCGCGACTGATAGTCCTCAATCAGATTTGCCCTGATGAAAAAAAAGGGTATGAGCTAGCTCTGTGTTGTGTTCCATTGACATTCGTTCAGTAAATTTGTCGTGATGCTCTAACAGACAGACAGAAATTCTAAATGTTGCATTTTCGAAAATCTGCTGATCCGAATTATTCCCCCTGAGAGCATAAATATCTACACAATCTTACAAATTAAATAAACAATGAAGTTTTAATTCTTCTTTATAAGTCCGATGCCATAAACGGCCAATGATCTTACATTTATAACAAAAAAATCTTACAATTTCTGGTTTATTTCTGCTAATTTATTACGAACTACTCAAACCGGATTCAATATTACCAGTCATATTGTTTGTGTCTATTTACATCATAACTCAGAATTAACATTCTAAACAAATAGTGGAAAAATAAATATTTTAAACGTCGCCTGAGTGTTTGTCGTTAGCTGTTAACACGATGAATCCGGACAAAAAATATTTTTAAACATGCAAACATAATTT
This sequence comes from Dendrolimus punctatus, assembly GCA_012273795.1. Lineage (NCBI taxonomy): Eukaryota > Metazoa > Arthropoda > Insecta > Lepidoptera > Lasiocampidae > Dendrolimus > Dendrolimus punctatus. Next base: position 6,266,320 of record CM022527.1, read on the forward strand.
TCAAGGCTACTTACTTCTTTGTTTAGCTAGTAATGTTGCTTAGAAGCCCGCAGCGCATTGATATTAAAGTTTTCCAATTATCGATAGGTAACCTATTTCCATCAGATATTTAGTCAACTTCTCAGTTATACCCCATAATAAAAACATTATCGTGTTCTTTTCAAAGCCTTAACCCCATCCTGCAGTGGATATAATAAAAAGTCTGCTTGTAACACGCTTGGTTATTAATACAAATGTAAATGAAAATAACATATTATTTTATCCGTGCAGGAACGGAGAAAGAATATAATTTCCTGCGGCCGGGCGGCCTGTCGTAAGAGGCGACAAAACAACCCACAGCCAGGTAGGTCTGGCATTGGCCCGACTGGATGGCTACCACCCCTGGTCTAAAGCATGTCGCCATAACAACCTTGAGTTGTTCCGGCATTAGTGACCAAGTTTCAGTCTCCCTTAAGAGAGCAGCAGCGCATTTGTAGCACCTTTGGTGTTACAAATGTCTATAGGCGATGGTAACCGCTTTCCATCTAGTGGGCCGTTTGCCTGTCTACTGAACTCCTGTATTTTTTTGAAACATAAAAAGCTATGTAAAAGATAAATGGACGAGAAAACGACAGAATGTACAGGGTACTTAGACCGTTAATAGAAGTCTTTATTAATGGTATATCTAGACTAGATACGTAATAACGTGTTATATGCCACCAAAATGTTCTACTATCTTCTTATTTTCCTAAAAAAAAATAATCAGACGCGACGTAAAATCGTTATGATCAACTGTTTTAGATGGTCGTTGATATTTGAACTCATTTGAATTAGCTCGAAAACAAGTTATTCAAGATGTTTGTATACACACGCACAACTTAAATCGAATATTGATTAGAGTTATAAAACTGATTCGTGTGTTTTTTCAAATTATATCAAGGAAGTACACCGTCTCTTATACTTGTGTTTCCGTGAGGATATTTTTTTGATGAACAAAAATTACAATATGATAACGTTCTTTAAAGTGTGTTTGTTCCTGCACGTTGTATATGCTGGTGATATCGGTAAGTTTGTAAATGTTACACAGTACTATAGAAACTCGTGTACTTATTAAATTATTATGGACCTGTCCATAAGAGAGCATTCCTCTCGTGTTCGCAGCGGCTCTCTAAAAGTTTTTATTTGCGCACGTTAGAGATTTAGTATGGCTATCAGCAGAGGGTTTACCCTAGGCAGAGTACTTTCATCAAAATTAACAATTAATGAAACAATATCTAAGAACAATAAAAATTCGAGATCTTTATCCACATAGTCATGTTAATCCCATTAAGGACCAGTAAACTAAAAGTATTTAGGTTAGTGGTGAGCAATAATATTTTAAAAATATTTAGCTATTTCCGAACTAGCTCTGGCAATTACACTTTAAATTATGCCCTCCTTACCAGTAATCTCCTATCCTTTTCGTATCGATATGTAATAAAGAACCTTTACACATTTCAGCTCCATTCATCACGAAATGCAAATGGGATGACTCGAATTGCTTAAAGTCATCGACGCAAAATGCGATTGCTATTTTCGCTAAAGGAATTCCAGAGTTAGGAGTTGAAACACTAGACCCAATTAACGTTGCAAACTTAGACGCGAGTTCAAAAACTTTGAAGTTATTTTTGAAAAATACCACTGGTACTGGATTAAAGGACACTATTGTCAAAAAAGTATCGTATGTATAATTATATTTTTAATTCGTTAAAGTGTTTTCATTTATAATTTCATTTATTTATTCTATTTGTATTTTTTCAGACGTAGTATATCCGAATCAAAGTTATTAGTAACACTTCAATGTACTGTGGATTTCAAAGGACAATACGAGATGAACGGACGACTTATATTTGTACCAATTGAAGGCAACGGGGGAGCCCGGGTAATACTTAGTACGTTCACGAGAAGTTATTACATGAAAAATTCAACTTTCACTTAAATATAAATTATTGTAAAGAATTACATATAAGATAAATTATATACAATTTCCTAAAAAAATACAAATAGTATATATATAACGGTAAATGTATTAATCCGGTGATTATATATAATAATCGGTAATTATGCATAATCACCACTAAATTTGGTAAATATTATAAACAAATGAAAGTTTATCAAATTAACCTTTTTGTTTGCATATTTCTTAACTACTAAAATTAATGGTGATTATGCATAACTACCGATTATATGTATATTAATCGGTAGTTATGCATAATCACCAGTTTATAACTTTTACCATGACCTATATAGGTCTTAAATCGCTATCGGTTGGGAACGTGTCCAAAACGTTGGCCGCAATCTCACGCTGGATGCAACAAATATGTTGGTTTTTTTTTTTTTGCAAGAGTTCAGCATACAGGCAGACCGTCCACTTTATTGAAAACTGTTACCATCGCCCATAGACGTTTGCAACACAAAAAGGTGCTCCAAATGCGCTGCTGCTGCTAAGGGAGACTGGAACTTGTTCACTTGTGCCGTTACACAAGTCAAGGTTGTTATAGCGACATACTTTAGATTAGGGGTGGTAGCCATCCAGTCGACCAAATGCCTTACCACCTGGCTGTCGGTTGTTGTGTCGCTTCTTACGACCGGCCGCCCAGCCGCATGAAATTGTCGAATAAATTTTCTTCCTTCCTGCACGAATAAAGATGTAATATAAAATTTCAAAATTTCAGGGAAGATTATAATTACAGTTGAAGTGGATTTAGGCGAGAAAATAGGAGATGATGGACTCAAACGATGGAACATTAATGATTGGAAGCATTCCTACGAATTAAAAGACAAAGCAACGATAGAACTTGAAAACTTATTCAATGGAAATAAAATTCTTGGTTCGTACTGAATTAATATTTTTCTATTTAATTTTGGATGAATGTATAATGCTCTCTCATCATCGTCATCATCCGAGCGCTAAATCCCGGTTGCGTTCGGAGCGTTTACTCTGACGCCCAGGGTCCGCTTTCCTTCTTTTTCTACTCCACTTCGCGCGATCTCCAGCATCCCCCGTTTTGAGATTGGTACGCATGTCATCCTTCACAACGTCAAGCCCACATTTCTTGGGCCTTTCCCTTCGACCGGGACCTAGCGAAAGCGGCAAACATTTGGCTAGACATTTGTTCCTCACATAATTAGCCAGTCTCCGTAAAATGTGGCCATACAACGACACTTACAGTCTGTCTGCTCTATTGTGTATTAAAATACAGTTAATAATGGCGACGGAAGGCGCTAGTAACGAATTCAGCCAAATTTTGAATGGAAACCTTTTAAATGTCGACTTCCGGACTGTTGAGACATGGGAAAGTCCTGAATTTTGTCATGGATGACGTTTATTGTAAAAGGTAATGAAGAATTCAACTGACAAAATAATTTACTTTTTTTAATATTTTATCGTTTATCTCATTTTCCCAAAAAAGTTAGACAACAACAATACGATTTCTATCGAACATTTAACCCATATGTTCAATAGGAACAGTGCGTGATGGTAATGCAAAAAAAAAATCATCACAACTAGTTTTACCGCCGGTTCCAATTGTTTATATATATTTATATGTATATATTTTTTTATATAATATTATGTAATGAATAATGATTACGTCTGAAGACGTTTGCAACACCAAAGATTGAGTCAACGTGATGCCGGCCTTTAAGTTGCAATAGAGACGATGGGGAAAAATAGAGAGAGATATAAGGCTTTATCATACCATTACAGAAAACACAGAAAAACTTATAGCTATATAAAAATATTCTAAATGTGCACACTGTGTGATAATATCTTTAATAACCTATCTCTTCCAGACAACCCGTGGCAGGAATAAAACAAATGTAACTTGTCAAAAGTGGCATACATAAATATTATACGATATACAATTACTTTTACACGCTATATATACCTATTCTAAAAATATATGTACAGCTTAATTTATAAAAGATAAAAACTACAAATAATAAATAGGTCCCAAATCACCGTCAGCTGGGAACGTTCCCAAAACGCTGGCCGCGTTACCGCGTTGTATAGCAACGCTTATGCGTTGCCCAAAATATAGACCAGCGTTTTGGTTTCTTGAGACATCTATCAACCGTTTTGATAGGTCTCGATAAAGGCGGTGGGCTTCTGGACCCCATGGCCCGAGAGTTTCGACACCAAAAGCCGCAAATATGTATCCACTACCAATGGATGCATATTTGCGGCGTTTTAGGTCCTCTTGTCGGGCGGCAGCTGACGGACGCTGCCAAAGTGTCAACGCACGTTACGTCCCAAACTATTGGTCGTCCCATCTTCCATCACATACAATTACTTATATTATATTTTATTCAATAATAAACATATAAGCATGAAAAGTATTATATTAGTAAGAATTGACTAGAAAAGAGATGGAATATGGATTCATCTGGAAGTTCAATTCACACAAATCCCCTTGTTCTTACCTAGTGCATATTTTGTGACATAAAAATCAGGGTAAGAAGCCTTTACCGATGTGTGTAAGCCACCAATCCATGTTGGACAAGCGAGAAACTAGAACGAGGCTAGAATTCGAGTTCGCGCCCTTTGAGGTCAGGACGCATGCTCCTAGCCATTACGCTACCACAACTCAATACCTACTGTTAGTTCTCTTAAAAATGAGTAAAACTAACTTAAACAAATTTACCAAATTTAGACATAAACAAAATTTAATATTTCAGGTTTTGCTGCCCATAATCTTATTGCATCAAATAGTAACGAGATAGTACTCGAAGTAGGACCTCCAATAGTGAAGGCCATAGTAGAGAAGATCGTCAACAACGTCAAAAGATTCTTCGAGAGAGTACCCGCTGAAGATTTAGAACTATTGTAACTTATTAATTTTAAAACTAACAATTACATAAAATAAAACAATTAACTATAGTCAAAATAAAAGTATTTTAGTAGTATAACTTGTATTTTGTTTCTGGTGACTTCACCATTTATAAAATTTTATATACATTCATATTATCACACCTGATTCCCACGGGAGTAAATAAACACTATGGATCTCCACTTTCATTAACCCCTTCATACATTGCATACATATATTTGAGATGCTTTTTATCTGCCTTCTCTTGATCATTTTAACACTCCTACTACCGATACCAACTCTAGCGTTCACTATGATGTCATACTTGCTTTGAAATTCACTTTCACATTCCTGTTTCAACTCTTGTTATAGTATCTTTCAATCCACAACGTTCCCTTATTTCACTATTCATTATCATATAATTCATGCTTACCCACACATACTTCTCTAAGCTCGCATTTTAAATGAGTTTATCCTACTTTCATACTTCTTCTGCTATACCCAACTTTTACTGCCAAACATTAACGTTGACACCGACACCCCTTGATGGACAGGCAAGCGTGCCTTTATAGACATTTTCTATCTTTTCATAAAGAAGTTGATTGGTAACATATTTTAATAAAACATTTAAAAACTTATAGTCGTACATTAACTGGAAAGAAGAAAGAGAAAACTCTCGGAGAAAAAGGTAATAAGCACAGTTATGGGTGGTAAAATATTCGGCATATTTTACAATGTCATAAAAACAGTGGTAGAGATCAAAAAATTACATCTGGAAAGTTAATCAAGATTCGTTAAAAATATTTGAGACACTCATTACTAACCTTTATTTACATTTAGATTCTATAATTTAGTATCCATTCATTTACTAACGTTATGATAAGTTATTAGTAGAAAATTGATATTATTATGGAGTAAGGCAAATAAATGAATAAATTATGATATAGAAACTACCCCCTGGAATAAAATTCTCAAATAGTCAATGTCTGCATTAAAACCTGCAGTAAATTGTATTATCTGATCATTTAACTGTCATCACAGCTAAACACTGCGTTGGTAACGTAATAAACCATAAAAGAACAATTATTTCGGATCTTCACACACAAGCAGTGCACATAAAAATGTCAACACAATCGTGAATATTTGTAACATATGGGAGCGCTTAATGTCTTCAGCTTATTTAAGGATAAACGAAATGGTGGTATTAAATTGGTTCGGAACAAGTTATATTGGATTTTATATGAACTGAAATAATGGCACTTAGTATATATGTCTCAGCAATGATGATTCAAATAAGGTATCTGACAGAATTAAATAATGTATTCCATTATACTCATGAATTTACAAATTAGTGCGTGAAATATTGTTAAAGAAAAGCTTATTCTGTATTTTCAAAAATAGCTACCACACCTTAAAAACTGTTAAAGTTTAAGACATTGTATTTTCTTCATACGCGTTTAAACTCTCATTACACGTAATTTAGATAGCACACGTATATATTACATTCAAATACTTCGTCCTTAAACGTACTTAATACATTATTTCACAGTCAGCTGTCTACAAAAAACCTATGAGTTTATTAAAGTAAAAATTATTTTAAAAATAATGCTTTAAATCTATAAGAGTTAAGAACCTTTATCCTATATCATATCAAACATATAATCATATAGTCCAGAGAAATTTCGATTTAGAGTTCACTTTGTATATAATTGTTTGATGTATAATCTTTTTTTAATTGAGAGAAGAACAGAACTAATATAAATAAATAGTATAATGTAAACGGTATAAATACAGGAAGAGGTATTTCGTAAATTGGAAAAAAATAGTTCTAGATAGATACAGTAAGTTAAAAGCTAGTTTTAACTAACTTTAACTTACTTTCTGTACTTTTTTATCTTAAACTGATTTTATTTTATTAATAATAGAGACATAATAAATAATAATACTTACGTAATATATATAAGACTGTTTTAAAATGAAAAGAAAGAAATACCCTGACAAACGTGTAAGCCAGGCTAAGGAAAATATTTTTTTTTTAATACCTATCAATATTATATTGACTGTGTAATCCATTACAAAAATAATAACTATAAGAAAAGATATAGTCAATTTTATGCACTATAATTGTTCTAGCATGCTAGTTTAGCTTTAATGCTACTCGTGACAAGCTTATCTGTTTATTTGCCATACAATGCCGCTGATACGATGAAGTGCAGAAGTCCATCATGAATCTCAATATAGGGACTGAGCCCCTCAGCAAAATGCTCAGCGCGGTTACTGACTGCGCCAGCGTCTGCCAGTCTGTCAATGGTTGTTTAAACTATCCCCAACCATTGTTCAGGGCGGTAGACATAATACGGTGATTTAATAGGGATTTATAAAAACCATTTCCTTGAAAAATATACAGACGTGTGCTTATTAATTGAAATAACTGTATACTAGAATATTTTTATTTCTTTGTCATAAGTCCTGTCGTCATCATCAGCCAATTGTAGTCCATTGCTGGATGTAGGTCTCCCTAAATCCGTGCCACACATCCCAGTCTTCTTTCTTCAACCAGTACATAGGGGTCATCTTACGCAAAGATGTCCATCGAGTTAGAGGTTGTCTGCGTGTTTCTTAACGAAAATGATAAAAATATTGAAAGCGTTCGTCAAAATGGTATAAAATTTAAATTCCTAATGGCATTACGATTTAATCATATACCATAAATAAAATAAAAACATAGATTAATTGGAATATTTTACACGGATTGACTGGCGTGGACACTACATTTACCGATGTCCTGTGGCAGTCTTAACTTTTTTTCAGTTTCACTTCACTATTCTATAGCAGCTTATAAAATGTAACTTGGCGTTGTAATACTTAAATCAACGTAGTGTACTAGTGTATAATATGAATTGACTTTTCTACTCCTTTCTATGTTCTCAGTCTCGTAGCGCCTAAAGTGTATCCCGCACAAAGTTTTCTGTCTAGACATTCGGAGGAGCATTGCTATGTAGGAGCCCGAATACTTTATCTGTAGCGAGGGTTCTTTGTGAACTTTCTATTTTAATGGGCTAAATTCAATTTCGTTCTCAAGCTCCTAACAGAATTTCTTCTTACTCTTAAATTCCTTAAAATAAATGTGGTGATACGATTATTATCTATACTATTATAATATTTTATACATGCCGTGTCTGTAGATTGAAGATATTCAAACAAAAAAAACCAACTGGAATAGGTTATACACATAAAAGACGGAGAACACGAGGCAATTTTGTTTTACATTTCTTGTCTGTTTCTTTGGGATTCACGTATAAACTACTGGACCGATTTCGATACGGTTTTTGCCGATCGACAGCAAATTCTTACACTTAAAATCTACGGTACTTTATATTCCGGGAATCATACGTGAATTTCTTGAGAACGCTTTAATGTGGTCCGGCTGAAAAAATCGAATTTCGCAGAAATATTTTCAATAATCGATAGCAAATTTTCTGTGATAAAATCTGCGATATCTATATCCTGGGAACCCTGCGGGATTTTTCCTGGGCATAAATTCAAGTTGTTAGGACACGTGTAAATTAGCTTATTCCTAGTACGTTTTAATGTCGTGTGTGTCGATCACTTCCAAAGTGGTTGGAGGTGATCCGTGGAATTATGTTAGTGTATTTCAGTACTTATCTATGTGTTCGAATCCTGCATGCTTAAATATAATAATTTTTAAATAAAACTTTACGTAAATCTTTATTACCAGGATATAAAACAAAAAAGGAATATGAATTGAATTATAAAAATTAAATTACTGTAATATATAATATGATAATTTTAGATTAGATTCCCAGGCGTTCAAGGCTGTGAGAAAATTCAAAGATGAAGAACGATCGTTTATAATGTTTTTATTTTAAAATAAGACGATATAAACTAATACAATAAATGAAAACCTAATTACATTGTATTCTACCTGTTCCTCAATACTATAAGTAGAATACTGAGAGATAAGGTATCCAGAAGGTACTCCGCGTTTTCTCGCTGGATAGCTATACTCAGACCTTATTTTGTGGGGGTACGCGGGGGCACGCAGTACCCTTAAAGGAAATTTCGAAAATATCAAAAAATTGCCATAAAAACTAAAAATGTAAAAAATCAATTTTGATAACCTTTACAAAGAACAATAATACGTTTTTTGGAGTGGAGCTACAAACAAAAAACATAGACCTACAACTTTCGAGAATTAGCGTGCCCCAAAAAAAGGTGATAAAAATAAAAAAACTTAGTTTAAAAAAACCGACTTCAAAAACTAAAAAGTATAAAATAACTTATTTCTAAAGCTATTATTATTAATACATACTATCTTAAACATCTTAAAGTCGGTGTTTAGTAATTTTCAAAATATAGTAATTTTTATGTTTTACTTTGCACCGCCTTCAAGATGTTTTAGATATTATATATTAATAATTATAGCTTTAGAAATAAGTTATTTTATACTTTTTAGTTTTTGAAGTCGGTTTTTTTAAACGAAGTTTCTTCATTTGATTTGATACTTTTTGGTGTCTAGCTATGTATGGATAGACCTACGAAAGGTGCCGCGCATCTTAAAAAATATAGGTCCCAAGAAACGGGAACAAAAAAATAATCGTAAAATGAAAACTACTAAGCCAAACAACGTTATATTTTTAGAGGACCAAATGGCAACTATTCCGCATCAAAATAAACAAGAATCGCGTAAATCTGATCATAAATCTCAGCGTAATCGGTGTACATATGGAACGGAATGGATTTTTTTTTTCATAAAAAATGTTCACAAAATGAAAACTACTGGGCCAAACTATGACAAATTTATAGGGGACTAATTGGAAGCTATTCCGCGTCAAACAAAAAAAATCACGTAAATCGGATCATAAATCTCGGAGTAATTGGCGAACATACATAAAAAAAAACAAAAAGAATATCCCGACGAATTTAGAACCTCCTCCTTTTTTCGAAGTTGGTTAAAAAAGTGTGGCTATACTGATATCCCTTTTTCAAGGTAGGCACCAGTCCTCTTATCACCTGAAGAGTCAAAAATACGTTTTGATTTTACTTAGAAAATAACCCAATACCCAATATAAACATAGTTGATATTGGGTTTCTCACATACATTAACATAAAATAAAAAACTAGACTATTATATCACGAAATGAGAAGGAAAACCGAATTATCTTGGGCGTAACTAACTACCAATCAATAACAAACTGATTTATTCCCTTGGGGTGATGATATCAGTGACAAAAATCTTTATAAACAAAGGCTGTGGTTAGATACTGAGCGTTAAAAAAGCGTTTTTTATTTAACAGTGCGACACCCTAATTTTGTTGCTTGCAAAATAAATTTTTATTAGTCGGTTTACCGTATTTATAGTAGTTAAATATAAGTTCCGAAATAATAAACCTATTATAATCTCACAAATGGATATTTGTTTGAGTGATTTGTTATATGTTTTGGCTAGCACAGAGTTGCGCTCCTCTCACTACAAGAGTGAATAGATATACAAACTATTCTGAGACAAACTGTCCTCGATTGTCTCAAAAAAAAATAGTATTGAGATTTGATATGTAAAACTGTCACTAGTACTAACTAGGTCTTAGATTTGGTCAATAAAGGCTAAATTTAGAGAATAAATTGTATCATAAATCGAGTCGATCATTCATCCAGTCGACTAATTACAATACCCGACTCAGGCTTGAAAGCAACAAATACGAATGAAAACCATCTGCAGTCAACGAGATGTTTAAATAGTCGAAAAACGTTTGATCATATCATAATCACACATAGCTATTCTCTTCATATCAATTTAATTGTATGGTAGATTTAAAAAGTATAATATCTGACAGTTGCCGACTTCTAAACAAGCAAAAACAGTTTCGCTGTCAGTCTTACCTTGACCTTACCCATAGCATTTCGTTAATAGTAAATATTTTGCCAGTTTCGCCGGGGGTTGTGGTGGCACGTGCCAAAACCATTTGCTTGACGTTTATGCCATGTTCTCTTGTTAAACGAGTGACGAATGGTTTGAGGTTTGTTCTGCTGTATATTTAAAAGGGTGCATATTGACGATAATAAAGTAAATCCTCGTGTAACTTAGATTCTCGCTCCTGGAGATCGTCATGAGTATAAAAACGAAACCTTTTGTCGCCAGAAACTATTTTAACATATCTAGTGTTATCTAAAGCAATGGATAGATATCCACACTAATAATTATATTTGAAATCAGCGTTGCTTATAGTTACGTATTTTTCCTCCACTATGACCTTAACAATGAACCCAATACTATAGACTTCTGCATTTTCGTATTTTCGTCAAAGAGGATTTAGATGACTTTAGAAGTGTTTTTATCGTGGAAACCAAACCATTTATATTATGAAACAGGATCCTCGGCTACTTAATTTTTGTAGTGAAATTGCTTTGTTATACTTGCCTCAGTATCTACCCGGCCGAAACTTTGGCTTCGTGTGGGACTTGCAGCAACTACAGAATTTTTACTGAAACAACCTTTTTGTTCCATCCATACCATCCCTCCCTAAGAGTCATGGGACAACAGCTTATCCAACGTCGCAGTGATATTTATTAATGTTAGGCCAACGAATATGAAATTATACAAGCACTATTAGTGCCGTGGTAGTTTAAAGGATAATGCACTCGGGTTTTAAGTGAAGTGATTACTAATGCCGACTGGAAATCATGCACCACTTAGCAGTTATTTTAGCTAAACATAGTTCTGGAACCTGCACACGGAGATAGCCAATATGTCAAACCACCATTTCGCCTTGAAAAAGTCAGGTCTTTGATTGAGCTTATATAATCAATGATTCAGGTATACTATCCATTCCCCTAGAAATTGGAAGGCCCGAGTGCAATTTTTGTTTGTTTTCCAATAATCTTATATTAATATACATAAAAACATATTCGACTGTGGCACAGGGAAGTCATGGGTGGGTTTATTCTTGCCACAGAGAGTCATTTAAAATATATAGTAGTTATGACATAGTGACACTTCGCAAATAATTTTACTTAATATATGACTATATTATTTTTATATCAAAAATCGGAGAGGCAAGGAATCATTATTATCATTCAAGTAATTACTTCGGGGTGGAGTTTTTTTTATTGCTGGAGTTCAGCAGACAGGCAGACGGCCCACTTAATGGGAAGCGGTTACCATTGTCTATGGACATTTGCAACACCAAATGCGCTGCTGCTCTCTTAAGGGAGACTGAAATCTGCTCACTAATGCCGAAACACAACTCAAGGTTGTTATGGCGACATACTTTAGACCAGGGGTGGTAGCCATCCAGTTGGGCAAATGCCCTACCACCTAGCTGTGGGTTGTTTTGTCGCCCTTTACGACAGGCCACCCGGCCGCAGGACATTGTATTCTTTCTCCGTTCCTGCGCGGATATATAGTTATCATCATGTTAACAGTAGGACATTTATAGGCTGAAATATATATAAGTGCTATTATTACAAGTGTTTATTTTATTACAAGACTCAAGTATACAGAGGAAGTAAGTAGTAATATTAGCACAAATTTTTAATATGTAAATATTTCATTAATTGGTACTTCATCAAGGTACTGGTTGAAGTGATCGATAAGAACACCCATGAGTGCACGCATTGCTGGAACTTGCGCTTCAGAATTAAACTCTCGCCAACGATTGTTAATAACATAGTTCACATTTCGGGCTGAAACAAATGATATTTTCAAAATTACATCTGAGCACAATATGATATTTTACTATGTCTACACTCTTTCAAAGTTAAAGATATTATATATTTGACTTGGGGTATACCCTTACTGCAGAAAATCAAAAAATGTACTTAATATCCCTGAATAAATTGAAACACTTTACAGTTTCTGCGTTACATAAAGACCCAATATTTGGTGTTTATTTGTCATTTCTCATTTATAACCTTCTTCGTAAACTTTAAGTTCATTCTTTATTATAGGTGCAACCGTGATCATAATAAACAATGTGAAATAAAATATAATAAAGGAAACTTACATCGTTCTTTATCACCTGAAACCAAATTTTCGAACATAAAAGTAGCCTTTTCTGTAACGTCCAAGTGAGTTAAATCGAAATTGGTTAATTGAATATATATATTGCCTTCTTCTCGTATTTCTTTCCGTAGGTTGCCATTAAATGATATTTCATACTTTTCTACAAATTATGTAAAAAAATATTTTACTCCCAAAGCACATGAATTACAAAGACTGTTTATTTTTTAACGATTTTAAGCGATTTCTTGAGCCGCTTCTTCTCTTGAAGCCATAACATGTTGTGAAGCGGTGGTAAATTAGATAAGTCTCCCATAGAACTAAATAATTAAAATGAACAAGTTGGCGATAGGCTAAATAAAACTTGAACAATACTCGTTGAAATTTGTCATCTTTGTGGTCCGTGATCACGGCCACTGAAAAGTGGCCGAAACGTTGGAATAACCAACATCAAATAAATTACCGCACTTAAAATCGTTAAAACGTAGTTATTACAAAGATACTAGTTAAATAAATATTATCATATGCGTTATTTGACTTGTAGAAAAATTATTGTGTCCCCGTGGACACACACCCCTAAGACCCTTGAAGAAATTTAAAAATGTACAACCTACAGTTCCAATGTTATTTTCAATGTTACTACATTGAAAATTTTTGTACCATCAATTTTGCTTTAATTTTCTATACCATTCAAGCTATTTTGTACTTTTTTACGCCTAATCGGCATAACGGGTTTCTATAAAGTTGGCAAGAATAAATATCATATAAATGATAAAAGAACATAAACTAGGAATGAAAATGTTTATGGGCTGCTTATAATTCCTCAAGTTACTTGCTTATTAATCCTTAAGTTAGATAAATATGTTGAAATTTGGGTAGAATTAAAAAAAATATGCATTTTCAACGTTCAATTCAAAAAACAGACAGATGACCCACTTGATGGAAAGCAGTTACAATCGCCTATGGACATTTGCAACATCAATGATTACTACAAATGCGCTGCTGCTCTCTCAAGGGAGACTGGAACCCTGTCACTAATACCGCAACACAACTCAAGGTTGTTATGGCGGCATACTCTAGACCGGGGGTGGTAGTCATCCAGTCGGGCAAATACCCTACCACCTGGCTGTTGGTTGTTTTGTCGTCTCTTACGACAAGCCACCCGGCAGCAGATATAGGAGAAATAAAAGGATACCTCTATTTGTATAAAAACAAAAGCCGACGAATTCTTGGGCAACAGGCAGTATATTAGTATGTAGTAACCTATACATATGCTAAATTTTCAATTTAATTGGTATATCTAACATGAATATCAATCTTAAAATACTTACTAAAGTTACCTTCTGCTTCACCTTCACCCATCACCCATTGAGAAAGCACATAACCATTCATTTGATAATGCATTTCAACTTTTAGGACAGGACAATCCAAAAACATGTGCCACTCTGCTGGTTCATCTGCTATGTTAAATCTAAAAACACACTCAATTTAACTCAACGATATCACGTGGTGCGTTAGGTAAAAAATCTAAGGAGTGTAATACAAGTTATTGGTGGCAGTTGGTTTTTGTATTAAAATCAAACTCGATGAATGGGACTGTATAATTATTATTATTGAACTTTTTACATAAATAGAAATATACATAGAATAAGTACAGGTTATGAGAAAGAGTAGAATTATGAACAATTGAATAAAGAAGAATAAATTAATAAAGAAGAATAGTAAACGAAGTGAAAATTTTCTGCCTTCAAGGCCACTCCTATATCCCGCATCCCGTCCGACGCCTAATTGTTGATTGCGCCCGCTATGAGCGTCGGTGGTATACAGGTTGCGGAGAATAGGTGTGCTCCGGCGGGCGGGTCAGGGGGGTGCTCTCCGCAACACAAGTAGTATACAAGGTATATAATATTTAAAAAAATCTCTCTATTATTACTTATATGGAAACTAAGCTTAAATATTTTTTATTGCATCAGTTCAGCAGACAGGCGGATAGCCCACCTGATGGAAAGCGGTTATCATTGCCTATGGACATTTGTAACACCAAAGGAGCTACCAATGTGCTGTCTCTCTCTAAAGGGAGACTCAAATATGACCACTAATGCACACAACTCAAGGTTATTATGGCAGCATTGTCTAGACCAGGTTTGGTAGCTGTGTGTTGTTTTGTCGCCTCGTACAGACCGCCTGGCCGCTGGAAGATTTATTTTTTCTCCGTTTCTTCACGGATAAAATCTACTGATCTAATCTAATACATAAAATTATTAATCGGATAATTTTCAGTTGTATGTCAAAAGTATGTATGAACATTGTCACAGACTTGTCAAATAGACATACATTCCTATATTATCAACACTATAGTTATTCGACAAAAACAACGAAAATTCACATCGATCACTTTTTGATTAACCACTAAAAAGTAATGATGCCAAAGACAAAGAGTTTAAAATGACGAATTGAAATGGGGAACTTGATTTCATGAATCATATGACTGAGAAAATGGTCATCATCTAAATGGTTTCAATGTCATTATCAGTAACCATGTCCTCTCATTACGTAAATGATCTTAAGCAATTAAATTTCAGTCAAAATAATACGTTACTTTTGTAATTTCAAAAATATTTCTGTGTTGAATGATCTCAACTTTTTTGACGTAGCTTTAAACCACGATTAATTATAAACTGGATGTTGCAGCGGTGCTGAATGTAGTTTGATGAAGCAATAGATAAAAGAGGCTCCTCTGCTCCTCAGTGCACTTCACTTGTATCTAGCATAAGTATAGTTAATTTTTATAATGTATTTAATTATTAATCAATGCGGAGAAATAATGAGGTTTAAATTATTTATAATATTCGTATTAATTCATTAAAGATGTTTACATTATATTTCGTGATAAGTGCTGTGGCCGCGGAGCAATAAATATTTTATTTTATTTTATAATATATATTTACAATAGCAAAGAGATTTTATTTATTTTATTCATTGACATGGCAATCTACGATTTAACGTGCATACGAAGAAAGGAACAAGCCGTCAGTTTTAAATAGAGAATTTAAATACAAAAAAAGAAATGTTTCTACAACCGGCAAGAAGGTTACTTGGCGGTACCATTGGGAGTGTTGAAACTAAGCCATAAAAAGATAATAACAGGAAAGGGGTCGTTTTGAAATTTTTATCTAAATGTGATGTAACACTGACTAGTAATTATCCAAGTACGTATTATATATAAGTACACACACACGTAGAAAAGAAAAACTACCCACAATTCTTGTGGATAGTGGTTTAAAATAACATGTAAAGTCTTTATTATCGGGAATAGCGAATACTTACTTGGCCTCTCTGACATCACAATTCGAAAATCCATGAAAGCGAGCATTAGTTAACGTATAATTATAATCTCGAAAAACTCCAACAATTTTGTCTTTCTTCAACGGATCAGATGATTCAACGCCTAAACTAGCATCCCCAGCAACTACCACTGGATACAACCTTTTCATAGCTAACGTAATGCATTCCTGATCTTTGAAGTCACATTGTTCACCTAGAAATATAAATTCTCATGTATTAACTTTAATAAGGTCAACACATAGATCGTGAAAAGAGAATGCTATAGTTGAGTTGTTCTGAGAAGCATTTGAAGTTGCATATAAATACTGACGAAGTTAGTAAGAGAGTAAAAATAATTAAACTAAAACGCCATAATTACGAGCTCATAGCTTATTTACTTAGAAAAGTAACAACACAAGACAACATTATGTTTGTCAACATTTTTTTCCCTAAAATATTAGTGACGTAACCTGGAGATTGAGGTAAATCCTAATAAAGTTCTACATATACATTTTGGAATAAAAGTGAGATAAGTTTTTTTGTGATTTCCCATTTTTGGCATTTTGGACATCTTTATCTTTTTTGTCCGATTTGTCCTTTTTGCTCGAATTGTTCGCATTGTCCGTTTTTTTCCGAATTGTCCTTTTTGTCCGATTTGTATGAGTTGTCCGATTTCTCCTTTTTCTGCGAATTGTCCGATTTATGCGATTTATCCGAGTTGTCCGATTTGTCCTTTTTGTCCGATTTGTCATTTTTGTCCGATTTGTCCTTTTTGTCCGATTTGTCCTTTTTGCCAGTTATGTAGTTTTCATAGAATGGGGATAGATAAATATAACTGCGACGATTTGAACAAAGGATAAAAGTTTGGTAGTAAGGAATCTGGATCGGTTTTGCTATAATTTTGTTTAAATGTTTTAATAGTATTAACAGTAGTTTTAATACCGAAAATGCACGGTTAGCACGGTTCTCATCGTGTTTGGCAGTGCTGAGGTGCAAAACATAATTTTGTAAGAAAGGAATTTTTAAATCGAGTATAATTTGATTAATCGTTTCTTTATACTGTCTTATTATGAAAAGAGATATAGTAACATTAATTGTTGAATACAATTTTAGATAAAGTGTTGCTAATTCCATATGTAAGTTTAAATGTCTCTTTAGCAAACTAAGATATTTAAACATCAATAATTAGTGTGATTATTTATAAATTTATTTTGTTATGATATTTTATGTCTTTAATTACGTTATAGTTTTATTATTATTTAACTGCATTGTACATTGCGTATTATTTATGTGTGTTATATTGTCCTTCGTGACTTCACTTGCTGGTCCCAGGTTGAAGTTCAGCGCTGGTCATAATTGGCCAGCATATGATGAGACTGGGTCCAATTTTAGGACTTATTCTGTTTTTGTTAATTTACTGTTTTTTTTTTATCTCTGTATTATTTTTGTCCTAAGTAAAATATGTCTTCCTTTTTTCTTTTCTTGATTAATAATCTTGAACCAATATGATCTTGTAAGTAAAAACAATGTACACATAGTAAATAGACTAAATATACCGTCCCGGATGAGCTTGTAAAAACTGAATTGTTCAACATACATTCGAGTATAACGAGTAATTCAAACCTATCAACCAGCTACGCACTTAAGAAATACAAGAGATACATGGGTAAGTAGTACATGTTTGTATGTTAGAAATACACATAATCAATTCAAAATGCTACTCGTCTTGGGTTTTAATATATATACTTCGAATCATGCTAAGCCGTTAAATTAAACAATCTGAGTACTTAAAGCGGTCACTTTTGCTGAATCGCTTAGTGAAATTGACACGTGTCCAGATATACTGGTAGTTGTAAGACGTGGCATAAAATCACACTTTATTTTGATAGGTACTTTACGTCATTTCCTAATATTAACAAATATGCAAAAACGAACCCTTTAGCCCATCTGTCCCTTTTTGATTATATTACACGTAGCAGCTTTGTAGACATTGCTATCTTGGGTTTAAAGATCTTTATTCTCAAAAAGACATTATTAAAGTTCACTTATACGAGGTACAGGAATTTATATTCCAACATAAATCCTATTATCCAAAGGCGAGCAGACATATTAAAACAAAAAAGAAAATTAATAGTGCATAATTATTTTGAAATATTAAGTTTTTAATGTAAAAAAAAATCAATTTCGTTTTATAGGTATCTTGCTACACTAACCATCAAAATAGGGCGTCTGTCCGACTGGTTAAGCGGTTTCATTGCCTACGAACATTTACAAGATCAGGATTGTCTCCATGCGTTCGTCTTAATCGAACTCATAGTGTTGCGCATTGGGCAACGACTGCTGGTTATTCCCTCCACATTCTCATGCCTCGTTTGAATAACGCCTCTTTCATGACGGCAAGCAAGAAAGTGGGGAGAGAAATTCCCAGCGCCGTAAACACAGCATATTCGAACCTACTTCCCTCGTTTCTTTACCGCTTACTGCCGTACAAGAAATTGTAATGTATAAAAGATGGCCTCTGTGGTTGCGTGGGCTAAGCCTTTGCCGGCCTACCTCACTGCAACACAGAGGTTTCGGGTTTGATTCATGGTATAGTAAATTTCGGAAAAGTATTTTCTCCGTTATTTACAATGGTCTGGGTGACTGGGATCGGCCTTAGAGTAGTACGTTGTATATTACCCATAATACAAACGTACCTTGCTTAATTTGGGGATATACAATATGTGTGTTTGTCTGCGAATTATTTATAAAAGCACGGGGTATAGTCATTTTACAAGTTAAATGAGGAAAATAATAAAAATATTATTTTATAAAAAACGATCACTTTTCGGCTGAATTCTTCATTTTATTTCACAGGAAACGTAACGAGTGGCAAAAATGGGAATTTGATTATTGCCCGCCAATGGCAGTCAACATGAGGGTAGCTAAAAAGTTCACGACACAAACGGTTGTATCGCTAATGTTTTAATGTAATGAAAATTTCCCTTATAACATCTAAAATTTGCTAATAGGTAAGTTAATATGAATTATTTATATTTAAAAGAAACTTACCATAAACAGAAACAATAGATAATGTAACAAGCAAAATTTTTAACAGGTAATACATTGTAAAAGTCAGCGACTAAAATGATATTTCTTCATTGTTTTCTTAAGCTTATATTACCTTATGTGGTTTTTTTGCTCAGCTATGTCATTTTTCCTAGTAATTTTTACGCTCTACTGCTTTTAGAATAAGCAATGCATATTTTTAATTAAAATTTCCAATAAAAACTTAAAAATTTAATGAATTAATTCATTAAAGTTTTTGTAAGTTTATTTCAGATTTTGATGGTATTTAAGTTAACAATTTTATAATTAATTGTTGAATTTAATTCCAATAATGCATTAAAATTATATGAGCTCGGCTGCTCTTAGAATGCGTTCCGACTTCCTGAAAATATGGGTGGATAACATTGTAATAACGACCAAATCACGATCATAGAGAGGTTAGATTAGAAGACAATACAGTGTGTGAGATTCACCACATAGGGTTGATTATAGCACCCCCGAGGACCTCAGCTGAGTCGGAGACATTCACTGACACCCCTAAATGTTCCATTTTTTTTACAATGAGTAGGTTCACATTTGACTGACACTGCGCCTGATGTCAGACGGAGATGAAGTCAAAGGTGGAGCACGCTTACCTAGAAGATACCAGCCATTCCTTTTTTTCTTTTTCTATTGCAGGAGTTCAGAAGACAGGCAGACGGCCCACTTGATGGAAAGTGGTTACCGTAGCCTATGGACATTTGCAACAGTAAAGGTGCTACAAATGCGCTGCTGCTCTCTTAGGGAGACTGGAACCTGCTCATTGTTGCTTAACACAATATAAAGTTGTTATGGCGATATACTTTAGACCAGGGGTGCTAACCATCCAGTCAGGCAAATGCCCTACCACCTGACTGTGGGTTGTTTTGTCGCCTCTTACGACAGACCGCCCGGCCGCAGGAAATTGTATTCTTTCTCCGTTCCTGCACGGATATAATTTCATTACATCCTTCGCCTTATACTAGGGCCACAGTTTTTTTTTTTTTTTTTATTGCAGGAGCTCAGCAGACAGGCAGACGGCCCGCTTGATGGACTGCGGTTACCATCGCCTATGGACATTTGCAACACCAAAGGTGCTACGAATGCGCTGCTGCTCTCTTTAGGGAGCCTGGAACCTGGTCACTAATGCCGGAACACAACACAGAGTTATTATGGCGGCATACTCTAGACCAGGGGTGGTCGCCATCCAGTCGGGCAAATGCCCTACCACCTGGCTGTGGGTTGTTTTGTCGCCTCTTACGACAGGCCGCCGGGCCGCAGGAAATTGTATTCTTTCTCCGTTCCTGCACGGAGTTAAACGGAGTTAAGACTTCTCGGGCTCTGGTCAGACCATTTGGTTCACCGCTCAATGGTTTCCTGTGTAATTGGCACTAATCCAACCAATATGTCCACATTTACTAACAATCGTAAGACATTTGTTGTCCTTATTAATTCTTGATTAATGTTCCATGATGGCGGTACTGTCCTTTTGTTCATGTGCGTAATACATCACCGTCAACTATTAGGGACATCAATTACCCATATCTCCTTGTCTGTAAATATATAAGTCCAAATGGTCCAAATATAATAAATGCATTATTTGAGCTCTTTTGTACAATTAATTTTAAAAAAGATTAAAGTGAAATTTATTATATACGGTATTGGTGCGATGATGAAAGTAAAATATTAGAAAAGATAATTTGTAACTGTAAAGCTTTAAAACTTAAGCACTACAGCACATTTTTTTTGGGTTTCGAAGTACGCTTGCTTATCAGTTTGTGCTTTTACACTCCCTGATGTTGCACGAGGACTATATTGTTTAGTTTTTAAAATTTTATATTATCTGGTATATTTACATTCTCATGTTTCTTATATATATATATATATATATGTGTGTGTGTGTGTGTGTTATGTTTAATTAATTGGACGTAGTTACGCAAAAAGGATCCAACCCACAAAATGTTACTGTTGAAGGATTAAAGATTAAAGCTTTAGCTGTATTTCCGCATTGATGCAGTTAAACTTATTTATCCATAGACACAACCAAGTACATCAATGCGGAAATACAGCTAAAACTTTAACCTTTAATAATAATTCAAAAGTAACATTTTGTGGATTGGATCCTTTTTGCGTAACTTCGTCCAATTATAAGCATACCTTTTTGACCAAGTCAGACAAAAGAAGTTAATTATAGAAAAATATTGGCTTTCTTACTTTCACTATCCTATTGTGTTTGGGACTTTTAGGCACTGGTTATATAGTAAAATATAACATAACATAACACCAACTAACACAGCACTACAACAATACAACACAATACAATGAATTTGTGCATTTCATTATTGATATTCTTTTTATGCAGTTCTTACCTGATTTCTGGTATTTTACGTTTTCTACCGCAACTGACATTTTCTTTGGCGAATCCACAGCAAATGAAAGAATGTTCCATGACCCAATACATCATACGCAAAGGATGCACATTAAAATATTTGTCCGGCACATAACTCATACACGTGCAAACGGCTTCCTCGAAACGATACAGAATATAGCGTTTCTATCTCTGTCTGGCGATAAATTGATTGAATTACTCATAAGTGTCTGATGAGAAATTACTATACTTTTGAATATTAATTGATCTTTGAATACTTTTTTAAGTTCTGTGCCTAAAGGTTATAAAAAACCTTTATATAATAAAACTACGTTTTAACGATTCGGAGCGCGTTAATATATTTGATTTTAGTTATTCCGACGTTTCAGTCTCTTTTTAGTGACCGTGTTCACGGAAGACAAAGTTGTCAAGTGTTAACAAGATTTATTTACCCTACTGCCAACTTGTTCATATTAATTATTTAGTTTTAATTTTGTTTACGGTTATTATTAACTCTATGGGAACCTAATCTAATTTACCTCCGCTTCGCAACATATCATGGCTTGAAGAGAAGAAGCGACGCAAGAAACTCTTCAGCAAGCATGTCTAGCTCCAATAATTTTATATAATTTTTAATTGGGTGGAAGTCGTTTATTTTACCTTCCACCTACAATAAAGCTACATAAATAATTTAATTGATTACAAAAATTAAACAACTTACCGCGCTGCAAACCGTTAAAACGTAGTTTTATTATGTATACAAGTCGCGAAAACTTAAGAAAGTATTACAAAAAACCCTTATTAGTGTACCTAATCAATAGTGGTTTTGTTACCCTGGATATTATAATGGCTTCGAATAATTTTTTCTGAACAATTAATAAAAATGTGAATAATTTTTATTCTATTTTAATACAACACTAAAAACCAGTAAGTATGATATAAAACATTACAATTATATTCATTGTGCTAATCGTGTTTTGTGCAACGAGTAAGAGTTCCCATAGCCCACTTCCTCCTCCCTCTATTTAATTCTTCGTATCACATTCTATAGGTTGGCAATGCGTTGACTTCGCGCTGTATTGCAAACATCTATAGATAGGCAACGGTAATGGTCCACGTGAGACTCACAACCACCAAGTTCACTTGCGCTGTTTTCCCGTTCCACTTGCAAGCGAGCCTTACAATCTTAAACTCTAATGGATCATAAAGCGTTGATGTCATTAACGACAAATGTCATTGTTTGATTTGAAAATTCCACCTTTATCAATGTCTATTGATAGAGAGAATTAATACTCTGAAGTCAACGCCCACTTCAACCCACCTCTTGACATGAGTCGTTGTGAGCGCTGTGTGATCGAAAATAATGACGTCATTAATGACGTTTTTGAAATGACCATAACGATCGTGGTCGCTATGTGGAACGGGTGACGGATTATTTTCAGTGTGTGTGTCAGAATTGTGCACAAGAGGAACGCACGCTAGATGGGTGCTGCCTGTTTGGCAGCTAAGCAATAATTTTAAAAAAACCGACCAGAACTGTGATGGCAGAGTGTATTCGAGTTACCTTTTTATTGGACAAACTTCATTCTCTATACTTGCCTGGCATAAATAATTCCTAAAACAAACTTATTATCTTTTCTTTTTTAAGTGTCTATAAGGGTTGTTAAGACGACGCCATTAGATACATAACCAGAACCCTCATCTAAAATTAAGCCCAAATAAACCCGGCAACCCCTCGCAGACGTCATTTCATGATGCTTGATTATAAATGAAGAGGGAGATAAGACCCTGGATTTACTATGGGGGCCAATGATATCACCTTAATGAATCACCTTTCTAGGTGTTCACTGTAACAAACAATATTTCTTCTAGTTTTTACCGGAGACATAAAAAAGATAGTTTGCTCTGCTGCTTTCTTTCCAAATGTGATATAGTATTAGGTATAAATGAACAATATTATTTTTATTTAAATAATATTTAATAAGTTGATTTGTTCCTTTTTATAGTCTTGGTAATGAAATAATGATTAAGGATTTATATTTAACAGTACTTTTGGAACCAGGAGTGATCGTTGAATATATTTGGCCCCAGAAAACGGTGTCTACGACTTAAAGTTTCAAAATTTACATCGAAGAAGCTAATGGAGTGTTATCAAGTTTAGTATAATTATGTAGCTTTTATAATGCGGATGAACGTAAGATAATAATTAACACGAAACAAGAGATATGAGTTTATAATTTGTACGAAGGAAATCACGGCCAAAGCTTTAGCTACTTTAACATTACATCCTAACATTAGGTTAAAATTATAACCTCGTTTATTGAATCAGTGAAGTCGGCTAAAAGTCCTTAATGTTTCATAAGGGTCAGACCTAGGATGATTTACGCTTCCAATATCAGGCCACGTAGTCAGGTGGGCGGGACGTGGACACCGGAATTAGAGTTCCAAAGAATTATTGCTTGACCAAGTTCAGTGTTAGAGATACAAATAAGTACTTTTAGCACAGTGTTTCTTTGTTTCAACAACATTGAAGCAGAGGTAATACGTTTCGTACACTGCCAGGCTCTTTGTGAGGGTTAGACCAGACGACTGGAAAGTGGAATAACAGAATAGTCCGACGGCATTTGTGGAGACTCAGTTGGTAAAGTCGTTCCCAATATACTACTACGCCACTAAACCTACTGCATTCCATGTGCCCGCACTTGTGGTAGGAAGAGCATGAGACTTCGAACGTAGTTACGCCCATGCTGATCCACGCATCAAGATCAGAGAGTGCCCCGGGAAGCAGAGCAAACTCACATCGTCAACAAAGGCTAGTTCTACGGCATTTCCAGGTGCCTGTTGACCTTGACCCCTGTAGCGGAATCACGGGAAAAGATTTTGCGCATTATCAGTCTCTCCGGAGACCCGACTGACGTCGGTACCCGCGCGTCGCATTTATAGCATATTCTAACCTGTGTATGCGGAAAACATGATTTTGTGCCCACATCACCACTCACCGGTGATTAGGGTTCATCCATTCTGGCTCGGCACTTAGAATTATTTATCTTATACTAATGTATAAAGCTGAAGAATTTGTTTGTATGTTTGTTTAATTGATTGAACGCGCTAAACTCACGAACTAAAAATTATTTCTTTGCTAGATAGCCTATTTAACGAGGAAGGCTATGTACGCTATGACCAATAAGAGCGGAGTACTAATGAAGAATGTTTCAAAATCGGGGGGTTTTGAAAACAAATTCCACGCGGACGACGCGCGGGCACAGCTACTATTAAATATGCCCGTTTCTTCATGTCATAGATGATCTGATGTTGTAATTATTCCAATTCGCTCCAGTGACAAAAACGCCCACAGTAAGTATAAGTAGTGTGCAGAAGGTTTGCCGATGGTCGCCTCTCCTGCTTTCTACCACTAGGACCGGGACTTGCCTAAGTACTCGTAGTACTAAGAACTAGACGACCACGGGTCGCGGTTATGGGAAGCGGGAAAGGTTGTCATCGGCAAACCTTCTACCCACGTCTTGATAAATTGTCACCCAATGGTGCTGTAAAATTTAAGATATAGGAACCCCATAGTAGTTCAAACTCACGATTCTCGGAAATAAGGGAAAACTGTAAAGACCATGCGCGTATATAAAAAGTGACAACGTCAAAATACCTATATTTACAGAATTATTAAAAGCTTTAAATAGACTTGGAAATAAATAGAGCAACGGAAAAGGGAAACAATCCCGCTTTATGGCTTCCGCCCCTCGCATTATGAAAATGAAGTTTTAATGTACACAACAAGTATACGACAGTTTTGTTTTCTATTAACATCAAGATACGATTCAGTGAAATAATTAACATATATCATATATATGTACATAACAGCTACATTTAAACTTATACAACATATCAAAGAAAAACATATGATATATCCACTTAATAACCACCGGGTGGCGGTATGTCATTTGTTCCTTTTGAATAATAACAGTCAAATAAAAATAAATGCTGCTAAAACATGCATAAAAAGCTGAACATGACATTGTCTTTATTTTAGAACTATGCATCGTTAAATCAAAATATGGTTTTAAAAAAGTGCTTAGTTATTTTATATGAATAAAACAGATTTTAAAGCAGCGCCTCTAGTGCCGAGTAGCGAAATTATTAATGGTTGAAGATGGGTTGTTTTCATAAACCCACATAATTAATATTAATATTGTGAAAGTAATGCTTTATTTATTTATTTATTTTTATTGCAGGAGATCAGCAGACAGGTAGACGGCCCACTTGATGGAAAGCGGTTACTCTCGCCTGTGTACATTTGCAACACCAAAGGCACTACAAATGCGCTGCTTCCCTCTTAAGGGAGACTGGAACCTGATCACTAATGCTGGAACACAACTTAAGATTGTTATGGTAATATACTTTAGAGCAGGAGTGGTAGCCATCCAATCAGGCAAATGCCCTTGTTTTGTCGCCTCTTACGACAAGCCACCCGGCTGCAGGAAATTGTATTATTTCTCCGTTCCTGCACGGATAATAAAAAGATGTAGGATGTTATTATTTACCTTCTAATCTTATAGATAATTATTTGATGATTGTAGATGCTTAAAAAAGATTGAAGAGGTCATTTCCATGTCGTAATAACAAATTCAGCATTAAAACAACAAGAATAAAAAACCCTTTCATTTGTTAAAGATTTAACCAATTCATTATAAATATCAAACTCATGTTTCATACTATACATTGCTTCTGATTACATAATTATTATTACACCACACTTATAATTATCTTGAATGTAACATAAACAGAGGGAGCATTTAATTTTACTATAAATATCCCATAATTTATTACACAAATAATTAAAAGTAGACAGCTGCTCACTCACCACCATATAGCCACTTAATGTATCTGTTACTCTAAGAAATAATTGTTTATTCTACACTACATTTAATATATTCAATAGGCTAATAAACTTCACCTATAAAACTTTCAAGTGAGTACTAAAAAAGATTTTTAATAACCTTCTAAAGCATTTTAACGTGTCTTGCGTTTACCTTCGGTCACGGTTACGTATCTGACTTTATTACTTTTTTAATGTTCAACATAAATAAAAACGATCTCAAAAATAATCAAATTAGGGGTTAATCATAAAATAAACTCATTTCATTATACATAATTAATCACTTAACACCGAAAAGTATTTAAGAGAATTGTAATATTAATTAAAATTCCCGAAGTAAAGATTTTTTTATTAGCGAAATTTATATTTCGACCGTGAAGTGTGATATATAATAAGTTTTTTATTAAGTTTATATCGCTAGAAATTAATTTTACCAGACATGTCTAAATCAGCCAGATCAGCGGCAAAAACAGCTGAATCACTCAGGCGGCGCCAATAAGGAACCCTTAGTGAGAGTTATACGTCTGTGCCGTTTGCTGTTGAAATGCTTGGACCGTGCAGTCCTAAAAGCATTAGCCTTTACAAAAAATTGTCAAAACGACTCTGATTCTTTAGGTGATCAGAGGGCTAGCTAGCTGGATCAGTATGGTAATCCAGCGAGCAAACGAAGCTAGCCTTCTGGACACCTTACTTTTGGAAGACGGCAACCTAGGCTCACGGTCACGAAATATCAAACATATGGCGTAATATCTAAGTGTTCACGTACGAAATGCACGCGCGGTCTAAGTAACGTCTACCGCGCCCGCGAGTCAACGTGAATGAATACTATGAAGCGATCTCTTCCAGGCAACCCTTGGCAGGGATTGATAAAATTTTAATACAGACTTTGGTGTAGTTAACAAATAAATAATCACGAATGATAAATAAACATAAATACAAAAATAATATACATATGTACACACACGTATTATAACAATGAAACATACATATTATACTCATATAATAGTTTTAGGAATTATTATACACAATGCTTCTAAACCTGATTTTAAAAGTACGGTAAGGATATGGCTTGTCATTGTAGCATTTTCCTTACTTTTGAAGTCGGTTATATGTTTTATTGTTAAAAAATATCTACTTTTTAGTTCCACAAACATTTGAATATCTTTAGAAAAATAAATATAAAACATGTTCTACGTGTCTATAATATTTGAGGGTTACTCTCGATATTCCTGGGATCCAGTCATTAGATTCTGACCTGGTGACAATAGGACCACCTCGAGAGTAACCACCATACTCTTTCAAATAAAAAATATTGAAAATCAGTCAACAATTGTCGGATAAATCGCGTAACAACCACACCAAAAAAAAAAACAATCGAAATGAGAACCTTTTTAGTCAATTAAAATCTGAGTCGTGATTCATTGAAAATGCCATACGTACATTTTCGATAAAACTATTTGCACTACACTGAGCTATTAATGAACATCGGTCGATAAAAGAACAAGGCGCATCGATACAACTCACGATCAAAGCAGTATATAATGTGAGTCGTCAATTATGTTATCATGTTATCTAATCAGCAAAATCTATTGCATCCCAACAAAAGGAATTAACCCATAATAGTACCCAATTAACACCAGCTGTATAAAAATCCCAAACGCTGTTTAAATAAACTGATAAGATTTGTTTTATTTTGCTCCCACCTTTTAAAGTCACAAATTTGAGATTATTTTGAAAGGCAGGTGCTTACACGATGAGACGAAAGAAGCAGATTGTAGGTACGATAGGCAGAAAAGAAACTTAGAAATTCAAGTTTGAAATGTATACCTGATTTCAAAATAAAACAGAGTTGAAGTAAACAATAATATTCTTTTCAACAACTGCGTAGAAATAACCTTTGATCTAAACCTTTTTAGATTCTTGTAGAATTTAAGCAAGATAGAAAACCTTTGTGAAATTTTCATCCTTATTCATTTGACTTTGTATTTGACCGCCATTATTTTAGAAACTAATGAATATATAAGATAAAATTTTAACAGAAAAGTTTACATATAAGCAGCTACTTAATAATCGCGAGAAAACAAATGGGTAGCTAAAACAGGTGTGAATAAAATTTAAATATTATTTTTCAATGCACGTAGCTAGTTTCGAATTCAAAATATCTTGATGTTGTCATATTTTCTACATTGAATTCCTAAGCCGTAATATTCTTTGCAAATATTACATCCCCATGATGTCTTGTATACTGTAAGATAGAAAATTATTTTAAAAAATTGTTATAGTTTCAAAATATTTTTTATAATTTTTTTTAACCACTTTTATGATTCCGTAGCCTAATGACGAAACCAAAGTTCGTTCCGTAATCCGTTGTCATGCGGGAATAATGATTCGCTTTTAATGCTTTAAATAAACCAAAAATATCCATTAGACTTCCTATTTCTTGTCACAGCCTCAAAAAATTATAAACAAACGTCACCTGTATTAAGGATTCGATCAAACCCTCATGAATTTTTACTACCATTTTAACACCTAGCTACTAAATTTAATTAAATCCATTAAAGCACTGAGTAGTCATAAGTTATCATTTCCTGTACACTTACACTATCGGGTGCAGAATCGAATGTTTTGTATTTAAGAAATAATGATAGAATCTATAACATACTTATTTCGATGTAATATATGCATGGTACTGGAGGATATTCTTCAATATATAAAGTACAGGTGAAAGTGCACGTAATCAAACGAAACGCGATCATCGGGACAGGAGTAAATATAGGTATGGTGGCACGACGTGCTACGAATAGACAAAAAGTCGTACTGCTGAATTCTTAAGGATAAAACGGGATACAGTACCATCGAAAACTAAGGTGCCTATGATCAACTCAGCTATGGAATTTCAAAACCTAACAAGTGGGTTGTAGAAAATTATCATATCAGAACATTTATCATTACAACGACATACCATTTTAAAACTATATATCAACCTTATTGCAAGCGATACCGCATTTTGATTCAGTAATCGATATTTTCCACATGCATAATCAGTAAATGCCTATCACAAAATGAAAGGTTTTCAAGCTTGATTTTCAAATTACACAATATTGTTATTTTTTTCATTTTGGCTGAATATATCAAATGTCGACTTATGGCTCGTTGTTGCATGTAGGCTTCTATCCAAACAGCCACCCACATTCTGCGAAAATAATACGGGATGTGATCTATAAGGTGAAGCATCTCAATACATCAAGTAAATTTCAAGAAATCATCGGCAAGTTCAAGAAGCTGGGAAGAATTCCTGGGGTTGCTGGGTTGCACAGAGTAGTCGTCGAATTGCTGAAAATTTCTGCAAGCAAGACAACATCTTTGGTACTAACGGAATACCAAAGAATTCCAATAATATCAAAATCCTTGCAAAACAGGATTTTTATATTTATAAATATATCATCAGAAATCTTGTCTTTTATTTTTTTAAATCTCGAATTAATTAAAATTATTCACTCTGCTTGAAAGCTTTTTCTGTTCTAATTATCTGACATTATAAAGCACTTTATTAGCTTATAATCAACAGATTAAAACAAATATATCAAGGATCTCAACTAATGCTGCAATCATTTTTAACACACCACAATGACCAGGTTACTTAGAACCGTATCATAAATGAAGGCATCAGTTACATTGTATATGACAAAAAAGGTAAGATTCGCAGGCTCGGCGGGACCTTGCTGACTGGTTTTGATAGTCTGGGAATCCAATATAAAAATTCTTAGCAGGTGTTCTTAAAAACAAGGCGCCTTTTTGTGACATACGGCATTGAAGGATAATAAGCAAAATACATTTTTAATTTGGTTTACCACTAACACTAACCATGTGGTTTAGCCAACCTAAATTTTAAATTAGAAAGCCATAGAAAGCCTTATATTTTCTGAGATAAATTATGTTCTCCCAACAGCACATATGCCAATTTTAATGAAAATGTATTTACCGAAGTAAGGAAAAGAGATATCCAGACCAACTGACTTTTAAGTTTCTAAAATAATATAATATTAAAATCAATTAATTAGGTTTAATAATATTACAATTTATTTATACTGTGTTTTATTAAATTGTTTTATTTATTAATAAAACTGTTCAAGAACGGAGAAAGAATATAATTCCCTACAGCCAAGCCGGGTGGCCTGCTCTAAGAGGTAACAATACATCCCACAGCCAGATAGTAGGGTATTTGCTCATTTGAATGGTTATCCTAGTCTAAAATATGCCGCAATAACAACCTTAAGTTGTGTCCTGGCATTAATAGCCAGGTCTTAATCTCCCATTAAAGAGCGGCAGAAAATTGGTGTTACAAATAACTATACCACTGTTTTACATCAGGTGGGCCGTCTGCCCGTGTGCTGAATTTATGTAATAAAAAGACCACA
The DNA here is from genome assembly GCA_012273795.1 of Dendrolimus punctatus. Taxonomy (NCBI): domain Eukaryota; kingdom Metazoa; phylum Arthropoda; class Insecta; order Lepidoptera; family Lasiocampidae; genus Dendrolimus; species Dendrolimus punctatus. The sequence continues at coordinate 6,297,233 of CM022527.1, forward strand.
TTTAATTCACTGCTTCAATTTTTCTGAATGAACTAAATATATTGACAGAACTAAACATATTAAATGTTTAGAGTTCTGTCAAAAACATAAAGAACTTTAAAATAAATTAAATACTAAAAATAAAGTAAATACCTAGGTATTAGGGTTAATTCAAACTTTAGATTTAGTCCCTAAAATGTATATTTTATAATAAATACTTGAATAACAGCTTGTTTTGTTCTAGGAGCCATAACACAGTACGTACTATATAATATAATAAGTAAAAAACCACCTATCTGTCCGTTCAGTAGAGAAGCGCAACGTGGATGTCGTCTTGTCGCCCCTTTGTCGGTAGTTTTTATTGCCGCAGCCGTGACTGTTTTAGTAATCGGATATCGATCTATTTGAGTTACCGGTCAAGCCCAAATCAGGTAGCGATCAGGTAATGAAATCAATTAATAAACATAGAACATGTAGCGGTGATGTGTGGCCTTTCGAGCAGTCTATGTCTCTAAAAGTGTGAAAGCGTTTTTGTATACTATTATTTTCATTCTCGCGACACTTACATTACAGTTGATTTTTTTTTATTGCAAGAGTTCAGCAGACGTGCAGACGATCCATCTATATATACGTCAATCGCTCTTAAAATGCGTTTCAGCTTCGTAAACATTCGGACAGATAACTTTGTAATGACAAATAATTTACGATTAAAAAACATCTGTGATTTCTGTAATTATATTATGTATTCAATAATTAGTTTAAAATTCATATCATTCATAGTTCAGCACAAAACTCGAACGCATTTTTAGAGCGACCGGACTATAATGGAAAACGGTTATCACCGCTCGTAGGCACTTGTAACGCCAAAGGTACTACCGATGCCTACTGCCTCTCTTTAATGAGAGTCTGAAACCTGGCTACCTACCGGAATACAACTCAAAGTTGTTATACTGGCATTTTCTGGACCAGGTGTGGTAGCCATCCAGATGGGTAAATACAGAAACACCTGACTGTGGATGCTTTTGTCGCCTCTTATAACAGGCCACCTGGTCGCAAGAAATTCTCCGTTTATATTTAGTACGGCCTCTGTGGTTGAATGGGCTACACCTTTTTTAGTCTTAATGCAGCGCAGAGGCTCCGGGATCGATTTCTAGACTAGTCGTAAACAAACGAACTTTATAGACCAAGCAATTAAGGTGGAATTACTGCCTAAATGATTTATTTTAGGCAGAATCTAAGTCGTGACCTTTGAACTAGTTCGTTTTATCGAGCAATCAGCTTAGATGAATATTAAGGTTGCTTAGAATTTACATCAAAAAAAGATTTGGGGTGTCGCGTGACTAATTTGTATCTAAATTAAGCCAGTACTATTATTTTATCTTAGGGCCTATAAAGCCGCTTTTGGGTCTCCAAAGACTCGCTTACGGCCATAAGCGAGTCTCTGAATAAGTCTTAAAACGGATCATTTCTGTCCTTCGATTTGGTTGATTTGTGGATTACTATGATTGTCATAAACTTGAATCATTTAATGATATTGCATACAGCCGTATCCTTTCATTTCTGTTCTTTCAACTTAATTAAATCGATTTGGTTGATTCATCTAATTTTACCATTATGATTGGTTAAAATTTGATAGAATTAAATAAATAATGCCAAATTTCGACTGATAGTAAAAAAAAGAATTAATAGATAAAATATAGAAACCGGCCAATAGTGAAATTAACTCGTGTCTAGATATAATGGTATTATAACTACCATTATATCTAAACGACATGGTATACACCTTATACCTTTTTAAAACCTCGTACGGAGCTATCAATGTTTTAACGGAATTAGTAAAGAAATTATTATTGTTATTTACAGCAATTTAAGTTAAATTCTCAAATATGTTTTCGGTTTTTAACTAGTTGGTATGTAATCGTTTATCTTATTTGTTTCGATTAATAATTATAGCTTACTAAAATCTAGGAATTGTAATCTCCAGGCAAAAAATGTAACCTTAAAACTTTTGAATCCACGAGTAGATGGAACCACTTCTCTTGGTTATTGACATTTTATTATTTAAGGCATTATTTATAAACCAGTCCAAATGAAGTGTTAATAATTAAGTAGCTGAGAAACAAAACTAATTCGATATCTTTTCACAGATGTCAGGTACGTTTAATAACTCCGGGGACATCTTGGGAACAAAATAGAATCAACGATAATAGTATCATATTATAATACTGGGATTTCATAACTTAATAAAAATACGAGAACACTATGCTCTCGTAGTTTGAATTGATACTAGCAGCGCCATCTGTTATCGAATAGATGAAAATACAAAATAATATTTTTTTACGTCACCTGTTAAAACAAAAATAAACTTGATGAGCACAATATATTTTTTTAAATATAATTTTGTGTTATTGCTATTATTATACATAAGGCTGTATTAATCTAAAATTGCGAAGTTTCTGTGTGAAAAGTGGCACTATTTAATTAAATGTGCCTTTCCGTATCGTCATAAGAAATTCGTCGTTTGGTGTCATTCAAAGATCTGTAATTACATTGTAATTATAGTTAAGACTCGATTTAAAAACAAATTCACAACATATACTGGTAAGACAGTTTGAAACCTCTTGTAGTTTGAATAATAAGTCATTTAGAAAACCAACAAGAGGGGTATTAATTAAGAGCACTTTAATTGTCGCATTATATAAATTAATAATAAATAATAAAAATAATAACATCCCATAAACATCTCACTGCCGGGCTCGGCCCCTTTTAAGGGAATGTACAGTACACCCGCCACGTCTGTCCAAAGCGGTTTGGCGGGTTTGACATCAATCATCTCGATGGGAAGGTTTCATCGCGATGTTTTCCTTCATCTTTAGCACGTGGTAACGTGCAAACTACGAAGTGGTGCCATTCTTTCCAGCCATAATTACACCCTTTAATTAGAGACGCGAGCGCATTAGCCAATAACTACCACGGCTTAAAAAAATGTTATCATCACTTAAAATTTAAATAGGCTTTTTTTAAAAGGTTTTTAAATACAAGCTTTTGAGATCCTGGATATCATGTAACAGCAGAGTGCTAGCCAAGACAAGTAAAGCGAGCCCAAACACAAGTCTATCTTGTTTCCGACTCCGGCCACTTTCCGACTCCATCATCTGATCAGCTCCATGGTACCACATTATCGCATTGTCACGCGATATACATATGCGTACAAAAGTTCAGCTCAATCCAAAACTGGGAAGTTGGTCAAATGTAACTTGCAATATTCCACCCGAAGTGACATACATACATCCATTGCAAGTTAAATGAAAGCTTGTAATTTCACATTTCATTATTTCACAAAAATAGTTTTGACTCAGCTAATATAAATATATTAATTGTTATACATAGAAGTGTATTTATGAAATTTTTGTGAAACATTTCTCATTTTATTATTAACTAGGATTCGCCCTCGACTTTGTCCACGGTGGGCAGGTAGCAAAGATTACTGATGTTATGATAGCCAGGCTTTTTGGAACGTTCCCGGTAAGTGACAGTGGTTTGGGACCAATATTTTATTTATAATTTAGCTCTCTTTTCTTATTTAGTTTTAGTATTTAATTTTAGTTTTCTATTTTATAGTTTAGCTTAACTTTTAAAAAACTTTAACAATAAAATGTCCCGACAGTTAGCTATTGACCAGTTTCAGTATTCGATCGGAATCAAATATTTTTTCCCCTCCCTAGACAATTCTCGCAGGATTCTCGATAAATAAAGTACCGCAAATTTTGAGTCCAAAAATTTGCTATCGATCAGCGAAAATGGCGTCGAAATTGGCCCAGTAAATTTGCGTGACTGCTGACCAAACAAACAAATAAATAAAAAATTCAAAACAAAAAAACTACACAATTCAGATTTTACAATATTGTAGTTCGATATATATTAGTAGAATACAAATTTACCGTAATTAATTTAGTAAACATATACAATTTTCAAAAATGTATTGATGAGAACGCAAATTGCAAACACCATGTTAATCCATCCATCCAGGTATCCATCCCCTCAATTTATCCTATTATATTTCAATACGAACATAATTGCAAATTGCTTATGCTGGGTTTTAACGGATCAACGAAATTGAATCACTTTCATCCAAAAGCACACAACTGTAAGTACACAACGTATTCAATGATTTAATTACAGGTTTATATGCATCACTTTGGTCGATTCATCTAAATTAAAAAGACAATAATGAGCGGTCTAATATCGGCATAATCTTTTGCATCTATACGTATAATAAAATTGTAGAGGTCAAATTTCTGTACAATGAAAAAAAAATCTACAAAGCGGCTCAGGGGGACGTAAGAAGTGAAATAGAACTAATTTAGATATATATTTTTTTATTTTTTGATTATCTGTTTGTCTGTTTGTACCGGGTAATTTCCGAAACGACTGGACTGATTTAAATGAAATTTTGTATGGTGGTAGTTTATATCCCTGGTCAACGAATAAGATACTTTTGATCCCGAAAAATTAAAGAGTTCCTGTGGGATAGTTATAAATACTTTAATCACTTAAAACAGCTTATTATAGAACTTATGCACCTAATTAAGTATTGACATTGCCAGTATCAACATCATCATACAATAGAACAATAAGTTCTATATATCATCACGCTAAGATCAAGCGGAGTACCAATGAAGAATGTTTTAAAGAAACCCTCTCGGGCTTTCTTTAACTTACTTTTTTAGCTATTCCACGTGGACGAAGTCGCGAGCATAAGCTAGTATTATTTAAAAGGTTCTATTCACGTTTCAATTAGTTAAAAAAACCCAAAACACTCAAAGAAACTCTTTGCTCTTTGAAAAACATTTTCTAGACTCCACAAATATAAGGCTGTCTAACATTATATGAAGTACTTTGGGGGTATGCTCCTAACGAAATAACAAAGAAACATCGAAATAATAAACAATGTCTTTGTAAGCAAAGCACTCCAATTAAAACATACATGCTCATTATATTAAAAGAAAATCCTCTCCTTTATTTTTAAATAAACATAACTTAATAATAGATACACGAGAGGTGTAAGTGACGTATTTAGGCATGAGTTGATTTAGCGCACAAGCGAAGCAAGGGCGCTAATAGTTCGAGTGCCTAAATAGGCATTTTTCGAATTCCAAATATGACGAATAAAATATAAAAACTGATTACTTAAAGAAACAACTAGTTTTCTAATGAAATCCGTCCTTAAATCCATGTCTAAATTTGATAAACTCATTTAATACGTCACATATGAAACGTCAACTAGTTGCTCTCTCTGTGGTACTCTACCAGCCAGTATTCTTTAGTTACTAACTATAGTAAATATTTATATAAATATAATAATAATTAGGGAAAACTAATTTATAAGTATAAAATCATTTTAAAAATTCTTCATTTTTATTACAACTACCTGACCCAGCAAACTTCGTACCACCTCAGAATCAATAAATAAAAAACTGCTGAAAAAATCTTGACTTTTAAATTTAATTTGATTTCTGAACGACTTTTAAATTTAATTGATTTCTAAACGAGAGATACACATATGGAATGTTTGATAGGTAGGGTATGTAATTTCTAAAGGAAAGCGAAATTGTTGTTTTTATATTACAAGCATGTTTTTCATATTTACTCACCTTTTAAACCCTCCCTGGACTTCCTAAAATAATTCAAAATCAAAATTTGTCAAATTGGTCCAGTTCTAGAGTTTTAGCGAGACTAACGAACAGTAATTGATTTATATAATATATATAATATATATATATATATATATATATATATATATATATATATATTAGGGTGGGTCAAAAAAAAATTTTTTTTTTACAAGTGACACGTAAAAATCTGTTGCTAGACACCTTAAAAAATCTCACCAAGCATGAGCTCTTTATTTTAATAGGAAGATCCTCCGCATCGCAGTTTTGTATTTTTTTCTGAGTCCAATAGAAAAAAATCATACCTCATCATTTATCGATTGAACAGAAAAATATTTCGAGAGATTTTTTTAGGAAATTTAATGCTCTACAAAAAAGGTATCTTATATTTTTTCCGTAAACCTCACCATTTGAAAGATATTAAGGATTTAATTTTGATTATTTTAAGACAAATTTCATTGTTGTTTATGAATTTTATAACTCGTCAATAAATGACTTTTACAAAATGCGCAATACAAATTTTTACATACATACACATACATAACTTCACGCCAGGTCCCTTGCGGGGTAGGCACGAACAACAGAGCGCCATTTAGGCTTATTCTTACACACCTCACTTGCTTCTTTGACATTCATAGTTCTTGTCATGCACGCTCGTCTGTTCTTAAGGCTCCTGACATCACCTTCTGCTAGTACACGATCAATTTGATCATGGAAGGTGTGTCGTCGCCTTCCGCGACTTCTGCATCCATCCACTTTTGCATTGTATGTCTGTTTAGTCATTCTTTCATCATACATTCTTTCCACATGCCCGAGCCACCGGAGCATTCCTTTCCTTACCTACAAATTTTTGTTGGAAATTAACTGCTCTATAAAAATGGTTTCTTATGTGTGTATACAATATTGAATGTATGAATGGAAACGCTTAATTTCACTTCACAATACTGTAGCTATTAAGATTGTTTCTCTTTTGCCCTATTTATGTACACATTAAATAAGCTTTTTTATGCACTGAAGTGGATTGTCACTCTGTTATTCCGGCTACACAATTTGTAAAAATATAAAATTTTACGTTTGTATAATTTAATTTTAATTTTTATACCTAACAAATAATGAGGCAAATTAATTAACTGATTATCAGTTTCAATATAGAATTAATAAAATTTCACAGGAACTCAACGTGTATTAAAATCTAATTTGTCAAAATGATGAATTACTAGAAATGAACATATGTGAATATGAGATGGCAGCTTAAGCTTTGATAACATATTACGTTCCAGATGAGGCGAAGGTGTACCTTCACATAATGTATTAATTTCTCTCAAGGCTTGTCTTCTTTTGACATATTCTTTATATTGTTACTAACGAGGTGCGGACAAAGGCAAAATCTCACCTGCAGCTATGTAGAAACACATTGTATGTACCTTTTCAGCATTTGGACTTCTTTTGTTCACTTTGCGTTTAAAATTTGTGATTAGAAAAATCTAGGTGGTAGGGCGTTTGCCCGACTGGATGGCTACCACCCCTGGTCTTGAGTATGCCGCCATAACATCCTTGGGTTGTGTTCCGGCATTAATGTTCCACCATGTTCCAGTCTCCCTTAAAAGAGCAGCAGCGCATTAGTAGCACCTTTGGTGTTGCAAATGTCCATAGGCGATGCTAACCGCTTTCCATCAAGTGGGCCATCTGCCTGTCTGCTGAACTCCTACAATAAAAAACTTTACTTTTTTTACTTTTTGCATTCATTCTAAAAGTTATTATTTTATTTTGTAGTTATATAGATAATATTTTTAATATGCCAACAAAGGTATAGCTCACCCTAATTACGCACTACGCAAATAAAGTTTTGCGACATAGCATGATATAAACAAACTTTTAAAACAAACATTTAAATGCAAAGCTAAGAGAGAAACGTAATTAAGACGATGAAACTGCAGCGAAAATCATTTGTAATTAAGCTCTCCTTCCTTAATACCAGTTGAATTTACCTAGAACTGAACGAATTTGTAAGCCTGTATCCACATTGGGATTATCGTCCTGAACCGAGCTCTCAGTTTATGGTATACCAAGAATTGATAATATACCCAATACAAACTTTAGAAATTTATCCGAAACTCTATATTCCTATAGTTGACCTGCGGACTCTACTGTCGATTCAATGTAATAAAATGTAACCAAAATTATATATGTGACGTATGCAAAGTATTAAATCTGACAGATGGATGAAGTTCAGTTCTCAGTATACATGGCCACGCGTGCGTTTCAATTCCACATCAACTAATTATTTTTCTTTCGCTTTTTGATATAGGAGATTTATAAAATCTTCATACGGTCTATTCTAATGTACGCTTACGAAGCCTGGTCCCTTACCTTCAAGGAAGAGAACCAGCAGTTAGTAGCGGAATGAAAGGTGCTCGGGAAGATTTTGGGCCCAATAAGGAGAGATGACGGTAGCTGAAGGGTCCGAACCAACCAAAATTGGAAATCTCGTCGCCGAGCCTAAGACAATAGGAGAGATCAAATCTCACCGCCTCAATTGGGTTAGTCACGTGGAACGGATGAGAGGTCGGCTGGACGACGTCCGCTCAGTCGCTCCAATTACCAGTGAAAGGACAGAGTGGAAAATGATCTGTTTGAGCTTGAAGCCCACAGCTGGCAAGAAATCGCACAGGACAGAAACAGATGGCGTGTTCTCGCTTCAGAGGCCAAGACACATTTTGTGTCGCTGAGCCAACGGAGTTACTTAGTTTTTGATATAGAAAAACACCAGTACATTTTTCAACCAACTTTCAATTATTTTTAAATCTCAAACAAACAAATTAGCTAGATCAAGCCCCGAGCTTTCAGATTACAGCTGAAGGAAACCATTCACATTGCAGTGCGTTACGAGAATTTAGTATTTAATAATCGAATTAGTATAAGTAAATATGGAATAGTTTCCAGTTTACATACAATCAAACGCACAAAAGGTTGCAAAAACAGTGTTACTTCATTTGACGCTTTGATTCACGTAGGCTCTTTAATAGCTTTATTCGTCTAACAATGATCCGTAAAATCAAGAGGCTTAGTACATTTCCTTTCAATTTCTTATTTAAACAGTATATCAAGATAAAATATGGCGTTTGCACTGCTAATGTCTTAGAGTTGAACGGTATTAAGCGTAACGATGGTAAACACTACAGAATCACTCTGGTTTTCTGGTACTGCACAGCAAGCCTTTTATATAGATCCTCTGACATAATTTGTAACCAGCGTGGTGGCACTGGCCGAACCCCATTTACCAAATACGGTTACATTATCTGGTTGGGTGATGGAAATGTATAAATCAGTCAAGTAGCGTAAATATGCATCTCTTAGTGAGAATTTCTGGTATGTGACGTTTGCTTGGTTTGCTTGGTAAACGCATCGTGTGTCTCCGCTCTAAGCGACTATGTAGATTCAATGTGACTAGTGAGTATTTAATAAATAATTAGATTTACTCAGAGCAAGTTTCCTTTGTTGTATTAGTAATTGACATCGAATCTCTAAGATCGAAACACTAAGATAATAGAAGTGTGGTTGCAGTGTAAGATGTGTCACGTCTATTCAGCGGTAACAGGAAGTAATTTTACACATACTATATTTGCCAAGTTTCTTGGTGCTGATAATTACAACAGATTTAGATAGATAGATAGAAAATATTTTATTGTTTACCACATTCACATAAAGTAAATAATTTACAGTCATTTTGTGTCAAGGCAGGAACTAAGGGCGGCCTTATCGTTTTAGGGCAATCTCTTCCAGACTACCCGGGCTGTGGATTGTGTGAAAGGAATCAAGAGTATATGACGGTGGTGTGTAAATCAAATATTTAAATTGTGTTACTTTTGTTCTATGTATTAGTAATTATGCGACGTAATAGAAACTGAATTGCTTAGACAGTATAAGTGTTGTTGCAGTGTAAGTAACATACCTCAACTAAATTCAGTGGCAATGCGAAATAATTAATCTTATACACATTGATGTAGCAATCCTCTTATTATTGCTACATCAATGCTTATGCATCTTATGCTAATGTATAAAGCCGAAGAATTTTTTTTGTTTGTTTGCTTGAACGGGCTAATCTCAGGAACTACTGTTCTGATTTGAAAAATTCTTTCACTGTTAGATAGCTCATTTGTCGAACAAAGCTATATGTCATGTCACACTAAGACCAAAAGGAGCGGAGCACCAATGAAGAATATTTCAAAGCGGGGGTTTTTATAACTTACTTTATTTACGAAGCCATAGGCAGAAGTTGTTATGTTTATATTTACTAAGTTCTTTGGAATTGATAATAACCACAGATTTAGTCTAATTATGTTTAATTGTTGTATTAGTAATCATGTTACGTAAGAAGGTCGAATCGCTAAGATAGTACAAGTGTGGACGCAGTGTAAGGTGTCTCACCTCGATTCGGCGACATTGCGAGGTAATTTAATTTTATACATCACTCGTACATATGTTTATATTTCCTAAGTTCTTTGGAACAGAACTTTAATGAAAACTTGAAAAGGAATTTTTGCTATATTTATGTTCTTTGAACGTACTATGCCCACTTCGATTGGCGGGACTTTTAAAATTCATAACTTCTTAACCCCGAAAGTAACGTAATGAAATAAATATACCCGATGATTTAGATTTGATTTGCGTTTTAAACCTCAACATGGCTATTGAAATATGTTGAATTATTTTGGAATATATCGAAGACAGATTTTCTTTTCATGCCAAAATGTCTACGGAACCAAAATGGCATTCCATCTTTGGTCACGAATAATTTTGGTGTAATTTTTATTTAGTATTGTCTGTCTGTGTGTCTAATTTAAATAACAAATACAATCAATAAACTGTGCAGAAGAGTTATATTACAATCGTTGGGATCATTACTCAGAGAAGTTTCGTGCAAATATTAAATTCATAAATAGCCTTCGTTAAATTCCAACAAATTTAATATGCCTACATGAAATTTAAGTCCCAATTAGAAACAGCTGCTACATTAATAGCAAAATTTAATATAACAGTTTTTCAAACAAGTACAATAGATCATAAAATTTTATTTGATATTAACTCTAATTTAAGTCCTTCTGTATTGGCGTACGCCCCCAATTCCACACAATTTAATGCATTAATAAAGTTTAGAAAAGTGAACGCTTCTCTTTTTTCCGTCGTCACACTCTTGGCAGAGTGGTCGTGGTCCTCGTGACAGGGGTGGTGGCAAGCTTCACAATTCGTCGCCATTCCTCTCGCACTGTAGCTTGTCTCGTGCATTCGTGGAGTGGACCATTTAGTGCGGTTTGACTTGGTCGGTCCAGCGCATTGGTAATCTACCGCGCGCCCTCGTGCCCTCCATTTTGCCCTGGACTATGAGTCGCTCCACCGACGTGTCCTCTCGTCGTATAATATGTCCAAACGCTTCTCTAGAATACGAGAATTCATACGAGACTAGAAGTCGTAAGAGAATTGTCACAATTAGTAGCCCCCTATGGTGGAAGGCTTGAGCTCAGCAGTAGGATCTCTGTATATAATGTATCATCTATGAGTAAGACCTTTATGGTCTGTTATTATGTAGTGGATGCACTTACCACGTTTGGTCGTAGCTAATTTTATATTATATTTGCGTAAAATATACTATGATCCTGGTTACCATACGCTCGGGTTTCCAATTCAATTATTTGCTCATACATTTATGGTATTCCATTTTATTTCTATTGGAAACTTTCATAATAAATAAAACTAGTATTGTTTAACCTAGTTCTCATTCGTAAACAGAAGTCGGTCAAGTTCAAGGTCAATCTCTTGGCATTTGACTTTGACGTTTGACAAGTGCTACTAATAAAGAACATAGCAACAAGTTTCTTTAATCTACGGTATCTTTTCCATTCATGTTTAAATCATAATTTCTAATCATAAAACAAATTACATATTATCATATTATCAAATATCTATTTCTATTTTCTTATTTTTTAATTTAATTTAATTTATCAACTACATTAATGATCTACTCTGTTATTCAATGTCTATATGCCTATGTTAGCCAGGACGTAAGGATATGCCTAACCAATGAGAGAGGTGTATAAAAGTAGCTCTCATTGGTGGGAATTCAAAAATGAAAAGAGACACCGTTTTTTGAATTGAGTTAGGAAGAGACCATTTTGTACAACGAAAATATATTTAGCAAAGTGAAAATAAAAAAACCAGTTTAAGATTGAAGTTATATTTATTCAAGAACCTTACATCATAACAATAATATCATAGCACACTCTTCAATTATATTTTTTTCTTGTAACAATTATTTATTTAAATTAATAAATTACAATCTAGTACAATGAAGAAGTGCAAGCAGCGTGGCAAGCCTTTGGTGTGGGATGCGACTTGCGTAGACACGTTGGCCGCATCCCATTTACCAAACACTTCTAGATCGGCCGGTTCGGCGGCGGAAACAGCGGAATCACTGAAGCGGCGGAAATATGCAACCCTCAGTGAGAGTTATATGTTTGTGCCGTTTGCTGTCGAGACGCTTGGACCGTGGGGTCCTGAGGCCATGAGCCTCTACCAAAATTTATCAAAACGACTCATCGACTCTTCAGGTGATCAGAGGGCTGGTGCCTACCTCGGCCAACGGATCAGTATGGCGATCCAGCGAGGAAACGTAGCCAGCCTTCTGGGCACCTTACCCATAGAAGACGGTGATCTGGGCTCAGTATTCTACTTATAGTCTTGAGGGACTATGGGTAGAATACAATATAAATAAGTTAAGTTTTCTTACATTGTATTTAGAAATGTATATAATTTTATTAACTTAGACTAAATTACATATTATATTTTCATGGCATAAATGAAGAAGTTTATAAATATTCTAGTACAATAAAAGAAAACTTATTTGTATTGTATTCTACTCATAATCCGTCTTCTATGGGTAAAGTGGCCAGAAAGCTGGCTACGTTTCCTCGCTGGGTCGCTATATTACATGTATATAATAATACATACACATATATTATGTGTATATGTACGATTAGTATTATAATGAAATGGAGACAAAACACAATCTTGAAATAATTAATTTAAGAAGTACACGGAACGGTTCCATGTCGTTTGTCTTTACTGCTAAAAAGATCCTAGCTATGTTTTTAAGGTTTATTATAATTATAATAACAAATTTATTTAAAAAAATATGTCATTTCCACATACACACATTCAAAACATTTAGATTAAAAATTAAGTTATTGAAACTAATTATTAGGGTATTCAAGAGAACATAAACACAATGTCGCCTATGCGCCCACCCGGATTATTTTCATGTCATATTTTTTTTTAAATTTTGAGAACAGTCGGTGACCTACAATAATGCCTAGTAGTCACAAAAACATGAAAAATAGAAAGACTTACACCAATATATATGTATTATAATAACCCCGAAAACATATTTTTTACAAAGTGAACATTCTGCACAAATATTCATTAATCATATTTCCGTAGCCTAACACCAATCCTCTTAAAACGGATATAAAATTGAACAACAGTTTTCAAATCACTCTTACTGCGTACGAATAAGGTTCATTGTTCTATAAACAATCTTAAGTCCTGCATTGGCGCAGATGTGCAGTCTCTCTTGATTACAGAGACATAGATGAATCTAATTTATTTGCAAGTGCCGGCTTGTATTGGAAACGATCAGATGTTCCATGTGTCAAGATAATGGATTTAAGAACGTGTATTGTATTCTAAATTAGTCTGTTTTGTTTTGGCAAGATTTAAAGGAGTCGAAGCCAATGCATGGCCAGACATTAGGAATGGACAGGAGGAACGGGTTCAATGGATAGAATAGAAGGGGTTTAATAAGCGAATGGAATTGGAGGATTATTGGCAGCCAACCGTTCTTCACTGCTGGACGTACGCCTCCCCAAGTTTGCGCCACCGTATGATTAGCATTTACAGCCGCTAGCGTTGATGTAAGAAATAATAGTAGCCATATGATAGCATTAAGAAGTTTCGTGTATATAGACAGATAAATAGATATAAAGAAATGTATCAAACACCAGAATAAATGTAGAGATATAAGAATCATGAAGAAAGATTTAAGCAAACTTTGTAATATAAAGTATCTTAAAAGAAGATGACAATAAGGAAAAAAATACCCTTTCCCTTAAAGGAATAAGAATAAAAGAGAAAAAGCTCGATCTGACCTTATGATGGGGGAAGCTGAAAAAAGTTTGCGCCACCTATCCCAGTCCTTTACAGTTTCCATTATTGCGCTCATCGCTCCATTAGGCTGGAGGGCATCCTACACTGCGTTTTCTGAAATGCGGTCTCCACTCCGGGACTCCTCAGCTCCATCGACCGTGAGTCCTGTGATAAACGTGGTCGGCCCACTGCTACTTCAGCTTGCTAAATTTGCGAGTTGTGTCGGTAGCCTTGGTTCTCTTACGGATATGCCCATTTCTGTTTTTATCCATGTTATTGTTTTGATTCACATGCGCTTTGGACAATCTGTATTCCGGAGCATTTACATAGACTTGGAATTGTCTCGAGTCCAGCCTCCGAATACGGCGAGAGTTACTGTGACATGAACCACGTTTTCTTTTCCTGTCCTATGTATAATCACACTTCTCTTTACGACTCTCTAATTGTTCATTCCATTCCTCTTCCTACTTACATACATACATACTTACGTAACTTCATGCCAGGTCCCTTGCGGGGTAGGCACGAACAACAGAGCGCCATTCAGGCTTATTCTTACACACACATTCATAGCTCTTGTCATGCACGCTCGTCTGTTCTTAAAGCTCCTGACATCACCTTCTGCTAGTGCACGATCAATTTGATCGTGGAAGGTGTGTCGTGGCCTTCCGCGACTTCTGCATCCATCCACTTTTGCATTGTATATCTGCTTAGTCATTCTACTTCTCTTCCTACTTCTATGTCTTTATTACTTAAGTATTGTAAATCTGATGTACAACCACGACGCACAAAGTTTGCTGATAGCCTCATGTTGTTACGTGTCGATAATCAGTAGGGCTTACAAAAAAAGATTACAGAAATGGCTGTTGCAATAAATTTATTATTGCATACACATTGCATAAGTACGTGTATACAATATGAGTAAATAATACTATTACGAGCTACAGGACTCGAATGAAAATAAATGCCTTTGGAATTACTATAGATTTTATTAGAATTGTACAAACACGTATAAAACAAGTACAAAATGAAACTGGTTGTAACCAGTTCACACTGCACGATTCAATGCAATTTAATACGCGCAAAGTCCGTCACTATATCGCTAATCGAAAGTACTAAATGTATTAATCGTATCGTAGTCGTCGATTGACTGCCCCATCCATACGTTTGGGCTATGTTTTATACTAAACTGTATAATAGAACAAACGATCGCGTTCGCCGAGTTAATCCCGCACACCTGCCAGCTTCGACAGCCATAAGACAAGAATTAATTTGTTCGACACTAATTACAGCCATAAAACAAGTACGATAACAATAGATTTTTTAAAGTTTAAACACAAAGTAAATAAAAGTGTGTGATCTGTGTCGGTATGTAACAATACAATACAACAATAGTAAAGTAAAGTGTGTTGATTCATTTGACTGCACTGCATACTTCAATTTTATTTATTTGTATAGAATTTAAGTTGTAACCCCCTGTTTGTTGTCCCTATAAAATAATATAATGGATTGATAGACAGCTTGTAAGTATTACAGTCGTACATTAACTAAGGAATTACCTCATATATTTTAACGTTCTTTACATATATGTTAATTTATGGGAGCAATCACTATAAATTCACATCACACGTATCGCCCCATCGTTTTCCAAGCTCATAATTCGCAATGGCGTTTATTAACAATAAAATAGATTAATGTTATCGAAGATTTAAAACCACCTTGAACTGATTCGGTCTTTGTGGTTACTTCTAATTAAAGGGAATTGAATTTATGGGTTTGTTAATTTATGGTGGGACCGCTGTACCGCAGGTTGCTCGAGTTAGCGTGTTTGTTCTTTGTTTAAATTATATGAGGGAAACAGATTTCAAGGCTATGTACTTCTAATTTAATACACATGGAGCTGAAGGTTTTTTTCTATTTGATGGTATATATAACTATAGGTTTGCGAGACAGTGGTCAAAACTACTGTCTCACCTGATGTTGAGGGATGACGCAGTCTGGGGTGGGTCCCGGAGACGCAAATATGCGCAAGGTTTCCTACCGTAAATACCGCTGCAGGGACCCTCTAGAATCTAGAGAGCGGAGGAGTCTTCACCCGTTGTTGACGAAGTGAGTTTACCCTGATTCCCGGGGCACTCTCAAGCACTTATAAGCCAGGATCATCGTGAGCGTAACTACGTTCAAAGTCTCACGCTTTTCCTACCTTGAGCGCAGGGCACATGGTTTTAGTGGAGTATTGAGAAGGCGGCAATTAGTGCCGGCACGAAAGTATGGTGACTATTCGTGGCTTAACCTCTCATCGCTTTGGTTCAATCCCTAGTAAACGACCCGGTAGTGTGCGAAAAGCATTTCCCCAAATTATTATATGGCTTCGACAGTGCGCACCAGAAAAGATGAAACGAAACGCTTGGTTCTGACTGGTGGTGTTTATACCATATAATGGTGGCGCAAACCGGTGTGTCTAGTTGTCCGATGGTAAAATGGGGATGGAGGAATCAGCTTGTGTAATTCTAAGGAACACTCTCCGAAATGTATCCGACAGAAGATAGTCAGCTACCTTGCGTCTATACTCTACCTAGGCTCAATGTGACCTTCTTACTACAATACAATACCCTTTATTATACTCCAACATACACAATAAAATGTCTTACTGAAAAATAGTAAGCACATTAGGCGGCCTAATTGCTAAAAGCAATCTCTTCCAGGAAACCTTTGGATGGACAAGATCTAATTGCATGGATAGTGTTGGCGTGCAGTTGAAATAGATATTAGTATAATAATAAAATAATTATAATACATATATTATAGTTATAAAGATATATATGTACATAGACACACAAAACAAACATTCAACATTTACTGTTAGATAGTGCTCCCTCACAAGTCTGTTAAAGAAATGGATAGATTTAGCAGATCGGACATCTGCTGGCAGAACATTCCAGAGATGCACAGCGTGAACAGGGAACGATCTTGCGTAAATCTTCGTAGTAGGTATGTATTGGTGTAAGTACTTAATTATTTATCTTTCAACACATGTATGACTGATTTTCCTTACGAGGTAAATATATATTCATAAAAATTAACTGCTGTTCATTAGTCTCGCTAAAAACGGCTTGACTGATTGAATATTTTTATTTGGGTGTTTGAGTGGGTCGCGTGACGGTTTGAACTCATAATGGGATGTGCTGGGTGGTGCTGACATAGAGTTTTAGATTTTTATTTTATAATGGCAGGACGACGATGGATAGAGTCGCTAGTTTTTTGATATATTTTTAATTAAATCGTTTATTTAATGGTAGGAGTTTTTATTATTTAATTACCAATTCTAACATAAAAAACACAATAATTAAAACTGTAAACAAATTAAGAAGAGAAAACTAGCATAAAGCTGATTTCGTTGCCACTATTGTTGGCAATGCTAATTCTCTTTGCGACGTATAAACCAGTCTTCACACAGCGAAGGTTTAATGGTTAATTTAAAATATATTGTACTTTAATATCTAACTTAAAAGTTAAATAGAACATTTAAACATGATTAAATAGTTCAAGATGTTTATTTAAAATAGAGTACTCATTTCGCGAGCAATAACATAAGTTACATTTTTACACTAATATTGTATAGGTAAAGTTTTTCAGTTTAGATGCGAGGTACTGTCCGGTACTACTGAACTAATTAAAAAAAAAATTTATTAATGGCAAGCGACATTCTTCCCGACAGACATAAGATATATTTGATTATGAATAATATTTTTGAATGAAGAAGCCCGGCGAAGAGGACACTGGAACGCCTGCCAAATATGTAACAGCAATTTTATTCCACGCAAAGACTAAAATAAGTAATTAAATAAAAACAGTTTTCATACTTTTTGTTTTATTGCTGAACTTATATAATCTCAAGATGAGCACAGTTGGTGTCTATTAAATATTAGTTATATTAGTTGCATATACGAAGTATAAAAATATTAGTTGCATATACGAGAAGGGAAATTCTGTTCCAATCACGATTAATTTTCTTTGATGGTATTGGCCAGAGGATTCTGTGCGTGGCAACGTCTTAAATTATAAGCTCAATTTAAATGATTAGGAAATAGGTTTTTCAAATATATCGCCAAGTGTGTCTGAGTATACTTGCGGAGAGGATTTTGTAAATACGAAAAACATCTGTTCACTCTTCTTAGCGCGAAAGAGGCATGTACCCAAGGAACAGAATTGCAATATATGCTATGGGGGGCGCCAGGGTACTAACTAGCAACCAATCAGCGCACGGTATTTGAATTTTAAATATGATTCTATTTTAAAAACAATAGAATTCATGATGATAATCAAATATTCACACGCAAGACGTGATGTTTTTATTTCAATAAATTAAATTAAATATTATAAGCGGAAATCTAATGTTACCGAAGCCGTAAGTAACATCGTCCATTGTTTTTATTTGGCCATGATGCCATAAAAATATATAATTTTAATTATTTCATGTGTCAAAAACTACTAGACATGTCTTCATATCTGTATACTGTTACACCTCAGGTCCCGACAAAAACAAAATCCACCTGCATATCTGAAACAAAACACATTTTATTACCTGTTGGCATTTAAACTAATTGTAATTGTCTTTTAAGGTCGTCTTCTTTTGTTTACTTTATGTTTAAAATTTGTGATTAGAAAAGAGCCCATTGTTTTATTGTACTCTTTTGTTGCTGTTTGCGGCCGAGTCATTGGCCAGATGTGGCGGATTAAGTCGACTTAGATACGGGGATATTGCATTTGCGCAGTATAACACGATGACCTGATGGAGGAGGAGGCAGTCAAGTGAGAACCACGAAGCAAGACGTGTGTACTACAATCAGGATGTAGTGAGTGACGCGTTTTATTGAATTACGACCTTCTGCATTACGTTTGGACTCGCGACTCATAACAATACTTTGAAAATATTTGAAACTTTTATTATTTTTTTGTTGTCACGTGTATAAGGGTCGCCTCTAATATTTATTTTTGACTAGGATATGCCCGCAATTTCTTCCACGCTTGACCTGAAAATCCCGCGGGATCCCCGCAAAAATAATGTAAGCTACGGATTTAATAAAAACTGTGTCGGAAGAAGCCAATTTTAATGCATCCAATCAACTGCAAACCACTACCGGGAAAGTTCCCGCGTGATTCTCGGGATAAAAAGTAGCACAGATTTTAATTCTAAGAATTTGATGTCGATTAGTGAAAACCACATCGAAATAAGCCCAGTACTTTTTATATGAATCCCGATCAAACAGATAGACAAACAAACAAGAAATCTAACAAAATTGCATCATGTTCTCCAACGTTTATATAGTCTATGCCAGTTGTTTTTTTTAATAGCTTCAATGTACAGAAACGGCATGTTTGGAATTTTATAATATTATAGATTTTATACAATATCTACTACGTGGGCAGACTGACGAATATAGCCAAATTAGGTAGACATCACATTGAATTAACCTTTGACATCAAATGTTACCAACAAATAACTGTATTTTTTAAGTGAAACTTCTTCAGAATCGTTGTGTTTTAAAACGCGATAAAACGAAAAAGCGTCAATCAAAAGAGATAAACATATAAATCTATAGAAGCCTACGAGAGAATGAGATCATCACATTATCTTCTTTTCTTTTTTATAAAAATGAATGTTCGTCTGTATGTCCTATATAAAATCGTTGTTGTGCATGAGCCAAAGAAGGTTTCTGAGTTGTTCACAATTGGAATCGGTAGGTGGCGCTGCTGTCCACATATCGATTGAAGCTTTTCTGGGCAGGATGACGTCTGTCGGAACAGCTCGTATTTAATCATTTAAACACAATGCTCAGATATTCCGATGGAAATATTTTGAAGATTTTCATTAATACTTTAAATCTCTTATTTTAAAGCTTAAATGTATTATAATATATAAATCTCGTGTCACGATGTTTGTCCGCGATGGACTCCTAAACTACTCAACCGATTTTAATCAAATTTGCACACCGTGTCCAGTTTGATCCAACTTGAAAGATAGGATAGTTTTTATACCGTTGGAACCGGTAGGTGGCGCTGAGATCGGGTTCTAGAATCGTCTTAACAACGGGGAGCGATTTTGTTTTTGTGTGTTTGAGTGGGTCCCCGGATGGTTTAAATCCACAATTGGAACCGGTACGTGGCGCTGGGATCGGGTCATATTTTTTCAGAGCAGGACAACGTCTGTTGGGGCCGCTAGTGTATTATAACGGTATAATATGTGAAATGTGACGTCACAAAATTTAGAATCCCTCCCACCCTTTATCATACTTTGTTTCACTACTCCATCAACAACAACACTACTACAACTCCAGATTGTTATGGCGACATACTAAAGCGGTTGAGTAGTTACAGAGTTCATCGCGGTCAAACACAAACAATTTAGGTACATTAAATTTAGTTATATAAACAAACACGTGTAGAACCTATCGTAAATCTCTTATGAATCATAGGTGCTTGCAATGAATCTATGTAGACATACGTTCCATGAATATTGAAATATGAATGAATACAGCAATTTCCCTGAAATTTGGATCATGAAGGGGGTTTCAGTACAAGTTATTTTAACTAGACTTCTTGAACATAAAAGATAAAATAACAGGTAATGCAGAAGCGCCATTCCTTTCTGTTTATTATTTAATGTTGAACTATGATTTTTAAGTCATGGTACCATCTCTTGTTCAATCCACAATACACATTTTGCCAGATGGTAGGGCATTCGCCCGACTTGATGGCTACCACCTCTGGTCTAGAGTATGCCGCTATAGCAACCTTGAGTTGTGTTCCGGCATTAGCGACCAGGTTCCAGTCTCCCTTAAGAGAGCAGCAGCGCCTTTGGTGTTGCAAATGTCCATAGACGATCGTAACCGCTTCCATCAAGTGGGCCGTCTGCCTGTCTGCTGAACTACTTCAATATTTTTTTTTTAAAAACCTTCATGATACATACATATTCCTTCTCTTTTTGTATAATAGTATGTACGTATAACTATCTCTGTCACCCCAATTTTGCCTTATAACTTGGAAGATGTCGTAGGATTCGTTTGCGGTATCAAAAAGACACCTGCGAGAAATAACAAGAATTTTGTCAAGTGAAGTGATTTGTTGAAACAAACTAAATGGCGACCCTGAAAAGTGGTGGCTGTTGGTGGAGGTGGTTTCAGTTTCCATGTGTGTGAGATGTCTGCGTCTGAAGCTACACTCGTCGACTAAGAATGTGGACATATACATCTTAGTCGACGAGGGTTTGGGTGAATTTATCTAATTATTATATTTATTTGTTGTTATTCGACAAACATTTATACAACAACTGAAGGCAAAAAAAAGTACTATTATCTTCAGTGGTTTCGTGTGTACAGAATAATCACACACACACATTCAAAATTTCAAAATTTGATTTAATGTGCTTTCATTATACACACATTCTTTTTCATTAGAAGCTCAGTTTCATACATGACAACCAGGATCATTGCAATGAATTACATTTTCAATATTTTTTAAACGTCTTAGGCTGGTGTGCACCGACTTTTAACCGATGGTTAAAATAAATTAATCGCTAAACATGTATGCATAAACAGTGATTATTTTATTTTAACCGTAGGTTAAATGTTGATGCACACCAGTATTAGACAACTTAATATAAAATTAATATTATAAAAGTAGAAAATGTTTTATAGCACCTAAAGACACAATGTAACTAAATTTAAAAAAAAAAATCTAGTAAGAAAAGCAAGGCATAGGCTATTTTGCTACTTTAGCCGAATTTTATATCTCACCAACCGTTCATTCGTCTTACGAACGGTTAAAAACTGATATAAGCTCCATACAAGTAAAATCAAAATTCAACCGATGGTGACTCAAGCGAATGAATAGTAAAATATAGGGAACCTGCCATTAGTCGTAAACAAACCTAAGCCACGGCTGCATGTCATCTCAAAACTACGTGGAACTCTTTACCGCCATCTGTTTTTCCTGAAAAATACAATCTAGGTGTCTCCAACTCTCGCGTGAACATATCTTTTAAGTAAGCATGCTCCACCTCGACCACTTTTACCCGTGCAGGAACGGAGAAAGAATACAATTTCCTGCGACCGGGCGGCCTGTCGTAAGAGGCGACAAAACAACCCACAGCCAGGTGGTAGGGCATTTGCTCCACTGGATGTGTTCCGGCCTTAGTGACCAGGTTCCAGTCTCCCTTAAGAGAGCAGCAGCGCATTTGTAGCACCTTTGGTGTTGCAAATGTCTATAGGCGATGGTAACCGCTTTCCATCAAGTGATCTGTTTGCCTGTCTGCTGAACTCCTGCAATAAAAAATACATTAAAAAAGACTGAATTTCTACCTGACATCAGGTGCAATTTCAGTCATACACGAACCTATTCAATATCATCAAGTTTGTAGATAATATCTAAATTCATAGAAATGCCCTGCATTGCAGGTCTTAGCTCATTAGAGCCATTCAGTATCCTACATGTACTCCCTTCCACGGGTAGATGCTGCGTTGACAACCAGTGAACCTCTCGTTGTTAATAAGCGAACGTTGCGTGAAACACGAATTGCCGAGTAGCTTGTCAGCGATTACTACTAAGTCAATACATGAATCACTCCAAGCAGCGGGTTGTCACCAAGTTGTTCATTCACCGTGCGCACCTGGACAGCTTGCGAGAAAGGCCATCAGGTGTTGTCGGGAGTCAGTTAGCTCTAAGGAGCTATGAATTTTAGTTCAAAATAAGATGCTTTAGAGCTGATATTATATTATGTGGTAGTACAGGTTTCAGGGTATCAGATGTCTTCTTTACACAATATTCTGTATCTAGTCTAAGTTCACGAAGTATTTAAATATTCATGTTGCAGCATCCGACTTATTCCGGGTTGGTGCGCTGCCATTTTAATTATATGCAACCAGCTTTATTATAGTTCTGGAATGTTAGTAATATCTATCTGTAATATTTTTGTTTTAATAAAAAACGGGTAATTAATAAATGTATTAACGTTTAATTAACACAATCCCAACTACAATTAATGGGGAACAAGGTTTAGGTCTTACAGATAAATTCTAACATAATATAAATATAAAATAAAAAAGTTATATTATTTCAGTTATACTTAATATTAATGTTATTATTATGGTACATATCTTTATGCTATTTAGCGGATGATTATATAATACGTATTGCTTTTAATAGACGATACATAAAATGTAAAAGCTCCTTATTCCCAATTCCTATATTCGCGGCTGAAAAATTCTTTATTCACGGATCTTATAAGTACATACATAATAATAAAAGGATTCCAATAGGTATCCAACCCAATATCCTTTGTAAATGCCGTTAAAAAAACTAATAAAAAAAGTAAAATAAATCTTATTACAACTGTGCATAAAGTATGTTGTTAAATTATGTCACCGAGGACGTTGACATAAGGCGCCTTTGCAGAATGACAACTGCTTTAAAAACTGCCAAGCAAGAGAAAATTACAAAATTCTTCAAACTATTCTAAGCGTAAGCCTTAAGATAATTAATCAAAATTTTCAAAAACTTCAATTAAATTGATTTATATATATTTATTCTTTTTTTTTGTCACCTAGGAACGTATCCCCCTATAATCCCATATGAATTACCATTCCGTATTCACGGTTTCTGTAATCGCGTCATATTTATGGCACATATAACCCGAGAATAAAAAGCTTTTACTGTACTTACTTATGTATGGCAAGAGACCCGATGCATACCATCTTTGGTGCCCTGGCCGATCGGTGGCCCTTTAAAATGGGACGCGTCTTGCGTCGATGCTCTGGCACTAGCATGTCTGCTGGTACAACTGCTGCACAACAGAAGGCCCTAAAATGGTGCAAATATTCCGACATCGGAAATAGTTACATGTTTGCGGCTTTTGGGGTCGAGACCCTGGGACCATGGGGACCTGAGGCGCACAAACTTTAAACCTGGTAGACGTCTCACGTGACCAAAAGACTGGTCTGTACCTCGGACAACGCATTAGCGTTGCGATACATCGAGGTAATGTAGCCAGTCTTTTGGACACGTTTCCAACTGACAGCAGTCTGGCACTAGATTTTATAGTTTAAGTTATATATATACTTATTTATAATATAGTTTAGTTTCTATTTTGCTTTTAAATATAAACCTGTTAATGGTTTTGAATTAAAATGGTTAATACTTACTACATACATACATACATACATAACTTCACGCCAGGTCCCTTGCGGGGTAGGCACGAACAACAGAGCGCCATTTAGGCTTATTCTTACACACCTCACTTGCTTCTTTGACATTCATAGTTCTTGTCATGCACGCTCGTCTGTTCTTAAGGCTCCTGACATCACCTTCTGCTAGTACACGATCAATTTGATCATGGAAGGTGTGTCGTGGCCTTCCGCGACTTCTGCATCCATCCACTTTTGCATTGTATATCTGTACACATATATACATATACTGTATATGTGTACATCCTGTAATACTTACTATTGTGCAGCAAACCCTGTCCTAGATTTTGTGCCATATTTCTCCCTCCATCCCAAGGTTGACTCGAAGAAATCGTCGTCAGCGATAAGACCGCCATTTGCACCTAATTCTATTGTTAGAATTTGGGCCACCTGCATACTATCTGTAAACAAAGCATATTTATTACCCGCCGGCGTTTGAGCTAATAACATTGAAACTGTTTTAATACTGTCTTCATTTGTTCACTTTGTGTTTAAAATTTGTGCTTGTAAAACAGCCCATTGTGTATTATAATTTTTATGGTAGTCATTAGCCAGGTGTGATTCTTGGAAAATTCAGTCGACGCGGACGACCAGACATATTGCATTTGTACAGTATAAAGCAACGATCCAAAGGAGGGATGAGGCAGTCAAGCGATAACCACAAGCAAAGCAAGACTTATGTACATTCGGTAATCTATTTAGTGACGGACTTTGCGCGAGTTATGGAATCGTGCATTACGTTTGGACTGACTGTGTTTCAGTTATATTTGTACCTATGTTATACGTGTTTATATATTTCTTATAAATTCTATAGTAATACCAACAGCATTTTAATTCGAGTCCTGCAACTCGTAACACTATTAATGTATGTTTTACTACTAATCAGGCATAATTTTTACAAAACTTTATCTTCATTTTACCTTCGCCAAAACCCCCAACACCTCGTTCTCGCCATCTTTAATTAAGTCACAAGATCGATAAAGTAACACCACTGGTGCAAACACTGTACTAATCTGGACCGGACCTTCAATATTATAAACAAGGCACTTCGTACCAAAAAAACAGGATCTAGTTATAAAATGAATAAGACCTAAATTTCTCAGAACTAAAAGCAAAATGCTTTATACAATACTATTTACTAGTGCCAACACACGGTATCCAGATTTTAGGAGGTCATTATGCAGCGAAATGCAGGTATATATCCGACGCAAAATGCATCAAAGAAAACTTTATTTGCTCGGTGCACGGAAGACTTAACGAGCCAACAAAGCTGTTACGTCTAAGGGGTTGTTGGAACACTATTTAAGTAACAAGAATGAGCGATTTCTGGTGAGCATAATTTGGGAAAAAAATCTAAATTCTATCACCTGATTGTAAATGAATGTAAAGCGTGACTCCAAAATATTAACCCCGCAAACAAACTTTTTTTACTTCTGTATTAATAATCTTTATATGTATGAGTAAGAATCATGGTAGATAAATATGTTATTAAATTAAATTTTACAATAATAGTATGTGATTACCCAGTGGATACAAATATTAATTTCAAATTTGATACAATATTTAAATTTTTTTTCTTCATAATTATACTTGAATACAATGTAAGAAAACTTAACTTATTTGTATTGTATTCTACCCATAGTCCCTCAAGACTATAAGTAGAATACTGAGCCCAGATCACCGTCTGCTATGGGTAAGGTGCCCAGAAGGCTGGCTACGTTTCCTCGCTGGATCGCCATACTGATCCGTTGGCCGAGGTAGGCACCAGCCCTCTGATCACCTGAAGAGTCGATGAGTCGTTTTGATAAATTTTGGTAGAGGCTCATGGCCTCAGGACCCCACGGTCCAAGCGTCTCGACAGCAAACGGCACAAACATATAACTCTCACTGAGGGTTGCATATTTCCGCCGCTTGAGTGATTCCGCTGTTTCCGCCACCGAACCGGCCGATCTAGACGTGTTTGGTAAATGGGATGCGGCCAACGTGTCTACGCAAGTCGCATCCCACACCAAAGGCTTGCCACGCTGCCAGGGAATTAGAGTCATTCCGTCAGGGCGCCTACCATCGTCACGTGCTATACCGTTCGGCTCCAATAGAGCCGGCACGTTAGCGGTGTCAAGCGCCCTCCGTAAGACATCATTCAGGGCGGCGTGGCGTGACCATCTGCCGGCACTGCGGCGGCAAGAAAGACCGTGGTATCCCGGGTCGATTACCTCTATTCCACAGACACATGTGTGTGGTGCACATATGCGAGAACCTAAGCGCAGGTTTATAGCCAAAGAAAAGGATGTATTATCCATTAATGTACCTATGTTTGGGGAGGGGATAGCTTGGAGCCAAAAACCAGACTCTTTGTGAGAAACAGCAAGGATGCGGGCACGTCCTGTAGAGTTAGTTGAATTTAGAAGTTCTGTGTTTAATCCTCTACATATAGGTTCATCCCAGCATCGTTGCGAATTCATGATCGTGGGAATGTCTTCACTAGGGCAGACCATTTTCCAGGCGTTAAGTGCTTCATTTAAAAAGGATGTATTGACATTATCCCAGTGTTGCATATTTTTTTTAAATAATGAGCCAGTGCTGTAGGCAGATGAAAGAAAAGCCGGTAGAGCAACGCTAGAGATTTTGCGGATGCCTAAACCTCCATACCTAATGGGTAGGGAAGCTTGGATCCAGTTGTTGTCTGAGAGTTCAGAATTTAAAATTTTACTAAGCACATCTTTAATGCGATTATCTAGTGGTTTTATAAGATTAGAAAATTTCCAAAGCGGGGCGCATCGTAAGACATATGTTAATTTTAGTACAAACAGACAATGTCGTATAATATGATATGCAATTTGAGAGTGAATATCGAAAAGTTTAGAGTATGACAGATCAAACGCGGCTGATTGCTCAGACAGATAATTTGGAATGGCCTCATCTAGAATAGGGGCTCCAAGCAAGCGAAGAGAATCCTTCTCCAGGATCTTAATACCGGGTGCGACGACATTGAACATATTGCTAATATTGTCGCTTTCGTTTTAGACAGGCTATCGGACAAGAAAATTTCGCATTTGGAGAAATTTAACTCTAATCCTATTGAATTAAATTTTGATATCAGGATAAGTAGGTCTTGGAGTACGGTTTCTGCGTCGCCGCCTAGAGTCCCATCGTCTAGATACCACACATTGAATTTAGATTTGAGGGATTCGATGACCGGATGGATCGCCAAGCTGAAGATATATTTAAATTAAAAATATCTAACTAATTAAACGATAAGTATTTACCGTGTTTTTTTAAATGGTGTCTCTACTTTCTTGTATTATATTATACAGTCTTGTGTGGTCGATCCAGGCAATAAGACTACCAAAAAATCTTTTTGAATGTTCAATTATCAAATCTCTTTTGTTTTTAAAATACTAGAAACTATAAATCAGTTAAGTTATTACTTATTCCTTATCATACTGTATAAACTTCTAATTCTTTTAAGAGGGCCTCACATTATAATGCTCTGAAAAAAATTACGTAAGAATGTTCCTTAATAACACTGCATTTTAACGGTTCAAAGCGTGTCCATTTATTTTATTTTTATTATTCTGATATTTCGGCCACTTTTCAGTAGCCATGAGCATTTTAACAATACTCATTGACACTTGACATCTTTGTCTTCCGTGATCACGACTACTGAAAAATAGTCGGAAAATTAGAAAATCAAATAAACTATCGCAAATAAAACCATCAAAAGGTACTTTTTCTTATGTATACGGATCGCGAAAATTTTTGAAAATATTATAAGTGAATTTTCATTTCCAGCTGGCAAACGAATATTAAGGCTAAAATACAATTTTGTTTTGCACTATGAAAAAAATATCCGCTCCTCGCTGTGATGTTCTTTTTTGAATTAACTCATGTAAAGAAAGTGGTGCTCAACCTCAAGCTCTGAAGTTTGCTACGAGTGAACCGCAGCTATACCGACTAAGCGTTTTATCGCCGGGTCGCAGTACCGAGCTTCACTGCGAATTTGACGATATGCGCGAACAGCCCGTGCAAAGGACAAACTTCGCATCGTTAAGAAGGTTACGTAATCAAATTAATATTTAATCCTTGCACTTGTAGATTACTCTGGTACGACTTTCTAAGTTGGCGAATTGGCTAGAAAAAGCAAGAGGTAATACTATGCATACTATGTGTAATAGATTGCACATGGGTATTTCCCTGAATGTCGGCGCCTTAACTGTTGAGACATAAAATTTTCAACTACCCTCATGTCGCGTACACCATGTTGTACTATGGTAAAATCCCAAATTTTTCCACTGTTTACGTAACGTGTGAAATATAATAAAAAGTGTTATCATAATATTTTCTTAAATTTTCGCGATTAGCATTCATAATAAAACTACGTTTAACGAGTTTGACCGCGGTCATTCATTTGACTGTTATTATTCCGACATTTCGGTCAATTTTCAGTAGCCATGATCATGGAAGACTGCTGAAGAGTTTCTTGTGCCGCTTCTCTTCTTCAAGCCACAACATGTTCAACAGGCCGCCCATTGTTCTAATACAAATGTACCCTTATCAATTGTCTAGATTTAAGTTTATGGTGAACAATAAAGAGGTTTCATTCATTCATTCATGTTGCGAAGCCGTGATGAATTAGATTTATTCATAACCATGAACAAAATTAAAACTAAATAATTAAAACGTACATGTTGGCGGTAGTGTAACTAAAACTTTAACAATACTTATTGACACTTGACATCTTTGTTTTCTGTGATCACAGCTACTAAAAAGTGGCCGAAATGTCGGAATAAAAAATCAAATAAATTACTGAGCTCAAAACCGTTAAAACGTAGTTTTATTGTGAAAAGTGTTTTAATTAATACAGTTTTTTTATGAAAGAAAATTGTTTACTTCACTCTGCGAAAAAATCTTGCGTTCAGGAGATTCAATGGATGATATTGAATTTACAAACATATACCATTACAAACATATAACAAGTGCATCTATAAACACAATTTTTATTGTTTTGTTCTGCTCTATTTTTTTAACTCAGACGCTAAACTGTCATTTATATCGACAACTATCTGATATTAGTCTTCAGCTAAGGATAATACATATCAAGACCTCAAGTCATCCCTGTAGCTACCATTGACTTACTTAGATGCGGTCTCAATTTAAAATTTCAAATCTCTTTCCAATTTGGCCATCGACGACAGAATTACTCGATATTTACAAGAACGTTCTAGAAGTTATCACCCTCCAGACGTTGTTGTTTATCGAAGACGTTTCTAGCATCTCGTACACCATTTATAGTATTTGCAGCTTTCTAAGTATACTACTGTTCCGAAGCAGTAATGTAATATCAACGACGGTAAGCACTGCTTTCTTGTTAGGCCTCCTAGAATCTTGGCCGGTCTAGTATTTAGATATGAAATATTAATTATGACGGCCTCTGTGGTTGAGTGGGTTAAGCCTTTGCCGGCCTGCCTCCCTGCAACGCAGATGTTCTGGGTTCGATTCCTGGCATAGTTAATTTCCGAAAACGTATTTTCTACGTTATTTACCATGGTCTGGGTGTCTGGGATCGGCCCCAGAGTGGTCCGTTGTATATCACCCATAATACAAGCGTAACTTGCTTAATTTGGGGATATACAATGTGTGTGTTTGTCTGCCGATTATTAATATGTATATGTGTGTATATTTAATTTAAGTGTATATATTCCTATTGCCTCTTTTTCCTGCAACAGCTACATCGCCGGATTAGCAAAGAAATTCCTTTAATTTAGATTGCCTTTCAGAGATCGCTTCAACGGATAGGGCCGATTATTGTACTGCCTAGAAAAATGTGGTTTATTTTTGTATATTTTGGTATACACTAAGTGATATCTATCTATGTATTAATATTGAAATCAAAGCTACAACACTTCAATGGAAGAAATATCAACCTGTGTTTTATATCGTCGACCACTAATTCCAAATATTGCACTAAGCAATCCCTTTGTAAGCGAATCAAAAACCCTTTGTGCTAACAAAGTATTACACGTATGTGATTCATTTCATAAACGCATATATTTGTGGGCTCTTTTGAACCCAAGTTCGAACACGAACAAGGGCCGAAACTAAAGTCGAATTATGTGGTTGTAAACAAAAGTAAGGTTTTGCGGTCACCTGGGTATGTATTAGGACCGCAACTATAATTTTGCTCATACATTTTCATTTGGCAAGTATATAACTGTTATTTAATAAAACAAATATGGTTGCGTTTTGCACCTGGCGTTGTATCTGAAATCTTTTAAAATGTCATCTTCAGATTTTAACAGGAACTTGAAGAATTTTATTCTAAGACTAGCTGTGCCCGCGACGTCGCCCGCCTGAAAATTTGTTTCAAAACACCCCGATTTTGAAACATTATTCATTGGTGCTCGCGCTCCTATTGGTCTTAGCGTGATGATAAATAGCCGTCCTCGATAAATTTACTATCCGACACTGAAAGAATTTTTCAAATCGGACTAGCGGTTCCTGAGTTTAGCGCGTTCAAACAAACAAACAAACTCCACACCTTTACTATATTACTATAGATAGTATAGACAGTCGGTATACAAACACACACATTGTATATATCCTTAAGCTAAGCAAGTTATGCTTATATTAAAAGTAATGTATGGCACCAGTGTATTATGTATGGCACCAGTAATATACAATAAATTACCTGACTGTATAAAGAAGCAAAAATCCGAATTATTATTTAAGAGACATTTAAAAAAAAATTGAATAATGAAATTCTATTATAAAATCGAGGATTATTTAAGTGATAAATTCTAATGATCATAAAATTAATGTATTCTTATTTAATTAATGCTTTGCTTGAATATTACCTAACTAATTTGATTATTATTTTAAATTAGTTTCAATGTAGATTGAAAATGTTACAAATATTTGTGCCCTTTGGGGTTGAAACATTAGGCCCGTAAAAAGAGAAATATGTAGAAACTCTTTGACACTATCCGTGATTAGCAGACTGGCTTATAATTCGCAAGACAAATAAGTATTGCTATCCAGCGTGGTAATGCAGCTAGCCTTCTAGGCACGCTCCCCGTAGGCAGTGATCTGCTCCATAGTGTTTTTTTTAATTTCAATGACTTTGTTCTTTTATGTATTTACGAAACACGTACATAAATTTTCAATAGTTTTTTGCCTTAAGGCCAATCCTAAACACCCCGGAAATATTAAGGAACATTTTTTGAAATTTTGCGCTACTACACAATATTAAAAATAGGTTGTAACGGTTTGAAGAGCGTTAATTTATTTTAGTTTTAAACTGTGATCGCGGAAGACTACTACTGCTGCTGAAAAATGTCCGATAATTTTTATGTATTTTAAAATCTAACTATAGAAGAGTCGTTGACATGTTAATAAGTTTTATGTATATATATACGCATATAGATACAACATTTATTTATTTTATATACAACTTATACAATTTTAAACTAGACTCTAAGTAATTTAAGATAAGCCTTATTTATATATTTTATGTCTTCAGATGCCGAACAGTATCGGAGGTGAGCATGCGACTTAAAAAATAAATAAATAAATTTACCTATCTATGTCTCGGGACGCCCGACAGAAGTGATAACTTGCATGAGAGAGAGGGAAGCCAGACAGACTGACGCCATAACGCGTTACGTAACGAAGTGGTTTACCCTTCCATGAGAAGTTATCACTTGAAAAATTTATCAGCCCTCAACTACATGTATGGTGACCACACCACTTGGTCTTTTTTTTTTCTCAATTTCACTACATAATTTTGTAGCGCGCCTTATAGGCTACACTATTCTGCCAAATTTTATCGATGTAGATACACTTAGTAGTTTCTGAAAAAAATACTGCAACATATACATAGATAGACGGCAGTCGCGGGTAACAGTTTATGCTATTTTAAAATCCTTTTAAATGCCGTCTAATAAATCAGACGCTAGTTCAACAGAGCCGCAGACGACTCCGCGTTCAACAAAACATTCGATTCAATAGTTCAGTTGACGGACCGTTTATCCATGATTTAGATTTCCTGCGCTTCAAAGGGCGAGGTAACACGCCGAGGGGCAAGTTATTGGAAGATATAAATTTTCCTGGTTCACCTAAGATTTTCATTACATCTGTACATTGGTGAACACAGTATCGATTAGGTCAAAAGAAAAGTCAACACAATATTTTCTTGTAACATCGTATCTATTTTGTACTAGCTGACCCGGCAAACTTCATACCGCCTCAGAATCAATAAATAAAAAACGTTGACCTCTGAACGACGGGACGAACCGTTTGATATTCATAACAAAAAAATTAAACAAAAGAAAACTTTTAATAATTATTGTATTGATTTCTAAACGACGGGACGAACATCAAATTGTTGCCAGGTAGGACTAGTTCCTAAGGGAAAGCGAAATTGTTGTTTTTACTATATTTTTTCATATTAACTCACCTTTCAAACCTTCCCTGGACTTCCACAAATAATTCAAAACCAAAATTAGCCAAGTCAGTCCAGCCGTTCGCGAGTTTTAGCGAGACTAACGAAGAGCAATTGATTTTTATATACGTAGAATGTTGCGTCTTATACCTTAGTGATGGGCTGGTGCTGGCGTCGGGCAACGGATTTGTATGGCGATCAAGCGAAGAGACGTAGCTCTGGGCACCTCACCCATAGAAGACGGTGATATAGTCTCAGAATTCTACTTGTAGTCTTGAGGGACTATGGGTAGAATGCAATAATAAATAAGTTAAGTTTTCTTTTATTGTATTCGATTATTTATAAGTTTCTTTAGTGTATAAAGTTAATTATCTGACCTTTATATATATATATATATATATATATATATATATATATATATATATATATATATATATATATATATATATATATATATATCCCTATCCCTATTAATATTATAAATGCGAAAGTAACTCTGTCTGTCTGTCTGTCTGTCTGTCTGTCTGTTCCGTTTTCACGTAAAAACTACTGGACCGATTTGGCTGAAAATCAGTATATATATATTTTCGATACCGAAGATGAACATAGGATACTTTTTATCCCGAAAAATGGGATAGTTTCCGGGATAAAATTATATTTGTCTGTTTGTTTGTTATGCTTTTACGGAAAAACTACTGGACCGATTTGGCTGAAATTCGGTACGTATGTAAATTAAATACTGAGGATGGACAAGGGATAATTTTCACTTTGGCCTTTTTGGTAATTTTGGCCTATTTGGTAATTTTTCCTTTTTGGTCATTTTGGCCTATTTGGTCATTTTGGCCTATTTGGTCATTTTGGCCTAATTGGTCATTTTGGCCTATTTGACCATTTTGGCCTTTTTGGTCATTTTGGCCTTTTTGGTCATTTTGGCCTATTTGGTAATTTTTCCTTTTTGGTCATTTTGGCCTATTTGGTCATTTTGGCCTATTTGATCATTTTGGCCTTTTTGATCATTTTGCCCTTTTTGGTCATTTTGGCTTATTTGGTCATTTTGGCCTATTTGGTAATTTTGGCCTATTTGGTCATTTTGGTCTTTTTGGTAATTTTGGCCTATTTGGTCATTTTGGCCTATTTGACCATTTTGGCCTATTTGGTAATTTTGGCCTAATTGGTCATTTTGGCCTAATTGGTCATTTTGCATATTGTCATTTTGGCCTATTCGGTCATTTTGGCCTTTTTGGTCATTTTGGCCTTTTTGGTCATTTTGGCCTTTTTGGTCATTTTGGACTTTTTGGTCATTTTGGCCTATTTGTTCATTTTGGCCTTTTTGGTCATTTTGGCCTTTTTGGTCATTTTGGCCTATTTGGTAATTTTTCCTTTTTGGTCATTTTGGCCTATTTGGTCATTTTGGCCTATTTGATCATTTTGGCCTTTTTGATCATTTTGCCCTTTTTGGTCATTTTGGCTTATTTGGTCATTTTGGCCTATTTGGTAATTTTGGCCTATTTGGTCATTTTGGTCTTTTTGGTAATTTTGGCCTATTTGGTCATTTTGGCCTATTTGACCATTTTGGCCTATTTGGTAATTTTGGCCTAATTGGTCATTTTGGCCTAATTGGTCATTTTGCATATTGTCATTTTGGCCTATTCGGTCATTTTGGCCTTTTTGGTCATTTTGGCCTTTTTGGTCATTTTGGCCTTTTTGGTCATTTTGGACTTTTTGGTCATTTTGGCCTATTTGTTCATTTTGGCCTTTTTGGTCATTTTGGACTTTTTGGTCATTTTGGCCTATTTGTTCATTTTGGCCTTTTTGGTCATTTTGGCCTTTTTGGTCATTTTGGCCTATTTGGTAATTTTTCCTTTTTGGTCATTTTGGCCTATTTGGTCATTTTGGCCTATTTGGTCATTTTGGCCTTTTTGGTCATTTTGGCCTATTTGGTCATTTTGGCCTTTTTGATCATTTTGACCTTTTTGGTCATTTTGGCCTATTTGGTCATTTTGGCCTAATTGGTCATTTTGGCCTATTCGACCATTTTGGCCTATTTGGTCATTTTGGCCTAATTGGTCATTTTGGCCTAATTGGTCATTTTGCATATTGTCATTTTGGCCTATTTGGTCATTTTGGCCTATTTGGTCATTTTGGCCTAATTGGTCATTTTGGCCTATTTGACCATTTTGGCCTATTTGGTCATTTTGGCCTAATTGGTCATTTTGGCCTAATTGGTCATTTTGCATATTGTCATTTTGGCCTATTTGGTCATTTTGGCCTTTTTGATCATTTTGGCCTTTTTGGTCATTTTGGCCTATTTGGTCATTTTAGCCTATTTGGTCATTTTGGCCTTTTTGGTCATTTTGGCCTATTTGGTCATTTTGGCCTAATTGGTCATTTTGGCCTAATTGGTCATTTTGCATATTGTCATTTTGGCCTTTTTGGTCATTTTGGCCTTTTTGGTCATTTTGGCCTTTTTGGTCATTTTGGCCTATTTGGTCACTGTTGCCTTTTCGGTCATTTTGGCAATGTCGGTCAGTTTGGCCTCTTTGGTCATTTTGATTATTTTGGCCATTTTGGTCGTTTTTGCCTATTTGGTCATTTTGGCCTTTTTAGTCATTTTGGACTTTTTGGTCATTTTGGCCTATTTGGTCACTGTTGCCTTTTCGGTCATTTTGGCAATGTCGGTCAGTTTGGCCTCTTTGGTCATTTTGATTATTTTGGCCATTTTGGTCGTTTTTGCCTACTCCGTCATTTTGGCCATGTCGGTCACTGTGGTCTTTTGGTCATTTAGACCATTTTGGCCTTTTTGGTCAAGTTTTGTAATTTATTTTGTTGACAGATAGACCGGGGATGGTATAATTAGCGATATAAAATGAAGTGAATTTTCCGTGGGCAAATACATAAAAAATGTAATATAATATAACTTTTAGCACTTGCTCTATAAACAAGAGACACGTACTAGAGGTTAACCCGCGGCGCAGCCGCGGGGTAAACTCTATATATATATATATATATATATATATATATATATATATAGGGTGGCACAAAAAAACCGACTATTTTTTTTTAGTCTCGAGTGAAAAAATTTTCGTTTTTGAGATTTTAAGAGGTATATATATATATATATATATTATTGTAGTCAAATTTTAATATTGAGTTAATATTACAAATATTTTAAACATGGGGTTTGTATATAGAAAATCAAAACTTGTAATACTAAGAATCTATTTAAAATGGTGATATAAGTAATAATTATATAAACACACAAAAACACAAGTATACATATGCATGCAAGGTTAACATAATTATTAACATATTAATGTCTTAGTGTTTAAGTGCAAACGTTATTTCCTTTTAGACCTTGTTACATTTACATGTTTTACTGACTACATTATTCTTATTCTTTTATTGTTTTGAAGAGTTATCATATACAAAAGTCGTGCAATAATGAGCAAATGAAAAATTACATGAAAACAAAAATCGAATAAATAATCTGACATTCATCAAGTCATCAGTGGGTCAAAAAACCAAGG
The DNA here is from genome assembly GCA_012273795.1 of Dendrolimus punctatus. Classification (NCBI taxonomy): domain Eukaryota; kingdom Metazoa; phylum Arthropoda; class Insecta; order Lepidoptera; family Lasiocampidae; genus Dendrolimus; species Dendrolimus punctatus. The sequence continues at coordinate 6,333,288 of CM022527.1, forward strand.
CACAAGACATTCTCACAGTTTTTTAGCTCAAATATTGAGTCCAATACGGATTCAAAATTTGAGCTTTGCGAATGTTCAATTTTCCAAAGATGGATAGTATCTATGCATTTATTTATTTATTGATTTGAAACTTATACATTGATCTGACGGTATTTTTTTATTCTACTAGCCCCTAAACTAGTAAGCACTGTATTATAGGTATATTAATGAATAAACACAACAACATAAAATACACTTAACACAAAATTAAACGAAATATCTAAATGAGTTTGTGTGTTTTCTATCCGTGCAGGAACGGAGAAAGAATACAATTTCCTGCGGCCAGGCGGCCTGTCGTAAGAGGCGACAAAACAACCCACAGCCAGGTGGTAGGGCATTTGCCCGGCTGGATGGCTACCACCCCTGGTCTAGAGTATGCCATAACACCTTGAGTTGTATTTCGACGTTAGTGACCAGGTTCCAGTCTCCCTTAAGAGAGCAGTAGCGCATTTGTAGGACCTTTGGTGTTGCAAATGTCCATAAGCGATGGTAACCGCTTCCATCAAGTGGGCTGTCCATCTGCCTGTCTGCTGAACTCAAGCAATAAAAAAAAATAAAAAAATGAGTGTGCGTGTGTGAATATGTGTTTGGGAGGGTGTGTGTGTGAACGTTTTTATCTATGCGTATGAAGTTATATTATTGTACTGTACAATAATATATTATATGCCTATTTTTAGAAAATTTTGTACATCGTCGTGATTTAATTCTATAAGCCATTGTTTGTTTTGTTGTTAAATTTTTTTTGTTCCTGATGATTTATTGTACATGAAAGGAACTATAAAGTTAATATGTCCTAACACCACGAGGTTTAATATGTACTTCGTTACCTTATGTACAGTCGCGGTATGAAGAGGTTTGAAACCTTACAGTCGACTTTTGCTTGCTTGAGTATAAGAAAATACTGCCAAGATTTTTATAATTGTTACGTTTGTAATATCATAAGAAACGTGAAAAATGAAAATTCCAATGTTGACAATGACAGAGACTGAAAGTAACAATAAGAAACAAAGAGAATATAATCACTACGCTTAATAATATAATAATAATAATAAACCCGCAGGGGGCTTTGTGGTGAAGCCTTAGGTGAGTGGCGACACCTCGTATCTGACTCCAGGGGCCAAGACAAGGCCCCCGCCTCCGTGCTTGCCTTAGCCAGCCGGCACGGAGTGGAGATCGCTAGAGCTAAGACTCAAGCTCCAGGGGTGGAAGTGATAAATGACCTAACGTCGGAAGTAACTTCGGTGAACCTGCAGCCCACCTCTCTACACCCCTTAGTCACTCACACCCATGTTGCCCTTGCCTTTTATGGCATTTTTAGAGGCCCATGCAGGGAGTGGCGAGTCACCGTCTGCCCATTTTTCCATGTTCCTTGAACATTGCGACGAGCAGACGCCATAGTCCCCATATTCCCAGACCGCCAGTACCACTAACAGTTCACCCCAATAGCCCGGTACTTTTGTTCCTCATTTCCCACAATAGTCCTACACTGGCCGGGGCTTGTCCTTGGGTGCATTAGTATATGGTGTAGGCAGGGACATTCGCCGGTCAGTGTCACGCCACATATTTACATTAAATTTGTCAAGGGGCCTCTACGTGTTGGCCTCCCCATGGCCCCACGCAAGCCCTCCAAAAGTCCGGGCCATTTTTATGGCCCGTGGTCTTGAAAGACATAGATGAATAATAATAATAAATATCAAAACCAATAAAAAGAATTATATCTCTAAACAATCTTCTTAGGCAAGATAAGAAATCAAACAACTTTAATTTAAATAATTTTAAACTTTATTGTCAAACAAAACCTAATTTTCTGTGCAACAGTTTGTTCTGTAACTAGTAAAACTGGCGAACATTTTCATACCACGATAGTACATATAATATCAAATCTTATGATAATTAAGATCTGAATCACTGCAATATACTTCTTTTATAAATTCAACGTACGTATTCACCCAACCTACCAACCCGACGTTGTCAAACAATCCATGCTTATTTCAAAAGTTATTCTCAAATCATATTGTTACAAGCTACACAGGACTCGAAATAAAATGCCGTTGGAATTAGTATAGAGTTTATTAGAACTATACAAACACGTATAAAACAGGTACAAATATAACTAGATACATATATACGTATAAACTGCACGATTCAATAACACGCGCAAAGTCCGTCACTATATCGCTTGTCGAATGTACATCTTACTCGTATCGTAATCCTCGCACGACTCCCCACCCCTCCGTTCGGGCATTGTTTTATAGTAAACTGTACAATACACAATCGATTGCGTGGGCTGGGTTCTTCCAAGAAATTATAATTTACACACCTGCGAACGGCCAACAAAGTCGAAAACAACTACAATAACGATTATTATATCATATTCGACACGATATTATATTCGACATTAATGACGACCATCAAACAAGTAAAAAAACAACAGCATGTTTTTCTTTATTAGAAATTCTAAACACAAAGTAAACAAAAGAATTCCTAAATCCGGGAAGGCAATAAACTACGCTTTACGACAGGCAACTGTGCGTATAACTTTTTCGGTATGTAACAATATGTTCCCGTCCTGTACTTTCCTTCTTCACTCGCCAAAAACAACATTAAAATAGTCGATTAAATACAACTCCATAATAAAAAGGAAATATGTTACACAATTCCAAATTGGAAAGTAAGAAAGGCAGCAGTAAAGAACGGGTATCCTTTCCAAGTTTATTAATGGTTCAAAGTCTCTTACGGAGTTTCTGCCACAAAGGAATCTAACTTTTATATCTTTAGCGAGGCATTTATTGCGGTCAGCAAAAAGGTCTCTAGATCAAAGAAAAGTAATAAAAACTGAGGTTGCTAACATTTTCACACTAATGCAATTTTATGAAAAGCAAGTATTTCCTTAGAATAACAAATAGAATCTCTGTACTATGCCAATTAGATGCTTATTAAAATAATTACAGTAATTGTTCAAAACTAAATAGGTAAATTACAATTTACTTTAAATAAATTAATTATTTAATAATTGAATATTTTTATTTATTTGTATTCTATGCATATTCATATATAATAAATTTTAATAAGAACTAAAACACAATGAGATTTTACTTCGAAAATTAAAGAAACAACAATTTTTCGTACAGAGCTAAGAATTTTACAAACTGGTTTTTGATAATTTGAACGCTTTGTAGTTAATAACTCAAAATTAAAACAACATAAGTTGTTGATCGATCTAATCTAAAAATATCAATATGCAAACATGATGTAAATTATTAGGTATAGAAGAAAAAATCCTAAAATGTTTACGACTACTGCTTTTAGGATGCGGCCATACTACTAATGCGATGACAGAGCGGAGAGCTATTTAGTTAACAACACAAGTCGATGACAACGACAAGTCTAGTAAAATCTGCATCGTTTTTATTAGAAAACGTATACCAGAATAGACTATAAAAGAAAAAACACATTAGCCTCGACATATAGGAGCTTTAAAGCAATTAATACCAGTTTTTGTCAGCTGAAAGTTTTTTAAAGATTTTCAATTAATTATACGCATTTCATCATATATACAGAAGAAATGTATTGTAATTCGTTTGGTTATTTTAGTGTTATATCCTGATTATTACTTGTCTTCCATATTACATAGCTAACGATCTGTTTTTCTGGCCCTCATCTTTTACATTGAATTTTATCTTCGACATCTCTGACTACAGGAACATTGTAATATATTGCCTTGACATCAAGCCAATATTCCATGGTGGTAGTTTCATAGTTAGCAATTTTATGTATAACAGCGTATGTCCTATTGTGGGTAGTTCATAATATTCCGCCTTTTGTACTATTGAACCTTTATACAACTTGACAATTATGATTTAGAAATAAAATTCAGACTTTGGAAATCTCAATGTAAAGCAAGACAAAATTTAATTAAAAGTAAAACAATAAGAATGTATAAATTTGGCCAACATTTAAAACCCGTGATATGTAAGAAAGATGATTCATTATTGCTGAAAAATGAAATAGGAAAGAAATTGTAAAATGTATATCACGGTCCTTTTCTAGATATAGAAAGTTTAGATCCTAATGTAAACATTTTATATAATAATAAAGAAGAAGTTATACATAAGAATAGTAGAAAACTGTACTATACCTAAAAAAGTGTTTTTCATTTCTAGGGGCGTGTGGTGTAACAAGATTTAGACAGTAATAAATAAGTATTTAAAGACTAAAGACGTGTTTTCATATTCGCTGCAGCGACGATCTGTTATACTGCTTTAACAAGTTCACTGTAGCATCGCTTTCGCCTTGTTAGTATAATCGTGGCCTTATTGGATAGATACATACGAGTACCGATAGGTTCCCTTGTTTTATTTGATTTGAGATGAACGAATTTGATAGCTGCTATCTGATCCACATCTGGGCTTTCTACAACGGAAGTACATAATTGTTACCAGTGTTCTCAACATGTTTTGATTATGATGTACGGATATTCTGTTCTCATTGTTTTTCTTCGTTTATCTGACAACGGGTGAACTGTTCTCGCCTCGTCACTTCATTTATATCACACTTATCTTAGTTTAGATCTATACAGTTGTAATGATTTCTTCACGCCTGTGATTTCACAAATCAACCTCCGTTAATATACTTAAGATGGCTTCTGTAGTTGAGCGGATTACGTCTTAGAGACTCTGGGTTCCATTCCTAGTATGGTAAATTTCGGAAACAAACTTTCTGCTACTTACTATAGCCTGGGTGTCTGGGAATGGCCTCAGAGTGGTCCATTGTATATCACCCATAACACAAGCTAGCTAGCTTAGCTTGGGGATATTTGTAAGTTTGTCTGATGATTTAAAAAATATATAAATATGAATTATTTTGACATTAATATTAATCAAAATTGGTTGTTTTTTTTAATTTGGTTGATTTTTTATGTATGCCTAATACTTTTTCTCTATTGTCGCACGTAGTCAAATAAATTTCCATTAAATACTTTAAGCGATGACTAAATCTTTATTATTTAGTATTCTACAGGCAATTGACGAATGGTACCGGAAATTCGTTATCATTGCGAAAATCTACCCGTTTAGACAGCCAGTAGTCACGCTTGGCTGATTTTTATTAATATAACCTTGTAATAAGTATATAGTCAGAACATCTATAAACAGCTTCCTATAATAATTGTTATGATTACTTTGAATCGGTTTTCATTGATCTGTATTCTGTCGTGAAGAAAGACATATGTACCAATTATAAGGTGGTATGGAAAATCACGTGACGAAAAGAATGTTAAACTACAAGATGGTTGGATACAAATGTAAAGGTAGACCAAAAAAAATGGATGGATGGATGGATTACGTGAAAGATGATATGATTATTAGTGGTGTGACAGAAGATGTATGTCAGAATAGAGGAACGGGAAAGAAAAGACATATTGTGCCGACCCCAATTAATTGAAATATGGTGAAAGAAAAAGAGGTCTTTATTAATAGTATTTACTATGAAGATTAAATTAATTTATTATCCCTAAATAAGATAAATACGTTACTTACCAAAAATAAACAAGACGATTAAATTTTAGTGTAAAATGTTATTTATTACTTGAACTGTCAATTAATTAATCGTCAGCGACGATTCACCCCATTTCCTAGAGCTCCCACGCTTAACTACTCTAGAACATTTATTCCGCGTACAACAATAATCTGAAGGGAACTAACTACCCGCCGTGGTTTTCCCTTTGCGCTTTGACATGGGACTCTTTAAGAAGGGGGTTGTAAAATTTCATAGCAGCCGGCAAAGCTTTGGTGACACCCCTGGTGTTATAAACGTCTTTAGGCGATGGTAACCACTTTTCATCAGGGGGGCCGTCTGCCTCTTTGCTTGCTTCAAGCAATACATTTTTTTAAATAAAATTTGAACATTGAACATTGAAACATTGAAATTAATATTTTTATCAGGGTACTTGAAGACGTTTCTTGCTATGCATTTTTTAACGGAAATTCCTGTAATTTATAATAGGTCAATGCGTTATAATAGTTACATGCAATCATTTTACGGGTAAGTAGAGAATGTGTAATTTTTTACATTACAAAATGAATGATAACTTTATTGATTTTCGAAATCAATCGTCTTATGAGTACGCCCGGACAATTATATACCTAAGGAACCTACAAAATATTTTTCATAAAGGAAATGTTTGTTTGATAAATCATAAACAGCTCTTTGATGGCACTCCTTATAGACCCGTGCACACTTTCTACCCGTGCAGGAACGGAGAAGGAATACAATTTCTTGCGGCCGGCTCATAAGAGGCGACAAAACAACCCGCATCCAGGTGGTAGCGTATTTGCCCGAATAGATGGCTACCGGGTGGTGGTAACTGTTCTAGAGTATGCCGCCATAACAGCCTTGAGTTGTGTTCCGGGATTAGTGACCAGGTTCCAGTCTCCCTTAAGAGAGCAGCAGCGCATTTATAGCACCTTTGGTGTTGAAAATGTTCAAGGCGATCATAACCGCTTTCCATCAAGGGGGCCGTCTGCCTGCTAAGCTCCTGCAAAAAAAATACAACATACTATATACCTACAAATATATACGTAAGGACCCTAAAAATATATTTCATAAAGGAATTTTTTATTTGGTAAATCATAAATAACTCTTTGATGGCACTCCTTATACACCCTTATAGTTATACATGAGTGAGGGATCTGACAAATAATTATAATGCGTTGCAAAACCAGGGGATCGGCGTGGCAAGTGCACTTCAGAATAATGACATGACAGGGGCCGGTTTTGAACAAAGATATAGACCGAAGTATTTTCACCAGATATCCCTTTTTTACATCGACAATTGTATAATATGCGTATCAGGTAAACCAGAATAATTTTGTATTGTCGTCGTGAGGAATGACTTATATACCAATAATTGATACAATAAGAGATGTCGAATGCCGCGCATTAAAAAGAAAAAGTAGGAGAGTCAATGGTGAACAGTAAACCTCCGCAATCAGGATTAACACTAAGATAATAAATTATCTTTTTAACCGACTTCAAAAAAGGAGGAGGTTCTCAATTCGTCGGGATCTTTTTTATGTATGTTCACAGATTACTCCGAGATTTATGATCCGATTTACGTGATTCTTTTTTTTTCGACGCAGGATAGCTTCCGATTGGTCCCCTAAAAATTTGACATAGTCTGGCTCTGTAGTTTTCATTTTATGATTTTTTTTGTGAAACAAAATCCATTCCGTTTCATATGCACATCGATTACTCTGAGATTTATCAGCCGATTTACTTGATTCTTATTTAGTTTGATGCGGAATTGTTGCCATTTGGTCCCCTAAAAATTTAAAATAGTTTGGCCCAGTATTTTGACGGCCTCTGTGGTTGAGCGGGCTAAGCCTTTGACGGCCTACCTCACTGCAACCCAGAGGTTCCGGGTTCGATTCCCGGTATAGTAAATTTCGGAAACGTATTTTCTCCGTTATTTACCATGGTCTGGGTGTCAGGGATCGGGTCCCAGAGTGGTCCGTTGTATATCACCAATAACACAAGCGAAACTTGCTTAATTTGGGGATATACAATGCGCGTGTTTGTCTGCCGATCATTTTTTTTTTATTTATTAGGTTACATTTTACGAATATTTTTATGTTCCCGTTTCTTGGGATCTATATTTTTTAACAAGCACGGTGGCACCTTTCGTAGGTATACCCATACATAGCAAGGCACTAAAGAGTAACAAATAAAATAAAAAAAACTTCGTTTAAAAAAGTATTAAGTAGTATTTTACATCGCGATCGTGACGCGGAAGAAGTCGCGGGCATCAGCTAGTTACATAAAAATAATATTACTTTATTTCTTGTACACGTGTTTACTCTTTCTTTACGACCTTGAGAATGATGATCATGTTTGACTCATTTTTTAAATGTCGAAAAGGGGCCATTCATTAATTACGACGTCACATTTCAAGGCCTAATAATATTATATTTAAGACAGCTAGTTGTCGCCCGTACTCGAAATTCAACCATAATAGTTAATGTCAAAGACTATATTTCTATAATCACAGATTTCGCCCAAGGCTACGCTGTTAATTTGACTTGAACAATAAACAAAAGAGTACACATGCGTATATGTGTCAAATACATGGTAGTGTGTGTAGTGTTTTTTGTTGATTTAATGTATTTTAGATGCATAATTTAAAAAATATTAGCATTCGTCGCTTCTTCTTTATGAGTGTGCAAAATTTCGATGTAATTTTTGGATGGGTCTAAACGGGTATAAACATAAGACACTTTTTATAGCTGATAAGATTACCTTACTATTTATTCACTTGCGTACCTTGGGATGAATCTTGCCATTTATTTTTCGGAGCTTATATCAAATTTTATCCAATCGTAAAGTAAAATGACGGTCGGTAAGATATAGAAACCGATCATTACTCATGTCCTTAATTTTTTCATATATTTTAATATTAACTTTTATTTTTATAAACAGCTTTTTATTGTTATATGTATATGTCGCAGAACGGCCTCGTTCTCACGACATCTCCTTTAGTTATTGCAGGTTTAGTGGGCGTCATCAGGATAAAATGCGAGCATAAAACACGATAGCCACGGTTTATAGACTTTTAATTTAGATTTAAAAGACATTTTAACATAGTTTAGACCGAGCAGCGGGTTCAGGGCACTGCTCATACTTTCAACATCAATACTTTCTTTAAAATACTCCATGGTCCAACTCGACCTATTGCCATCAACCAAATGTGTCACAAAAACTCCTCAGTCTACCGAAGTAGATACTACCAAAGTATAGAGGGCGTCTGACCCCGCTCCGCCATATGCTCTGCTCTGATTGGTCGTTTATTAAATCACAATATTCATAACTTTTATTAGGTTAGAACGATCTTTTAGTTAAGAAACATTTAAGACATCAAACCAAATTAAATTAACAATTTTAGAAGCAATTAAAATGTAAAGAAATTATATTGTGCGTTATACATCCAAACAATAATCCATCCAATCATAGCTTCCCTCCGACATATACATATGTTATTGTTATTATTATATATATAAAAAAGATTCCAACTAATTGAGAACCTCCTCCTTTTTTGAACTCGGTTAAAAAGTTCGAATCTGTTCATCATAATTCATACCTCGCTCAGTGACAGCGCTGATGCTTTGCCCAAGGTATAGGCAGTCTTGTGGTCACATATGGTCACTAGATGATTATATAAAACAACAAATAAATTTAATTTTTTGTTTTTTAATTTAATTTGTAAATTTTCTCCCCAGAAACACCCTTAGCTAAAAAATGTTTTTATTTTTTAGGCAAGGAAAGGAATGCTCCGGTGGTTCGGGCATGTGGAAAGAATGTATGATGAAAGAATGACTAAACAGATATACAATGCAAAAGTGGATGGATGCAGAAGTCGCGGAAGGCCACGACACACCTTCCATGATCAAATTTATCGTGTACTAGCAGAAGGTGATGTCAGGAGCCTTAAGAATAGACGAGCGTGCATGACAAGAACTATGAATGTCAAAGAAGCAAGTGAGGTGTGTAAGAATAAGCCTAAATGGCGCTCTGTTGTTCGTGCCTACCCCGCAAGGGACCTGGCGTGAAGTTATGTATGTATGTATGTATGTGTATTTATATTTCTTATTCAATTTATATCTCAATCTGTTTTTTTATAAATTATACAGAAGTATGTTACAGAATTACTTAATTTAGTATTATAAATAGGTCTACGGTTAATTCTTTGAGTAGTTAGAAAAAAACTAAACCTTTTTCATTATTCACCTAACACGAGGCACGTCCAGAATATTTTATATGGCATTCGTGACCTGAATGCAACACATCTGACGCGAGAGAAGTGTTGAAGGAGACACATTGTATTTGCGAACCCCACTACCAAGGAGTCCTCCGCAAAATCAATAACACTCACTGCTTCATAGGGTTCCGACACCTAGAGGTGGGAAGCCTTCGGATATACTCCATTATCTGTCTGCACGTGTGTCAAGTAACTATTACGGTATAAAATTTGTCACATTTATAAACAATTCGTGTGTCTACAAAAATCGAAAGTTAGCGCTATCTCTTTCTAATTTACCCTCCAACCTTTATATTTAATTTAAAGACAAATTCCACGTACAGATCTGTAGAAGCACATTTTATTACCTGTCGGCATTTGAACTGATTGTGATCCTTTTATGATCGTTTCCTTTGTTCACTTATTTATTAGCACATGTTTCTAATTATTGTAGAGAATAGCCTATTTTCTATTGTACTCGCTCATTAACATCATTAGCCAGGTGTTGCGGATTATTTTGCATTTGTGAAGTATAAATCGACGTCCTGACTGAGAGAGGGGGGGGGTGATTCGCGAAAAATCTTGATAAACACTTATATATTCTCATTAAGAATACTTCAGAATTTCTCAACCATATTCCTTATTTATTATGTTGGCACTGTAAAACTTGTAATTATAATGAATTTGAGAAGGTAGTAATTAAATAAATAATGAGTTATAATCCCTAAGTTAAGCAAATTAGCCGATCCCAGATTCTCAGACCACAGTAAATAACGATAAATCCGAAATTTAACATGCCAGGAATCGAACCCGGAGCCTCTGTTTGTAGTGAGACGGGCCGGCAAAGGCTTAGCCCGCTTAACCACAGAGCCCGTCTGCAGAAGAAATGTTAACATGTAAAATTTGCAAGGGTATCTGCTAAGTAATTACGAGTGATGTAGTATTTATTCTCTTAAGTTTTTGCGACTTGTATTCATGATATGTGCTTTTGTGTATAATGTACTATTAACATTTTAACGATTTTAAGGGCGGTATTTTATACGATTTTTTGTTTCAATAAAATAAAAAACCGAATAAAATGCCACATTTATAATAATAACAGCCCAAAAATGTCCCACTTCTGGACTCAGGCCTCCCACTATAGGGAACGCATAATACAACCGCAGAGTTCGTCCAAAACGGCTTGACTGATTTCACAACATCAGTTATCTCGTTGTGTAGGTTTCATCACGATGTTTTCTTTGATAGCAGTGTCATTGTCACGCTTAAAAACGTTAAAATGCATAATATTGTTGCAAACAGATATCAATCCTTAACATGTGTCTTATTATCCCTTTGAATTTGAGTGATATATTTTTCGCGCTAATCTTTTTGTTCACGCCACCGTAAGACGCCATAAAACCTTCTTTCCTCTGTTGGTATATCATGCTAATTCCTTTAAGCCATAAAACTGACCGTTTAAAGATTTCAAGAACTAGTGGGCCATATGTTGCTAGGAGGCCTTGTCTAATTTACTAATGGATGAAGGTCAGTAAGACGGGATAATTCCAGCGACATTTTCGAATTTATATCGTACGAATCCCATACAAATTCGTAGCAATATTTTCTTATGTGGTGGCGATTAAATATACAGTTTAACAGTTCTCATTTATTTTTGTCATCTTTTTTTCTGTGATCCCGTTTATTGAAGAATCCCGAAACTTCGGAAAAAAACTAAATTAAACACTGCGGTTAAAGCTATCAAAATGCAGTTTTAATTCTTAAGAGTGACTGTTTAGAAACAAGGCGTGGAAGCCGGTAAAAAATCTAACAGGTTGCAGCCTAGCGGCCTTACTCATATTGAGTTAAAACAGGATTCTTTAAGAACCATAAAGAAGCCTTGCAGCATACTGTAACTCAATATGAATAAGACCGGTAAATACATAAGAACTTTACGGTTCTGTTTCTCCTTTTACGGTTCGGTTGAATATACCACTTAATAACAAAGAACGTTTTTCTACCGCATATCTTCAAGTGCAGCCATGTTTCAGTCGCTCAAAAACACATATGAAGAGAATGATACTTCCTGTTCTTGCGGAATAGACCATTTAGTTCAGATTTATATAACACTCTTTAAGGTTTACACTCCGACCGACATCTTTATTATCATAACTAATTAAACTCAGTTAAATCTAAACCAACCAATCTAGGTTTAATTAAGCTTTATTTAGAAATATAAATTAAAACTAATTCGAAACGTAACTAAATTATGTTGCTGCATTTACATCTTAAATGTTGTTTATACTGTTACATACCGACAAAGAACGCACATTTGGCTGTCGCAAAAACTCGTTTTATTGCCTTCTATGATTTATGAATTCTTTTGTTTGCTTCTTGTTTAAAATTTGCAATTAAGAAAAACATCCTATTGTTATCGTACTAATTTTATGACTGTCATTAGTGTCGAGCTAATCCTTCTTTTTATTGTATTGCGTTGAAGCTTGCCAGATGTGCGGATTAACTCGGTCCTTTGTTCTATTATACAGTTTAGTATAAAACAATGCCCGAATGGAGGGTTGAGGCAGTCAAGCGACTGTTACGATACTAGCAAGACGTGTGTAGTATTTTCGATTAGCGATATAGTGACGGACTTTTCGCGTGTAATTGAATCGTGCAGTTAATACAGTGTGAACTGGTTGCATCCAGTTTTTTTTTTACATGCTTTATACGTGTTTGTTCAGTTCTAATAAACTCTATAGTAATTCCAACGGCATTAATTTTAATTCGAGTCCTATAGCTCGTAATAATACTTTAAAAGTGAATCAAGATTTGTCCGTCTGTCGACGTCACCCATGTGCGGTGAGCTTACAGCAAACTCAGGTGTGGGCCAGTGGTTGATTACTTTGCCGCGCACGTGGCCTAGTGCATTTACATGCAAATGGCTTTCCTCAGAGCAAGCTTCCATTACGATACACTTCAGATACTGTGTTGATATCGTTTCGATAATACAACCCACGAGACATTTCCAGTAGTTTCGCCGGCGTATTTTGGATTTGTTTGCCATAGAAATTCGAATATAGGCCTTTTTACAAGCTTTTATTTAACTTGCAATGTATGTATGTAAGTTCAGGTGGAACCTTGCAAGTTAAATTTGACCCACTTCCTAGGTTCCGATTGGCTGAAATTTTGCACGCATATGTATATCGCATGACAATGCAATAATATGGTACCATGGACCTCATCTGACGATGGAGTCGGAAGGCGGAGATAGAAACTCCTGTGCTATACAAAATAAACCCGCCGGTTTGGGCTCGTTTGACTTGTCTTGGCTAGCACTCTGCTGCTACATGATATCCAGGATCTTAAAGCTTGTATTTAAAAACCTCTTTAAAAGTTTTATTTATTAGTTTAGACAGGCAGGTGGGCAAACTGATGGAAAGTGGTTACCGTCGCCTATGGGCGTTTGTAACCGAAGGTGCTACCAATGTGCTGCCGCTCTAAAAGGAGGCTGAAACCTGGCCACTAATGCCGGAACACAACTATAGGTTGTTATGGCGGTATACTCTAGACCAGGAGTGGTAATCACCCAGACGGACAAATACCCTACCACCTGAGTGTAGGTTCTTTTGTCGCCTGTTAAGATAGGCCACCCGGCCACCTCACTTACCTGTCGTCGATGTCGTCGAGATGGGGACCTGGCGTGTTCCGCGCGCGCTCACCTCTCTTCCTGTGGGACGAGTTATAGACCGCCCCACGCCTAGCGAGACTGAAGATGCCAGGGGATAAAAGTAGTCCCCCGGCAGTGGAAGAGGCCTCGCGGGGCCCACGCCTGCCAGGGTTGCAGAGGCTAGGTCATATACCCGTAGCCCTGGCATAAGGCGAAGGACGAAACACCCAGGGGTTTTAGTGGGTATCCCAAACCGGGGAGTGACAATAGCATGGCATCAGTTGTGACTGGGCATGCTAGTGCCATCCCCAATCTGGCGAATCCCACACTAGGTCGCGATATCCCCCCAAGGTTCTGCCCTTGTCGCGGCTTTGTCCTCAATCGAATTTCCCGTGATTAAAAAAAAGCATTTACGATCCAAAATTCAGACATAATTTTCATTTTTATTGCTCACGTGGATAAGTTATGCTAGAAGATCGCGCAGATAAATTTAATTACAATTTTTAATAAACCGAATACAAAGCCACAACTTTATTTAAAAATTCAAATTCATTTAGTTAAATGTGTTGAATTTTGTGTGTCTATGTCCGTAACACTAGTTTTTTTAATGAAACTTCTTTAGAATCATTGTCGTTTGAAAATCGGTTGAAACGAAATCAAGCGACACTAAAAAGAGACATTTAATCATTGAAACACTATGTTGTTTCACTATGGTCTGGAAGCCTTATTATATGATCTGCCCATTTGCATTTTAATTTATGTACATAGCTCAAGGCTTTTGTTATCTCTCTTATTGTTGTTTGTCTAAATTTGTCTATTTTCTTTACCTTGAGCATTATTCGTTCGAAAATATGATATACCAAGTATAAATCAATGTGTTACTTGCTCGACCATCGGTTGAATTTTGACATTACTTGTATGAAGTTTATGTAAAATTTTTATAGTAAGGTAAATGAACGATCCGTAAGATTTACTCAAATGGGACACACAAAAAAATTCATACCTTCCAGAGCACATTTAAGCGATACACGCTTGCTTATATTGACACCGTCAGATACTTTCCAGTTGGAACGTGCATTGTCCATATACGAATAAGTGGGACTGCATTCGCTTTGAGCGCACACGTTGAATTTTGTATGAAATAGCTGATGCACTTAGTAAATATTCCCCAGCCAAGACTTACCTCTTTTCCGTATATAAAATATTGTGGCGAGCTATGGTGGAACGATCTATTTGGTTTAAGAAATTTCAGATAAATGTAGAAGACTCCAGAAGAAAGGACAGCGATAGCTATGTTCTCGAAACGGATAGACAATAAATAAAAGAATAACGAAAAGAAGATCAAAATTATGGATTTCAGAAGATTCTTCATATTTATTAATTAGTGTAAGTAAGTATGTATATTTAGATTGTACAGTCCTCCTATCTTTTTCTGTTTCTCCTACATCGCCAGATTAGTTAAGTTTCTTTTAGGCTAGTTTGCCTAGAAGAGATCTCTTTTAGCGATAAGGACGCCTGTTGTTTTATACAAGAAGTATTGTAATTATGCATTTTGCTTTTAAATTTGTGAGAATAAATCTATCTATCTATTCTTCCACGTAGAGAAGCAGCGTAAGAGGCGCCTACTTGGGAGTTAAGGTAAAGTCAGTATAGTGACAAGTGCGATACGAGAGAGTTGGAAGAAAATTAAATAGAAAATAGTGACAAATTTACAGATTTGAAAGCAGAGTTGTGCGTGTAGGGGCAACTCCAATATAGTTTCATAGACAGGTATGTATCAATGGTATTACAATATATCATGGCAAAACCCATCCAATCAGTATCATGCTGGTATGTAAATCATACTCATGGAACGCAGCTGAATATTATATGCCAAACGTGAATGCCAGCCAGAGTGCAATATGTTCATACCAATATAACTTGGAACTTTAAACCAATATACTTTGAACCCTAACTCTTTTTGATTACGGCAATCTGACAAAGCTTTTACGGGTCTTTATTAATTCCTTATTCATGTACGCTTACTATTATCAAAGCTTACAATAACAGCAACTGCATAGTATTTTCTGATTGTGTAGAAATATAGTATATGTAAATTCACCCGAAATTTAAAAAGAACAATCTTTGTGGAAAATTTTAGATATCCGTAATTTATAAAATCTTATCGCCAAATAAATGTTTTAATTTTTGGTTTATAATTAACATGTTTTCTTTCACCATATCCCAATTAATTGGGATCGGCACAATATTTCTTTTCCTTTCACACTCCTCTATTCTGACATATATCTTCTGTCACACCACAAAATTAAAACTTCAAGTTAAAATTTTGTTGCGATTGATTTTGTCAACTGTCAGTTGAAGTTTTTCCACTTGTACGTTGCGATTCGTTTTTCCACTTGTCCGTAGCAATTCATTTTTCCTCTTATCCGTTGCCATTCGTTTTTCCACTTGTCCGTTGCGATTCGTTTTTCAACTTGTCCGTTGAAGTTTCACTTCTAATATGTGTCCCAGCACACATTTTTAAATTATTTTTCATTAAATGTTGCAACTGTTGTACTGTTTACAGTATGGAGGATAGTAGGGGTACCCCTACCTTCCATAGTTAACGTGTCGAGCTTGCGCACTTTCTTATGTTCATGGCCTCATCGGAGACGACTGCAATGTTCGGTCCTTTATTATTGCGCAGTATACTTACCTCGGATCTCTCTGTCACTCATTTTCATACGCTTTGAAATATAAATCTTTAAAATTCGCAAACCTCTATTAGGACAAAATTTTCTGCAGACAACCCTATATCAACGTGTTCGCAATAAAACAGCGCTTATGTTGATATAATTTTTTTTCTATTATCTTAACAAGATGATGTTATGATAACAAGTGAAAGTAACTGGCATCGACATAGCTGTTTATACCTGGCAACCCATAGTTTGTCCAGGTAAATTATAGACAACCCTATGTCTGCACATTCTATTTGTCTTATACTTTAAGTCCAGTATAAAATTTTCTTATTATCTGTATGTTGCAACATTTAATGAAAAATAAGTGCCCAAAAGTACCAAAATCACTTTAATCGCTTTTAATATTACAAATGCGAAAGTAACTGTGTCTGTCTGTCTGTGTGTCTGTCTGTTCCGTTTTCACGGAAAAACTGCTGGACCGATTTGGCTGAAACTCGGTATATACATATTTTCGATGCTGAGAATGAACATAGGATACTGTTTATCCCGAAAAATAGTTTAGTCCTGGGATAGTTTTCGGGATACAAAACATATTTGTCTTTTTGTTTGTTATCCTTTTATGGAAAGGCTATTGGACCGATTTGACTGAAACTCAGTACATATATAATTTTAATACCGAGGGTGGCCGTGGGATACTTTTTATCCCGAATTATGGGATATATTTTGGTATAGATTTATGTAGATGTTATTCCGGAAACTAGGATAGGTTTGTGATTTTGTTCATTTTGTCCACGTGGTCTACTGGGTCCACTGGGTCCACTTGGACTATTGGATCCACTTGGACCACTTGGTCTACTTGGACCACTTGGTCCACTTGGACCACTGGGTCCACTGGGTCAACTTGGTCTACTGGGTCCACTAAGTCCACTTGGACCGCTGGATCCACTTGGTCTACTTAGTCACCTTGGACCACTGGTCCACTGGGTTCACTTGGTCCACTGGGTCCACTTGGTCCACTTAGTCAACTTGGTCCACTGGTTCACTGGGTCTACTGGATCCACTTGGTCTACTAAATCCACTAAGTTTACTTGGACCACTGGGTCTACTTGGTCCACTGGGTCCACTTGGTCCACTTCATGCACTGGGTCCACTGGACCCACTTGATCCACTGAATCCACTTGGTCCACTACGTCTACTTGGTTCACTGAGTCAACTAAGTCCACTTGGACCACTGGGTCCACTGGGTCTACTTGATCCACTTGGTCCATGTTATCTATTTTGTAATATTTGTCAAGTTTTGTAATTTATGTTGCTTACAGGTAGACGGGGGATGGTATAGTTTACGATATAAAATGAAGTGAATCTTCCGGGGGCAAATACATAAAAAATGTAAAACAATATAACCTGTACCGCTTGCTCTATAAACAAGAGACACGCACTAGAGGTTTACTCTAGTAATAATATATATATATATATATATATATATATATATATATATATATATATATATATATATATATATATATATATTGATTAAAATTACCAAAATAACTATAATTAAAAACCTATCCTACTGGGATAACTTTTACATAAATCTATCCCACTATGCGGGATGAAATCCCATGTCCACCCTCGGTTAATACTGAAATTAATAAATTACTTATATACTAAATTTCAGCCAAATCGGTCCAACAGTTATCCGTGAAAGCGTAACGAACAAATGGATAAATATATTTATATTCCGGAAACTATCCTAATTTTTGTAATAAAAAGTATCCTACTTTCATCCTCGGCATCGAAAATATATATATTAATTATTCTGTAGAATAAGGAACAGGCATTATTATTTTTAAACAATTAAGTTCAGTTCAGTTCAGTTCCTTTCTGAGTAAGTTTTCAAATGTAGGGAATGTCTTGGTTTCTTTTTCTCAGTACGTAAGTGCAGTCTAAAATTTGACAGCCTGTTACTAATACCAGTATGGATTATATATATATATATATATATATATATATATATATATATATATATATATATATATATATATATAATAGAAGAGGAAACACAAATTTTATATTCATTGCTATAATTTCATACAATTAACAATTGATGTTTTTATATGACCTAAAAACTAGAATAAGGAAGACAAAAAACAGGTCCGTTTAAACAATATAAATAGAACAGAAGCTCATTGTATCTTAACAGTTTTCTAACATCATTCGAACTAGGATTACTGCAAAATGTTCAAGTTTTCATTCTTATTCGGAATATATTTTGTATTGGCTGTGACCGATGCTCGTGGTAAGAAAATAACTTTATAACCATTAATAATAATCAATCTCGCTAAGATTGGATCATTTCGAAGAATATTTTCGTCCCTTTTTGATATTTTTGGCCTAGTTTCTAAATTCTTATCCGTGCAGGAGCGGAGAAAGAATACAATTTCCGGCGGCTAGGCGGCCTGTCGTAAAAGGCGACAAAACAACCCACGGCCAGGTGGTAGGGTATTTGGCTGGATGACAACAACCCCTGGTCTAGAGTATGCCGCCATAACAACCTTTAGTTGTGTTCCGGCAATAGTGACCAGATTCCAGTCCAGTTTAAGAGAGCAGCAGCGCATTTGTAACACCTTTGGTGTTGTAAATTTCTATAGGCGATGGTAGCCGCTTTCCATGCAGTGGACCGTCTGCCTGTCTATTGCATTCCCGCAAAAAAACAATTTCCCTCCTTTAAGATTCTATTCAGGATTAACGATATCCCATACATGTGTACATGGAAATTTACGGGACTTGATATAGTTGTTTTCTGAAAACGCGGCGTACAAATTCTCAAAATATGTTTTACTTTTAAAATACATGTCAGCATTGTAGGTACGTCGCTATTTCTTGGAATATTTTTTCTTTCTTTTTTTTCTTTATGATGACGAGCATGGGCTCATTGGCGTAAATCTGTTAACCTTGAACTATTAGTATTGCGTGAAATAAGGAAGAGTTTCTATAACCCACTTTACCCTCATCCTAGCCTATCCTCTATTACATCTCTTTATTTTATCCCTCGTATACCGTCTCCCTTATCATATCCCGTTATCCTGACTGACAACGCATTAGGTTTGCTCCTGGAATTGCAGACGTCAGTAACCACTTTCCATTAGATGGGCCAATTGCTTGTTTGTCAGCATCGTTATAGAAATAATTACAATTAGCAGTTATTTAATTATCCGGATTCCTGGGACAGAGTATTTAAAAAAGAATGTAACCTATTGTTATAGCGAAAACTGTGTCGTCGAGTTAGCTAATTTTTATACATTTGAACAACTTCAAACCGCTACTAGGAATATCAGAAATATCACACGTTTTACTACATTAAATTTGATGATGGATTAGTAAAAAAAACACATTGGATATTGTTTTTTTCTGTAATCTGGCCATTTTCATCATTCTCATAAAAACCCCCGCGGAATTCCTAGGATAAACAGTATCGCAGAGTTTGAGTCCAAGTGAAAACCGCGTCGAAATCGGCCAAACAAACAGACAAATCGAAAAACAGACAAGGTGTTTATAGAGTCTATTCCATTTTCTAGCTTCAATGTACAGACACTGCATGTATAATATTTATACTATTACTAACTCACCCGGCTGACGTTGTCCTGCCCTGAAAAAATTAAAATGTGAAACCCGATTGTAGCGCCACTTACCGGGTCCAATTATGAATTTAAACCATTCTCGTATGCACCTGAACACATACAAAAAAATCGAATCTGTCCAGCCGTTTAGGAGTCAATAAAGTAACTCTGTCTGTCTGTCTGTCTGTTCCATTTTCACGGAAAAACTACTTGACCGATTTGGCAGAAATTCGGTATACATATATTCGATGCCAAGGATGAACATAAGATACTTTTTATCCCGAAAAAGGGATAGAATGGAAACTATATTTTTCTTTCTGTTTATGCTGTTACAGAAAAGCTACTGAGCCTATTTGGCTGAAATTCAGTATATATAAATTTTATACTGAAGTGGACAAGGGATACTTTTCATCCCGGATTATAGGATAGATTTTTTAAAGAATGAAAGAAAATATATTTATTTAGGACAAGATACAAAACGTCTTACATGATAATATATCTAAAAAATAAATGTTTCCTAAAGAGGCTCTTGGTCAGCATAATGCTAGTGTAGTTATAAGTAATTAATGTTGTGATTTTTTCAGTTCCAACCGTCACAAAATGTACAAAAACAGATAACGACTGTATTCTGAAATCTGCTAAGGAAGTGTTGCCGTACATCATTGAGGGTATCCCGGAATATGACATAAAACCAGTATCACCTCTTTATTTGAAAGATTACAATTCACAATTTGACAAAATGACATTTTCAGTAACAAACTTGAAAGCGACTGGTCTTGACAAAACAAAACTTGATAAAATTGTGTAAGTATTTCTCTTAATACAATGAAGGCTATTTGCTTCAAACGACATTTCAACAATTTGTCTCGGTATAAAAAAGTTTATTTAAGATATTTTATAGTGAACCATCGTGAAGATTGAAGTGAAGATGAGCATTACGATAATAACCTATTATGTTAAAATTAAAGACATTAAATTTCACTTGAAACAAATAGTCTCTCTTCCCTAGTTATGATTGTATGTTTAATAACATGGGCACTCACAATGATCCAGATTTTTAAAAGGATTCCAGGGCCATGAGAAAAACACCACGTAGAAGCAATTTCGTTAATCCATACTTATACTAACTTACTAGTATTATAATCACGTAAACAACTCACAAGTAAATGCTCCTCTTGCCGCCCAAGTTCGATGGTCGGGTGCAATGAAAGAACTTATTGGTAATTACTGATCAATAATTTAAAAACATCATAAATTTTCTCGTTATGAGACTTAATGAAGCCCGACTGGATGGCTACCACCCCTGGTCTAGAGTATGTCGCCATAACAACCTTGAGTTGTGTTCCGGCATTAGTGACCAGGTTCCAGGCTCCCTAAAGAGAGCAGCAGCGCATTCGTAGCACCTTTGGTGTTGCAAATGTCAAATCAAGTGGGCTGTCTGCCTGTCTGCTGATCTCCAGCAATAAAAAAAAAAAACATGATTTTTCGTAATTGTCTATAGTTTACGTTAAGGAAATAAATCGAAACCACGTAAAATTTATTGACATGAAACCATTGAACTACTTCAATTTATATTAAAACAGAGTAAAAAAATCAACATCTTCATAAAAAAGATATTTTTATAAATACAACTTTACTCAAAATAAAATAATAATGCGTCTTAAAACAACCGCAGCTATGAAACCATAGCTATTGGCCGAAAAAGCAGTACCAAAAAATCATTAAACACGTCCTTGCTGCAAGTCTGAAGTTTTAACGGAAAAACGACTCAAATGATTTTGTTGAAATTAGGTATATGCAACCCGCAAGAGTTAACGTGAAACTTCGCACGGATGATGTAAGCGCGAGGTACTTACGCGTCGATGGTGAGAGTGTGCAAGAAGGAGGTCGGGAGGGGAGCGCGCATTCCGCTAAGTTCTCAAGTTAAATCTTGCGGATCGTACATAGTTTCAACACAGAATTGAAAAAGAACACTTTTTATCCCGCAAAATGAAATCCTTCACGCGAATTGAATTGAATTATTCGGGTGCACACAACACCTAGATAAAAATTTCATATAATGAGTGTTTTCTCTCAAAATAATATGAAATCCATTTAAGTCGGTACAGGAAAATAAAGCCGGAGTATTACAAACAATTTTGCTCCGTGCAGGAACGGAGAAAGAATACAATTTCCTGCGGCCGGGCGGCCTGTCGTAAGAGGCGACAAAACAACCCACAGCCAGGTGGTAGGGCATTTGCCCGACTGGATGGCTACCACCCCTGGTCTAAAGTATGTCGCCATAACAACCTTGAGTTGTGTTCCGGCATTAGTGGACCAGGTTCCAGTCTCCTTTAAGAGGGCAGCAGCGCATTTGTAGCATCTTTGGTGTTGCAAATGTCCATAGGCGATGGTAACCGCTCTCCATCAAGTGGGCTGTCTGCCTGTCTGCTGACCCCTGCAATAAAAAAAACCGCTGCAGAAGCTAGGAAAAATACCCTTATATTTGTGATTAAATTCCCCAACAGCCGTGACCCTGGCGCATCGACTATAGAGATAGTCTTACAGGCTCCGATTGTGCTCAAGGGCAACTATGAAGCTAAAGGGGAACTTCTTTCAGTCCCAATAAAAGGAAACGGTGACTTCGAAATCTCAATCGGTAAGCTCTTACTTATTTATTTACCATTCAACAAAGATCCAATAGATAACAAAACTCCACATACCTGGTTATATCTTCTGATTCCTACAATATACATATCTGACTGGAAATTATAATCGTTTGAGTGACTTAATAAACTAATGCCATCACAATAACGCCTAATACTATGATGTGTTAGAAGATGAAGCACGCTTACCTAGAAAATATATATTCACGCGAGACTTGAAGGCTACCGGATTGTACTTTTCGGGAACACAGACGCTGGTTCCACAGCTCTGCCGTACGCAGCAGGAACGTGGAGGCTAAACGCTTCGTTCGCACTAATGGCGTTTCCAGTGTTAAGCAATGGCTTAGACCACGGTGTCGTATCGTCCGAAGATGGAATGGTAAAGGGGGAATTAGTTCGAACAGTTAAACCGCATACTCTACGAGATTAATCCTCTAAAATACCGATAGATTAGCATCCCGGCGTTGATGATCTAAGCTTTGATGCCTTGTATAACCTTTTTATGTACGAAGAATACAATATAACTTATTTATATTGTTACAACTTGGCCCCCCCAACTAAGACAAATTCCACGAAGCACATTTTATCACCTATCGGCATTGGAACTAATTGTAATTCTTTTATGATCGTCTTCTTTTGTTTACTTATTTATTAGTATACGTTTCTAGAGAACAGCCCATTATTTTATTGTATTCGATTATGGCCGCTTGCGGTTGAATCTTTAGCCAGGTGTCACGAGTTACGTTGACTGCAGGTGGGCAAATTGCATTTGTGCAGTATATAATACGATGTTCTGATTGAGGGAGGGGCAGTGGAGCCAGAACCATGATCAATGCGAGACGTGTGTAAGTTCGGGAATCTATTACTGACGGACTTTGCGCCTTTTATTGAATTACGACCTTCTGAATATCGTTTGGATTTGTTGTGTTCAGTTATATTTGTACCTGTGTTATACTTGTTTGCATAATTCTAATAAACTCTATAATATTTCCAACGGTATTTTAATTCGAGTCTCGCAACTCGTAAAAATATTGTATTCTACTTATAGTCTCCCACGACTATAAGTAGAATACCGAGCCTAAATCACCGTCTTCTAGGGATAAGGTGACCAGTAAGTAGGCTTGCTACGTTTCCTCACTGAATTGCCATTCCGATCACATGAAAATGCAGTGAGTCGTTTTGATCAATTTTGGTAGAGGCTCATGTCTTCAGGAACCCACAGTCCAAGCGTTTCAACAGCAATCGGCACAAACATAATAACTCTCACTGAGGGTTGTATATTTTCGCCGCTTGAGTGATTCAGTTGTTTCCGCCACCGAGCCGGTTGGTATAGACGTGTTTGATAACTTGGGTGCAACCAAAGTGTCTATGGAGGTCTTTTATATGGTATTGATTCCTGATATGGTAAATTTCCGTTATTTACTATGGTCTGGGCGTCTGAGATCGGTCCCAGGGCCCCCCCTTTTTATGTGCTCATAATAGAAGCGCTTAGCTTGAAATTATAAAATATCTATTATTCCATCTAATAAAAATACACTTCGGACCTTTAAAAACAAACTAAAGGTAAATTTCAATTAATATATCGAATTTGTCCAATCATAGGAAGTGTACGGAAAACAGTTGCTCCAGAGTGGCTATTATGGGAGGTAGAAGTAAAGAAAACAAATTTAGTTTATCGAAAAGTATCCGTTAAACAGCAGCCAATTTAGGTGGCGCCATGGTAGCAAGTGGGAAGATTTTTAAAGCAGCGCCAAATAATATTACAGTAGAATAGTAAATTAAAGAAGGAAATAAAAACATCAACGTAAGATATAGGAATTGGCCATTAGTTGACTCGACCCGACTTACAATTGAATATCCACAAGAACTTATTTTGAATAAAAACTTTTGAATTTGAATTAATATTTGGACATTATATTG
Source organism: Dendrolimus punctatus (assembly GCA_012273795.1). NCBI lineage: Eukaryota > Metazoa > Arthropoda > Insecta > Lepidoptera > Lasiocampidae > Dendrolimus > Dendrolimus punctatus. The sequence continues at coordinate 6,357,626 of CM022527.1, forward strand.
CGTTTAGCAAGCCAGTAAAATATTTTGGCAGCGGGGAATTTGAACGCTATCTAGCCTTTTATAAAGAATTTTGGAAAAGTGTCCAAAACGTGTTGCAACTTACCCAATTTTACAATAGATGGCATAAATAACGAAATTCTTAAAAAATGCGAATTATTTTCCTTTCAGATAACATATTAGTTCACGCTACTGGAAAGTATGGAACTATAGAAAAGGATGGAAAGAAATATTACAAAATTAATGACTTTACATTCGAATATAAAATAACGGACTACAATAAAATGAATGTTATCCTTACTAACCTGTTTGATGGTGACAAAGAGAAAGGTAAGAGATTTTCTAATCTTTTGATTTTTTTGCCAAACATGACTTTGCTTAATGTGTGTATATAACCAGAATCTAGTCATGAATACTTAGTTATAAACCCTCAGGCACATAAGCGTAGTGAAAACTGAATCCATGCAACGGAAACCTAACATAAACTGTTGGTTTTTTACTGGTGCCTAATGAAGGTGTTCTTGGGACATATCGAAAAGGCACATTTTACGAAACAATAAAAGATCAGAACTCACAACATATAGAGATATAGATAAAAAGACTTCTAGCGCCATCTAGTCCTGTAAGACTGAAAATGTTTTCAAAATTATGTTTTTAAGTAGGCGATAAACATTTCTAATAGTCTTTACTGAAATTTTAAAACAAATCACATCAATCAAAATTAGGTATATATGAGAATAACTTAACTAAAGACTTAAAAATAAACTAAAACATAAATAAATTAATATAAAGAATATAACGAATCGCTGCCAGAGGGAAGCAATAGCTTTTTTCTATGTTTACACATAAAACCAGATTTTAGGCACTACACAGAACAATTTTATTTTGTTTTATTTTATTTGAGGGGGACCTAACAGCTGTAATGACATTAACTACAAACAAACTAGATCAAGAGAAGCTATTAATAAAGTCTCCACAGATGACTGTAAAAAAGTAACAACAAAAAAAAATGTAAGGTACTTAACCTGATAAATCCAAGTTTGAATAGAATCACCAACTTTGCGCTTAACAATGGTACACTATTGGTAAATAGGTCTATGTCTTTCAACTTACTTAACTTATTGAATTATGCGCGTCTATGGTATGTGCAATAATTTCCTAGGGCAAACATTAGTAGGGGTAGGGTTTCTTTCAGTTTTAAGAGGTAAAAGATGTAATAAAGTACAGCATTCAAGGTAAAATTTCCGTGATATAATATTATTTTTAAAAATAATTAACCTTGTGAATTTCTTTTAAATACTTTCTATTCTAGTAGAATGTATTTCATAGTGGGAATTCCAAATTTGACTGGCATGTTCGAGGCGACTGCGGACGAAAGCACAATACAAAACTTGGAGAGCTTGCATTCTCTTAAACGAGCTAATGTTGCGAATGAGACATAAATGAAATAAACCAAATAACAGACTGACTGTATATCATGATTGTATGGGGGCCTGACCCGGCTTCATTCGGAGAATGAATCGCTTAGTACAATTGATACTTGTCTAGATATACTGATAGGCAAACAAATAAACGGCTCACAAGACGGTAAATGCTACTGTCGTCTATGGATGTTTGCAGACTGTTTGTAGATAAGATAAGAGAGATAGGGACAGAAGAGACTGGAAAGAGGGATAAAGGAGGGTGGAGGAGAAAGTGGGATACTGGAAGTCTCACTCATCGTGCGAAACATGCTTAGCTCAGGACTAACCATATGACGCTGATATTTTGTAATAGCGAGCTGTAGACAATGTGGAATAGTATTTTTTTTTATTGCGGGAGATCAGCAGACAGGCAGACGGCCCACTTGATGGACAGCGGTTACCATCGCCTATGGACATTTGCAACACAACAGGTACTACGAATGCGCTGCTGCTCTCTTTAGGGAGCCTGGAACCTGGTCACTAATGCCGGAACACAACACAAGGTTGTTATGGCGACATACTCTAGACCAGGGGTGGTAGCCATCCAGTCGGGCAAATGCCCTACCACCTGGCTGTGGGTTGTTTTGTCGCCTCTTACGACAGGCCGCCGGGCCGCAGGAAATTGTATTCTTTCTCCGTTCCTGCACGGATATATATATATATATATATATATATATATATATATATATATATAGTACGGATTGTAACCAATTGATAGCATGAATAAGGAAAGTATAATATCTAGGTTAAGAAAGATGGAAGTAATATTAGTATAATACATTTAAGTGTTTATGAACAATAAAATTAAATCTTATTTAACTTTATTGTTCAAAAAAAGATAAAAAAGAAAATAAAAAAGCATAAAAAAAAATATAAGTAAAACATAAACATAAAAACCCCTTACGTAAAGAAAACCGGATAACCATGTCGGTACGGTGGAAGGAGAAAAAAAACCAAGACTGTGAACAGGTTGCTTTTGTCATTATTCATTATTTTCTTTATTTAATAACAATTATTATTTTACAGCTGACGCTGTCATCAATATAATCAATGCTTCGAAGCCACTCTTGGTTGAGGGCATAGCTAATCCTCTTATGAAAGACGCCGTTGACGTATTAGCGTATCAGCACATTGACAAATTCTTACAAAGTATGCCGGCTGAAGAAATGGAAATTGCTTGAAACTATTTTTTTCTGCTTCTATATGAGTAGATTATGTGTTATGTAAAATAAATTTTTAGAGAACGTCTCTGTTTGCTATTTTATACTCCTAATAATCATTTATCTACAGCTAGTTAGATTTATTCCTTGTAAATATGTACATAGGAAAACGAATTACCATGTTTGTTTGTTCGTTGACAATCGTCGATTGTTGCTGAGTGTTTAAAAGAAAGTTAAGTGTATACTAATGAAGAGCCTTGTCATCGAATCCTAGGACGTTGCGCATGTCTTTCTACAAGTTTTTATTTAACTTGCCATGGATGTATGTGTTAGTTCGGGTGGAATCTTGCAAATCAAATTCGACCGAACTTCTCGGCTTCCCAAATAATAAGCTTTTGAAATATTGGATATCATGTAGCAGCAGAGTGCTAGCCAAGACAAGTAAAACGAGCCCAAACACGACGGGGCTATCTTGTTTAGTACAGGAGTTCTTATGGCCACCTTCCGACTCCATCATCAGATCAGCTCCATGATACCATATTATTGCATTGTCACGCGATATACATATGCGTGCAACATTTCTGCTCAATCCGAAACCGGGATGTTGGTCAAATTTACCTTGCAAGTTTCCACCCGAACTCACATACATAAATACATAGATACATCCATTGCGAGTCAAATTAAAGTTTGTAACGAGTTAACGACGATCGGAACTACTTGCTAAAAAATTACAAAAAAAGTGAGTTGTTAAAATCGAGATTTGCTGCCAGATAAAATAAAGGTAATAATGAAGGTATTCAAACTAATAACCTATATTTAATATGATAAAAAAGATAACGATTTAATATACAAAACAGAAAAAACATTTCTTCATTATTTTTAGAAAACTTGTATGTAATCTTTGATTGAGAAGTCACCTTGGTTTGAAGAGGGTTTACAGGTGCTGTACGTATTCACATCCTTCCTTTATAAATATTATAAACGCGAAAGTTTATAAGAATGTACGTATGGATGTATGGATGTACGTGATTGCGCCGAGGAACACCTCCTTATAAATTCCTCCTTCCCATCCTGACCAACAAGAAAATAATAAATTGTTAAATGAAGAATGCGCAAAACAAGAAACATTCACCTAGCAAAGAGTACACCTAATATACAAAGATCAGTGCTGTCACCGCAATAACCTACATGGAACGATTGTTGGAACAAAATCAATAAAAATAAACGAATAGAACTGAATTTAGTGCTCACAAACCATATATGTGTGTGTGTGAAACTCCGGCGTATGAGTCACAGAATACTTTATATATACTTTGGTGCCGTTACGATGATTAACTTACAAGTTTTAGCGGTAAAACTTGTAAGTAAATCATCAGATGCGGATCTGGGTACACAACAACCTCTTTCAGAAGAAGCCATAATCCAAGTCATCAGAGAACAAATCGTTAGGTAAATCGGTGTTCAGGGTACATGTGTAAGTCCAACGTGATCACAGAACACTAGTAAACGTGATAAGCGAAGTCTTCGGAGTCCAGAAATCAAACAAAGTTATCGAAAAATAATCAAAACACAAACAAAGTACATACATTCACGAGTGTAACTCGTATCGATCGGAATGTCTTTTTGGTTTTGACATAATTGGCATCTTTGAAATAAGTTTTCGGTAAATCGACAATTCATCAAAAATCCAGTAATTAAAGTTAAAAAGAGCTTTATAATTTGAAAAAGGTAAGGAATAGAATTTACACACTTTAAAATATATTTGTTAGCTGACATGGCTTGCAAAAACATAAAAACATATCAAATATTTTTTAAACAAGAATTAAAACAACTGCGTATAACGGAACATATTATTTTCTTTCATTTGGTGTTTAATTCGAGAACAGTGACATCTACTGCAATACGTACCTACTAATTGACTGTTATGACACTGGTATAAGTGCAGTGTGGCGGTGGACGGAGGCAAGATGAATAAATCATTCTTCCCTTGCTTCGAGTGCAGTGTGGCAGTGGACTGGTTACCAGGTAAGTCACTCTTCCCTTGCTTCTTCTTCCACATCCCTTTACTTTTACTTCCCGTTTACTTTATTTTGATGAAAGTTTACAGTAATATAGCTTACACACCAAAATAGCACACAGGATATAATTTATAAAAATATAGTGTGAATTATCTAAAATATAAAGATTTTCCATCACCACGCGAGTGAAGCCGCAGCTAGTCGTGTATACAGCCAAAAAATGCATTTACATAAGATGTTAATTATAAAGGAGATGCTCTGTTTGTTAGGAGAGTTAGGCTTCATATAAAATACGGTAGAAAGGCCTCGTAGCCAATTTAATTAATTATCATATAAGTTATAGTAAATATTTAAATACTCGACTCAAGTTTCAGAGAAACCTTATTTTTTATAAAAACAGACGGTGCTGTTCGTAATTAACACACAGTACGATTTCCTGGCTCTCGCTTTTAATCTATTTGGTTTGTTAAAAAAGTTGTTTACTGTCTATGGCCACGGTGGCAACATCATGGGTGTCGAATATCGATCGAGTGTCTATTAATATTAATGGTGCATAAGTGAATTCAACATTGTTTGAAGTTATTATTGAATTCATATGTCTCTAGAGACCACGGGCCATAATAATGGCCCGCACTTTTGGATGGCTTGAAGGCCAACACGTATAAGCCCCTTGACAAATTTAATGTAAATATGGTTTGACATTGTCTGGCAATTATCCCTGTCTACACCACATAAAAATGCACCCAAAGACAAGCCCCGGCAGTGTAGGTCTATTATAGGGAATAAAAATAAAAAGGTACTCGTCTATTGGGATGAATTGCTAGTGGAATGAGGGATCTGGGACTATGAGGACTATGGTGTCTGTCCCTCGCAATATTCGAGGACATGCATAAAATAGCCAGACCGTGACTTGCCACTCACTTGCTTGGGGCCCTAAAAAGGCCGTGCAAGATTGGCGAGGGGCAACATGGATCTGACTGACTAAGGGATTTTGAGAGGTGGGCTGCAGTTTCACCGAAGCTATTTCCAACGTTAGGCCATTTATCAGTTCCACCCCTGGAGCTTGATTCTTAGTGTTAGTACACAGTTTGTAGTCCACTCCTTGCCGGCTGGTTGAGGCAAGCATGGAGGCGAGGCCTTACCCTGGCCCTTTGGATTCGGGTCCGAGGTGTCGCTACGTACCTAAGGCTTCACCACATAGCCTATTACTTTGACATAACATTTCTTTGTTTACATTTTTTCCGTTGAATTATGAACTGGGGTATAACTGCAAATTAGTAGTAGTGTAAACAGAATAACCTTTAATCGGACTGGAACCAAAACGAGATTGAACCGTGAACGGCATCATAGTGTATTCGATCCTTAAGCTACTTTGAACTAGCTAATTTTGAATATATATAGTTACACTAGGTTATCCCGCGGCGAGTCTCGCTCTAGCAGCCGTACGGAGCGGACGTGCGCTCGAATATTTCGTGATTCTCGAAAATTTGAAAATTTTTTCGAATGTTGTTTTTGTTTTGTTTTGATGTTTATTACATACGACTTGGCTTGTTTCTTGGATTTTTGACATTTGTGCATACATAATTGACACGGCTTTGTCTGTTTTTGTGGACTTCTGTTTTTCTTGTTTAACTTGGCTGTTCTTACTGGTTTTGGCTGTACGGATTGGATATTTGGCTTGTTGTTGACTCCCCCCCACTCCACCCCCATGGGGGGGGGCCTTTTAATGACTGATTCGAGTGGGAAGTGCGCTTCGGGAGTGAGTGAGATCCGGAAGCGGCCAAATACTCGCTCCCGAGGGGAAAATGCGGATTCCGATTCGGACGAGTCGGCCAGGAAGTTGGCAACTGAGGAGGACGCCCAGAAACCAGGATCCCGGCACAGCAAGGTGCTCGCGGGGTCCAGAAATCGAGGACACAGCGTCGGAACGACGCTCTCTAGAGAGGAAGCGGTTGAGGTCGAGGCTCAGGCAGAGGCCTTTGTCTCGGAACTTCGTAGGACGTTCATGAAGAAGAAGACTAAAAAGGCCTCTGAGCCTTCAGAAGTTGACGTACCTCCCGAGATGGACCCGAGGATGCAGGACGTAGACCGCCTGGATGCGGAGGAACTCCGCACCATGGCTGGCGCCCATGTTGCCACTATTTATAACGTGGCCCAGACCTCGGGAAACCTGAAGGGGGGTTATATGAAGAAACTAAAAGTGGCGGCGGAGGCCCTAAAGGAGGTGACGGAGAGTCTCTCCAGGAGGACCCTCGATGCCGAGGCTAGGAAACTAAGCCTCGACAACCTAAAGTTGAGGCGTGAGGTGGACTCCCTGCGGGCCGAGATTCGGGCATACCGCAGGGAGTTCGAAAAAATGAAGACTGCGGCCAAGGACGCCGCAGCCAGGGAAAAAGCCGCGATCGAGGCCGAGGCCAAGGCCAAAGCTGCCGCTAGGGAGGCCGCAGCCAAGACCAGTGAGTCCGTGGCCAGTGAAGATAGGCCCTCACCTAGGAGTGAGTGGGGGGGTACCAGTACCGAGGCCCCCCCATTCGACATGGAGGAGTTCAAGCGCTCCATCATCATGTCGATGGGGGAGTTTGTCGACGCCCGCCTGGCGGTCTTCGAGGACCGGCTGCTCCCCCCCAAGATTGTGCGTCCGCCACTGGCTGCGGACTGAAGATCAAAGGCGGCACCTGGGACTTCGGGTGTCATGCCTCCTCCCGCAGCTGCTCCTCCCAGGGCCTCCCAAGTTCCAACGGAGCCCCTGGAGATGGACTTCGAGCCGACCCCGACGGTGGTGACCCCTTCTCCCTCCTTTCCCCCGTTGCCCCCTGCACCGCCCCCGTCGTTTGCTCAAGTGGTGGGCCCTCCGCGCCCCCACCCGAAACCGGGTCCCTCTGGCCTCCAGGGGGCTCCTAGAAGGCAGGGGTCTGCCTCAGCCCCCCCGATGAGATCCATCCCTCCTTCTGCCCCCGCCCCCGCCCAAATGGACCAGGGCGAATGGACTGTTGTGGGGGGCGGCAGGAAAAGCAAGTGGGCCAAGAGGCGAGAGAGGAGAGAGCGGAGAGCGGGGGGATACCCCGCCCCAGCCCCCACCCCCTTGACTTCAGCTTCACAGTGGCGGAATGAGCCGGCCCGGAGACCTCCTCCAAGGCGACCGGCCCCGTTGGTGGAGGCTAAGGCGGCGGCAGTCATGGTGACGCTGCTGCCCGACGCCTCGAGGAATGGGATGACCTACCGCCAGGTCTTCGAAAAAGCAGCGACGGCAGTTGATTTGCAGGCGATGGGCCTCAGGGAGGGCCTCAAAATCGTCAGGACGGCTAGCGACGCCCGGCTGTTGGAGCTCCCGCCAGGGCCGGAAGGAGTTGAGAAGGCCGACCGGCTGGCTGTGGCCCTCGCCGCAGTTTTGGAGGGCGTGGCCGAAGTCGCCAGGCCAGTAAAGAAGGGCGATATCCGCGTCACAGGACTTGACGACTCGGTCACGCCGTGGATGTTGGAGGAGGCCATCGCTCGCGCGGGCAACTGCCCTCGCGATCAAGTGAGATCTGGCGGTATCGGAGTTGGACCGGGGGGGATAGGCGACGTGTCGTGTGCGGTGTTCCACAGGGTTCGGTGCTGGGTCCGATCCTGTGGAACATCGGTTATGACTGGCTCCTCCGCGAGCCGGTCTTGCCCGGGATGGGGGTGATTTGTTATGCTGACGACACCCTCATCACGGCCCGGGGCAGAACCTACGAAGAGTCCGTGGAACTAGCCAATGCCGCGACGGCGTTGGTCGTGGAAAATATACGACGGCTAGGCTTGAGGGTCTCCCCAGAAAAGACGGAGGCCCTCATGTTCCTCGGACGACGTAGGCGACCGCCCCGGAATACGCACGTCGCTGTCCAGGGAGTGGCGGTAGCGGTAAAGGCCCAGATGAAATACCTGGGCCTTGTCCTAGACGGGAAGTGGAGTTTCGGGGCCCACTTTACCCAGCTTGCCCCGAAACTGCTAGGTGCCGCTGCCGCCCTGGCCAGGCTTTTACCCAATGTGGGAGGGCCGGGCACGGCCTGTAGGAGGTTGTATACTGGTGTCCTGCGCAGCATGGCGTTGTATGGTGCCCCCGTATGGGTCGACGCGCTCCATAGGAAAAACAGGACCCTTCTGAACCGTTCTCAGAGGGTCCTGGCGGTACGGGCCATACGGGGTTACCGTACAGTATCGTGGACAGCGGCGACACTGCTCGCGAGTGATCCGCCCTGGGAGCTACAGGCGGAGGTGCTCGCGGCAGTGTACCGCTTCCGGCAGGACATCAGGGAAAGAGGAGAGAGGCCGTGTCCGGCAGAATTAAAGAGAGTCAGGGCCTTGGCGACCGAGGCCCTGATCGAGCAATGGGCTGATGACCTGGGGTCTCCAGTAGCAGGGAAGGAGACGGTGGAGGCGGTCCGCCCCCACCTGTCTCGTTGGGTCTCGAGAAAATTCGGGACCCTAACGTACAGACTGACGCAGATACTTACCGGGCACGGCTGCTTCGGTAAGTATCTGCACCAGATTGCGGGGCGGGAACCGACCCCAGAATGTGCAGAATGCGGCGCACCCTTCGACACGGCGATTCACACGCTGATGGAGTGCGCCGCATGGGGACCTCAGCGTCACCAGCTGGAAAGTATTGTGTTTCCTGTGTCCTCGCTCCAGCAGTTGGTAGGAGCCATGCTGTCGAGCGAGGACGGATGGAATGCGGCTGCCTCCTTCAGTGAGACGGTAATGTCCCTGAAGGAGGCCGCAGAGAGGACCAGGGAGGAGGATGCGTATGCCGACCCCATCCGACAACGGCGGACTGGCCGTCGGAGGCGTCGCTACGCACACCTCCTCCCTTAGTGCCATCACAGGGGGCCGCGGGAACCGGGAGAACCCGCGGGATTCCTCCCCTGTTGATGAAGCAGGGCACCTTGCCTTCGGGGTGTCCTGAAGTTTTGCCAGGCGTAGGGGCGTCACGAATGTAGTAGCAATGCTCTAGTTCTCGTGGCGCCCCGTAAAAGCGCGCGAAAGAGGCCAAGGTTAGGTTTAGTGGGTAGTCTGGCGGTCCGACGTCTCGTGACTGCTTCGCCTTGGGCGAAGCCTGCGTGCAGAGCCGGCCGCCAGGAGTCCCACATACCCCTCGGATCACCCCTTCTCCCGGGGCCCGAGGCAATGTCACAAGAGAAGACATTCCCCCTGGTTTATCAAAAAAAAAAAAAAAGGTTACCCCGCGGCAACCCCGCAGGTCAATCTGTAGTGCATACTTGCATGTTTAAAGAGGTTGTAACTCGGGTTACATTGAATTAATTTATTAAGTTCGTGTAATTTGCCCCGAAAGATTCACTTTATTTTATATCACACTATCCCATCTCCCGGATGAAAAGTATCTATGCCCATTTTATATGTATTAAAACCACACATGTACACCAAAATGACCATAGCGACCAAGTCGACGAAATCAACGTACTAAATCAACCAAATGTCGAAAACTAGAATCTATCCCATTTTTCGGAATAAAAAGGGATTGTGCCTCGTCTCCATCATCGCAATAGTTAATTCAAATGTTTTTATTCAAAATAAGTTCTACTGGAGAACACTTTTTGAGGTGTATACATTTATTATAATTTAATTTACTTCCCTTCCCTTACTAAAAGTAAAAAAGCACTACATTATCATCTCCATAAATTCCTTACACGTTTGGCAAGACTAAAAACTTTTACAGACGTTAGTATAACAGGTCGAAACGAGCTGCTATGTAAATAAAGTTTTTAAATATTCTTGAATAGTGATTAGAATACTTAATAATAACAAACAAAAAAAATAGATTTTATTGATACCAAAATTAGATTTACAACAACAACAGCCCATAACTATCCCACTGCTGGGCTCGGGCCTCCCACGGTAGGAGGGAATGGACTCCCCCAGGGGGTGCCGCCCTGAAATCCCCCCCCCCGTCCAGGTAGCGGTACAAGGGGATGCGTCCCCGGGGCCCCGAGCGGCCACTGTCACATTACCCCCTTCACTCCGTGACAGTGGTGTCCCACCTTTCCGCCTCCAAATCCTAATGCCTTCCCCTCTTTCCCAAACCTCCTCCCCAAACACCCATCCCTTCCGTTGCGACCGCCAGCGTCGAGATTTTCTCCGCTGGCCGTCGAAGACGGTGGTGGTGATGTCCACCCCATCACCGCCCGCCTGACCGGCGACCTACCCTCCCCCGCTCCGTCCGCCGACGCTGCTGTGTGCGCGAGGCAGCGGGGAAAAGGGGAAGAAGGAGAGGGGGGAGGGGTGTTGGCGCAGGAGCAATCCTTCACAGCCTCCCCCTCCCGGCGGAAGCGGGCGTCGAGGTCTGGGGGATCCATATAGACCTCCGCCGCACTAATGCCACGAGAGGGCGCGAGAGGTAGCCGCGCGTCACTCTCAGGGCCGGGGAAACACCATTCCCCGGCCCGCACACAGGAGAGGCCGCCTCTGCTTATGAGGCGGCCAGCCGCTGCCGGGGTCGCGGGTTAAGCTCGCGCACATACCGTGACCCCGGCGCTAGGCGGAAAGAAGGCTCCCATGGGGTTTTAGTGGGTATACCGGCGTCAGGGAGCCCCACACACATGCCGCGCATGATCCCCCGCGCGGCTGACGGTGCGGTAACGCATTTCCCCATGTAAAAAAAAAAAGGAGGGAATGGACGGTATACCCGCACACTTGTCCAAGGCGGCTTGGCATGTTTGACACATCGGTTATCTCGATGTGCAGGTTGCATCACGATGTTTTCCTTCACCTTTGTTAGCACGTAGTAATTGTAACAATATGCACATTAGATCAGAAAACATCCAAGTGGTGCATGCGTTCCGGCCAAGATCGAACCCGCGACATTGGACCCGCACAGGACGCGTGCTCTAGCCATTACGCTACCACGCCTTTACACACATTAGATTTACATTTAGATTTAAATTAGATTTACATTTAGATTTACATTAGATTTACATTTGTCTTAAAATTAAGACTGTTTCGTTACTTACGCCTAAACTAGGCCAAGCTTGTCTTTTAGGTGTTAGTCCCTTCCAGCGACAAGAACTATGACGTGAATATGTAGCAAGTTCAGTACAAGTATTCCATAACAAAAAGTTACAAAGAAAAGAGTCCTTTTGTTTTCATTTTAGAACATATTTTGCTTGTGTTTTTCATATTTGAGAACATTTTTGTTAATATGTTCCATTTGTTTTTCTATTATCTATCTATAATATCATAAAAATCTTAAAAATCTTGTCTGTACATTGAATCTATTTAAGAGGAAGACAACTGCAATAGACATATAAAAGATGGCAACGATGCATTTTTTTAGATTTCTTGTACGTTTCCTTGTTTAAGGTGAATCTCCACCTTAAAACTACTGGACTGATTTCTATGCGGTTTTCGCTGATCAACAACTTATTTTCAGAGTAAAAATACGCAATACCTATTATTTGAAATGGAAATTTTCTGGGAATTATTTAAAATGGCCAGATTAAACAAAATCAAATTCCAATGTGATTTTTTCGCTGATCTATCGCAAATTTTATATAATAAAATAGGTGATATTGTTTATCCCCGGAAACCCGCAGGAATTTCAAGTCTAGCCTTTACGTAGTCGCGAGCATATCCTAGTAACATATTATTGTAGTTTTATGTCTTTTTTCGTTCTTTCGTCTGTCTAAAATAGATGGAATCTTTCGAACTCATTGTACGACGAAAGGCGTATGTATGTAGGACCGTACATGATTATATCTGTCACTAATGACTTAAAGGTTTAGTTGTCAAGCCATAAAAAACACACATTATATAAAAAACTGTCGCTCAATAAACATTCCTAATTTAAATATTGTTTATTAAAACGGAACCACATTATTAAATCCTTGTCATCCTCGGTGACCTTTATCTGGTCCCCGCTTATAAACATACAAGGACATATAAACAGATGCAAGCCCGTCGCAGAATTAAATCATCTAGAGATTCGATCAGAGTTAGTTCTATTATTTATTAGTCTACATTAACTTCAGCATGAGTATAAAGAGTGTCTTTTTGTGTTTAACACTATTTGCTGCAGTAGCATTGGGAAAAAAAGGTAATATTCGTAATTCGCTTTCTGGCCACAACTTTTCGTGTCAGCATGTAAAGGTGAATTTTACAAGTGGGCATTCAGGGCCCAATCGTAAACTATACGAAATAGCGAAAAATACTCAAATGACTTAAGTGGTATAATTAGATTTTTGAAAAATCAATTAGGCATCCAATTGGCTGGTTTTAAAACAAAAATAACAGTCTTTCAAGACTTGCTTGAAAGGCTTGCTTGCGTGTGGCCATGGGGAGGCCAACATATAGAGGCCCCTTGACAAATTTAATTTAAATGTGGCATGACACTGATCGGCGATTTTTCCTGTCTACAACATATAGATATACTTTTTTTATTTATTCAAACAAAAACATCATATTTTTTACATTAAAACCCGGAGACTTATGGTATATTCGTCGGGTTTGACGAATATACCATAAGTCTGCGCTTTATGTACAAATAATAAATATGAGGTAGTTTGAATGATTACATCTACCCTTTCTCCATTTCTAGTACCAAGTGAGAGGGGGACAACAAACATTAACACATGACCTTGTACTCTAATTTTGCCATGTATATACAGAATGATTATGTAGTGGTTATTTTTTTAGTGAATAAATTAATTTAGAATAAATAATAGATATATACCTATTCGCACATATATTTGATGTGTATTATAATTTTATATGTATACTTGAATGAATATGTTAAATATTTAATTCTACGTTTATTTTAAGTAATATTTTCAAAGTAATTTATTTAATTATAATGTTCACATTATTGAAGTTTAATTTATGCCTTGTTTAACTCAACTCTTGTTTAACTGGTTCTCAAAAACTACTTGAAGGATATTATTGAAATTAACTTTCGATGGAAGTATTTTAAAACTCTGCCACCTTTTTTTAAAAATAATTTCAAGCCTTATCGTTTAAAACTTAGAGAGAAGGACACAATTATTATTTTTTAGTTTATCGTCTATCTATTGGCTTTATTAAAGTCATTCAAAACATAGCAAGGAGGACTGCTCTGTTTTTGCAAGATCTAACTAACAGCACCCATCCAAGAAGAATTTCAACCTTAAAATATATGTACTGCGCCCCAAACTTCTAACCTCCTCCCTCCCCCTAAATCTTTATTTTTTCGTGATAGTTTGTCATCCGTGCAGGAACGGAGCAATAATAGAATTTTATGCGGCTGGGCGGCCTGTCGTAAAAGGCGACCAAACAACCCACAGCCAGGTAGGTAGGGGGTAGGGTATTTGTCCAATGGCACAACCCACAGCCAGGTAGGTAGGGTATTTGTCCGATGGCCTACCACCCCTGGTCTAGAGTATGCCGCCATAATGACCTTATATTTTTTTGTACCTTTGGTGTTGCAAATGTCCATAGGCGATGGTAACCGCTTTCCATCATGTGTGCCGTTTGCCTGTCTGCTGATCTCATAAGGATTCCGTGTTGAAATAATAACTGTGAATGCCCAAGAAGGTGGCCCTAAGCTTATACGTAGTTGAGACTAACCGTTTACTCGTCTAAAATTTCAGCTCCTTTCATAACTCCTTGCGCTGGGAATGACGAAGACTGTATGCTGAGTTCTACCAAAAAGGCACTACCAACTTTTGTCAAAGGAGACCCTGAACTGGGCATAACTCCAATAGATCCCATAGTGATCAATTACGTTCATATAGAAGAAGGAGGTTTAAATTTGCACTTAAATAATATCGAGCTGAGGGGCTTAGCAAAAACGGAATTTATTAAAGTAAAGTAAGATGTTGTTTTACCTATACTAGAATCATAAAGAGGAAAGATTTGTATTTTTGTATGTTTGCAACGAATAAACTCAAAAACGAGTGGACCCATTTCAAAAATTCTTTCACCATTCGAATGCTTTTTTTTTTGAGGCGAGGGAAAATCCTAACCGATTTACGCACTCTCTGGGCCGTCACTAGGAAACGGCGCGCATCCACCGGGGGCGATAACGCTAGCAATTGCATGCTTTATTTGCGCTCCGTCCGCGATGGATTACACAGAGGAGTGTGGAGACTCCGAGTGATGCCGCACGGGCGAGCAACCTCAATACCCACTAAAACCCCCTCCTCCCTGTCGACCCTGCGCTTTTGCTTGTGATGGAAAGGCTGAGATATAGAACATAGTTACCCAACAGTCGATCCAGTTCAATAAACCATTCGAATGCTACATTATTCTTGATTAATATATAGACTATATATAAAGATTAGGGATGTAACCAATCAATCTCAACAAAATACTTGGCGCTGGAATCAGGTTTTATGATTAAGATGAAATTTTTTGCGTGTGTTCAGGTGGATTGGAATACGGTTTAGATTCACAATTAGACCCGGTAGTTGGCGCTGGAATCGGGTTCTAGATATTTTTTTCCAGGGCAAGATCACGCCTGCGGAGACCGCTAGTCTTCAACAAAATGGGTCGAGTTCGTTTCTCACTATGACTACGTTTCTTAGAGGTGAAGAACATTGGTTGTTGTCATTTGGCTATGAGCTCTAAAAAATCATTTCATCGTCAACTATTCCCAGAAAACTGCTAGACATAGGCCTCACCAAGTTTGTTCAAGCTGCATTGTCCTAATCCAGCGCCTTCCTTACTACTTACACAGATCACTGTAAACTGCCAAACGGTGGGCATCCGTCACTACGTTTACCGAAAAGCGGTCTTCACTCCAGAACTCGTGTGCTCCATCGATCATTGGCCCTGCGATAGGTATGACCTGTTGGCCATTATGGTTTATGCCTCACTAAGATTACGCCATATGAGTATTTCTTCTTTATTTCTATTTTTTTTTCTGAACGCTCAAGGAGATCATTTTCGTCGATTCACATAATAAAACTGACAAGTGTAAACATAAAGTGGAATTTATGATATGTCTCAGTCTTCCAGTATATCTAGACACATCTCAATTTCACTAAGCGACTCTTTAAGGCCGATTGCTTTTAGGTGTACCGTCTATCTTTGTTGCCTACTGCTAATAATCTGTTATTTGTCATTACAGCCGCGATGCAACCGGGCTAAACATTTATGTCGAATTCAAATTTCCCGCCAATTGCAAAGGTGATTACAATGTAAGCGGAACTTATACAACGCTTCCCGTTGCAGGAAATGGTATTATGGAGTTATTTGCTGGTTAGTATTCACTAGCTATGCAGTTTTCTGCTTGAGGTGTAACTATTAATCCACCCGGTAGAACGTTGTTAAACTTTTTTTCAAGTTTTCTATTTACACGTACCAACTATTCGGAGACATGCCGTGAACATTTTGAGAACATTTTATGACAATTTCGAAAACCCTATCTACAAACCCTGCTCCGGCAACTTCTATCTCAATTTTGGCTTTAAAAAGTCGTATGTGAAACACCTACGAGATACTAGCTCCCTTCTTGGCTTCTTCTTCACAATTTGGCTGAGAGTGACGACTATTGTTCTCCCCATCGACCGTCACACACCCACTCACACATAAAGAGCAAGTAGATATGGTTACCTGTTGTTAAAACCAGATAGTGTGTCGGTGCTGTGTGCTGTGTTGGACCACGTTTCAACACAGCGACATACTAAATGCCAACCTCATTGTTATATTATTTAAAAAAATTGCGAATGTGTCTTAGTGTCCAGTTTTTATTTGTCGTTTTTCATTTACTTTTCTATTATTTTATAATCTATCATGTTGATATAATAATTATATTTACAGAAAGCATACACGTGACTATAAAAGTAGCTCTGTCATATATTGAAAAAGATGGTGTGAAATACTTCAAAGTCGGTAAATTGCATTATGAGTATCAATCAAATGGAAAAGTTGAATTCAATTTTGGGAATTTATTTAATGGAGATAAATCCAAAGGTACGTTCTTGGAGTCAATCATAGTTTATCTTTCATCTAAACAGCACATTGGTGTACTTAGGCGTCCTTGACTTTTTACGGAAATAGGCAACATACCTACCATCCTTTTTCAGGGCAAATTTTCACAAATTGGTTTTGTCCGTGTGGAGTTTTCGTCACGATGTTTTTCTTTACTGCCAGCACGTGACAATTGTGACAATATGCAGATCTGGTCAGAAAATTGTCCAATAAGCCGTGCATGCTTCTCGACCAGCATACCGTCCGTGAACCTACGTCTTCATAAAAAGATTCAGTTACGTTGACCTTAAGTTGCCGTAACTTTTTATTATAATAAAGGCAGCCCAAACATCTTATCACCTTCGTTTTGGAGAATTGAAAGGTATACTTGCAAGGCTTGTTCGAAGCAGATCGTCGTGTTCCAAATGTCGATAATCTCGACAGGTTTCATCATCGATTCAGATTTTTGCTTTTAAAATTTAAAACACACAAAATTGTACTTATCTATATATTAATACGTGAAGCAAAAATACAGCAAAAACTTTTTACGAAACAAGACACTAAATAAAAAATAAATAGAATAAGAAAATAAAATAAATTTAATATATAATTTATTTCATTTTCTTATTCTATTTGTTTTCTTCTTTCTAGTAACATCCACACGCTTTCGTAAATAGTAAGAAGAGCAAGAAGGTTCTTTTTCATCTCTACAAGATAAAGTTTTACATTACTACTTGCGGCATTAAATTATTTATATACGTTTTGTTTCCAGCGGAACCTGTAATGGCTGTCTTAAACTCCTCCGCAAACGAAGTGCTCCATACTATTGGGAAGCCGATCATTGATAAATTAGTTACAATCGCATTCCGTTCTGTAAAGAAATTATGTGAAGAAGTACCAGCTAATGAATTGGAAATAGCTTAGGAAATGAAATAAAGGAGTTGTTACTGAAATACATTAACTATTTATTTTTATTTTTAACACCTCTTATTTATTCAATTCACACTTTATTCATCTTCTTTTTAAATAAAGATCTGAATACGACTTAATTAATTGTGTATCATAGTCATATATTTTATATATGATGTTATTTATCCCGGGAATATCGCAGGAATTTTCCTGGGAGCGATTTTTAGTGTTTCACTAAAACGATATCTTATTACATTCTTCTTTTAAATGCTACGCCACTTAATGTCCTGGGAATCCCGCAGGAATTTTAAGTCAAGCGTGGACAAAATCAAGGGCATATACTATTCTATTTATATGCGACTAGTGGCCCGTCCCGGCTTCGCATTGGTGATTTATGGCTATTTTTTTCACGACCTTAGGTTACTGAAGTTTTAGTAGAGATCACAAATTTTTTTCAAGTAATAAATATGTCGTCGTCAGTCATTTTCAGTCCACTGCTGGACGTAGGCCTTCCTAAGACGGCGCCACTCATCCCTGTCCTCTGATTTCCTCAGCCAGCGCCTACCGGGGACCTTGCATAGGTCGTCGCTCCATCGGGCTGGACAGCGTCCGACAGTACGTTAACCGACACGCGGTCTCCACTAATAAATATAGGCTATATTATTTAGGGATAATGCAGCATTCTAATGGTAAAAGAATTTTTGAAATCAGTCCAATAGTTCTTGAGTTACTTCGTCACAAAAATACAAACCTTTTCTCTTTATAATATTATGTATGTCGTGATAGAACTACAAAAACCCAATTGGTATTTAAATTTGAATATTATGAGTAGGATATAATTATGATAGCTAAATATGTATAAAATATTTGGTTGGCCCTGTGGGTGGTAAAGAAAATAATCTAGTTTTTAAAACATAAACTCCCGGTAATGAGTATTTGATTGAGCCATTAATATTTGTTTTGGGTATAAAAGTAGCATTGAACGCGTATAGATGCTGCGGTTGCATGTAGGGGTGTCTTCATCATGTTTATATGTTAATGTTAAAAATATAGGCCGTTTCACGCAAATGCTGCGACGGGTGTAATGCATTATTCGTATATTATAGTATATTGACAGATAACGTATGTATAAACACTAATGTGACTATCCGATAACGCCGTTATTTTTAACGCGTTAGATGAGACGCATTTGCTCACATTCAATATCTCTAACATTATCGCAGGTGTGACCCCAGCATATTACTTTTTTATTGCAACAGTTCAGAAGACAGGCAAGCCTATTGGAAAGCGGTTACCATCACTTATGGACATTTGCGACACCGAGAGTTACAAATGCGCTGCTGCTCTTAATGTTAAGGGAGACTGGAACCTGGGCACTGATGCCGGAACACAAATCAAAGTTGTTATGGCGGTATACTCTAGACCAGGGGCGATAGCCACACAAAAGCGAGATTACCCCACAACCTGACTGTGGGTTGTTTTATCAGCTGTTACCCTATGCTGCTCGACCTAGGAAATTATATTATTTCTCCGTTCCTGCACGGATATATTATATATACGGATTGTATTTGATGTTTGCGAGTAAAGCGGTAAGACTTAGGTTTTCACGTTTGATCTATTTTTTGATTATCGGGTCATGGGGTCCAGAAGCCGATCGCCTTTATCGAGACTATCAAAACGGTTGACCGATGTCTCACGAAACCAAAACGCTGGCCTGTACTTTGGGCAACGCATAAGTGTTGCCATAGAACGTGGTAATGCGGCCAGCGTTTTGGGAACGTTCCAAACTGATGGTGATTTGGGACCTATTTACTATTTGTAGTTTTTATC
The DNA here is from genome assembly GCA_012273795.1 of Dendrolimus punctatus. Classification (NCBI taxonomy): domain Eukaryota; kingdom Metazoa; phylum Arthropoda; class Insecta; order Lepidoptera; family Lasiocampidae; genus Dendrolimus; species Dendrolimus punctatus. The sequence goes on from CM022527.1 coordinate 6,376,928, forward strand.
TTTTATAAATTATAATATTATAATCGGCAGACAAGCACACATTGTATGTCCACAAATTAAGCAAGCTTGTATTATGGGTCATATACAACGGACCACTCTGGGGCGGATCCCATACACCCAGACTATAGTAAATAACAGAGACAATACGTTCCCGAAATTTATTATACCAGGAATCGAACCCGGAGCCTCTGTGTTGCAGTGAGGTGGGCCGGCGAAGGCTTAGCCCGCTCAACCACAGAGGCCGTCAAATAAGTTGTATATATGTATTATTAGAATAAGTAAATTATGTAAAATAAATTCATGTACAGATAAAATATTGAATAAAAATGTTTAAGTATCAAAAAACTCAGAGTAAATTAATCTTATTGATGAAAATGAAAATGAATTTATTTATTTCAAAATGGAATCTTACAGATTACTTATTGAAAGTTATGACTCTACCACCGCTTCCAAAGCAATTTTAGTTACTGTTAAAGGAGAAGAAGCGGCGCAACAAACTCCCCAGTAACACATCTTTACTTTGTAATTATCATGTTTAATCACTCGTCTTTTTATTTTTTATTATGTATAGTAGTTTATAATAATACAATGTTTTACAAAGTAATTTTTATGAATGATTATTGAAAAAGCTTGATAGCGCTCGCATTATTCGGTGCAGTCGTCAAAAAATTATTTCGTTGTATAATAAGCCTTCTTGCACAAACGTTGCTTTACTAATTTTTTAAATTTATTTACTGACAGTTCTTGAACGATTACTGGGATTTTTTTAAAGAGCATTACACTTTGCCCCACGAAACTACTATAAACTTTATGGAGCCTACACGTGGGAGTTTCTAATTTATTTTTGTTCCTAGTATTTTTACAATGTATATCACCTAATCTGGGATAATCCGTGATATTTTTCTTAACGCATATATGTAGCAACCCTATACAATTTAAACGTTCGCATAACCAATAAATCGTGTTATTAATAAATTAATAATTATATCGGTTATTAAAGTTATAATTGAAACAGTAGGCGTGATGGTGACGGCTAATGTAGCCGCCGCGGACTTCCGTAAAATGAAACTTGAGCAATTAAACTTTTCATGTAAATGCAAGGGAAGAGTGTGTAACACTTGAGCTTCAAGAACGTGTATGAACATAAATTAGTATGCGAGTAGAATTTCAAGTGGAATTTGATTATTTTCTCTCCAACAACTATTCCTTAAACCTGAACGTTTTTAACCAATTTTAATAAGAGAGGAGTTTCTCAATTCATTTTTATTTTTTTATGTAGGCATGTTCAGCTGTAAGTTTTTTTGTTTCTAAACCGATTTTTACTCTTTTTGCATTTGATTAAGTTTAAACAAAGTCCTATATAAATTTAGTTTCCGAAGATATACCAGAAAATTCATTCCAATGAGACAGAAAATGTGTCATTTTTGCGGTTTTTCAACCAAAACTATTTAGTTCCGTACCCATTTTGATTATTTTTGTGTTTATAATAAATATATGTAAAATTCATTATTATTCCATTCGATATACGTAACATAAAAGTGAAAAATATGTAAAAAAAGTAGGAACATAAAACGCAACTTCAAGTGTCACTAAAAATTAAAAAACAAATCTTTTCTACAACATGAAATTAGTGCCAAGTAAAACATAAAGAACAAGACAAAATATAGCAATTATAGGATTGGTGTGAGAAACACTCCTATTTGTGATTGTAATACAGAGGAAGGTACTATTGATCATATTTTCTTCAAGTGCCCATTATACCCTGTCTCTCTATATGATATACTACCTAATAAAGTTCCAAAACCTACTAATGTCAAAACCTTGCTGGCCAACATCTCCAAACCACTTATTTTCAATCATATATATATAAATATATATCTTTAAATAGTATAAAATTGTGATGTCCGTATTATAATTATGTAGTATAATTATCCATGTTTCTGTACTTGTATTTGCTTTTTATTTTACATTTATTTGTGTTACATACAGGTGGTGGCTATCTGCACATCGGAACAAGTTTTTTTTTTATATTCGTATATCTCTATTTCATTTTTTTATATCAGACGTAATCGCTATTTAGTAAAGACATTGTTTTTTTTCCACACCTGACACTGGCAGTAATGGTGGTTCGATAAAGAACGAGCCAATTGCCATTCAATTAAAAAGTCAAGTCAAGTCAAAATATAGCAATTTTTATATTTTATTTCGCACCGACTTCAAGTCGTAGAAATTTTTGTTTATTTACTTTCTATTTAGTCAGTTTCTGTTTTCTACATTTTTTTTATTAATACTGGTATACAGCAATGAGCTGACGTTTTATCTGATGGAAAGTGATTAAGTATATAATATGGATATTCTTAACACTAACACTGCTGAAGGATTTCTATGACACCTTAAAAATATTAATTGGTTGTGCCGAGGAACACCTTACATATTCTTCTTCCCCATCCCCCCCAAAAGAATAAATTTCAAATAAAGAATGCGCTAACCAGGAAAAACAGCCATCTTCGCATCGGTGCTGTCATCGCAATATATATAACATAATAATATAGTTGACACACAACACAAAAGATAACCGATTTAATTTAAACAACTTTAATTCCCCTAAGCAAATCGTAGTGAATTGAGTGAACCCCAGGGGACGAGCGCAGTGTGGCGGTGAACTGGTGGCGAAGTAACTCCCTCTTCCCTTGCTTCTTCTTCCACGTCCCTTTGCCTTCTCCCTCACATTGCACCCGCACTCATGTCGTAGTGCTATGGAAAAAGCTCAGCTGCGAGCTTATTTCTTATTCAAAGAAAATAACCATCCAATTTGAAATCATGTGACAATTTTTTTATTCTCAAATGTTTTGTTATTTTAATAGGTGTATTCAATGTGCCATTATACAATAAATTTACGAAAAAAACAATGAATACAAGATGAGCGGAAAAATTAGGCAAGTTTCCTAGAGATGAATAATAAATACCGATAGCTAATTTCAATAATAACAAAAAAAATCTAGCTTGTTTTGGTTTACTAATGAGTTCATGTTCTCAATTATTTTTGTATTACGGAGATAAACAACAATCAATTTATTAATAGCATGCATTTTATCGTAAATTTAGTACTCATAATACACGCTCCTCTATAAAAAACCTTCAGTGTAAAATTTCTTAAATTGTAATTTTTTTACCTTTTTGATTACCGCGATTAAAAAACGAATTACAATTTGATGGTTGTTATTCATTTACTCTATCTGCGAGTATACTATATTATAAAGAGGGAAAGTTTGTGAGTTGGCTTGTAGGAAGTATATCTTGAATTACTGAACCGTTTTAAAAATTCTTTCACCAGTAGAAAGCTACATTATTCCTTAGTGATATAGCCTATATTTCATTTTGTTTAATAGTGTATTTTAAGTTAGCAGTGGTCAACTAGTATTTAACGTTATAATATTCAACGTCATAACATTGTAATTAGTTTTTAAATCGCAGTCATTCAATGTGGTTAAAATTTTACAATTTAAGAAATGGATACTAAGAGTTACACTAAATACATATTGTTACCTGAATGCCGACAAAAGACAAATTCAAACCTATAGACATTTTATTACCTTTTCGGCATTTGTACTTCTTTTGTTTACTTTGTATTTAAAATTTGTAATTAGAAAAACATTCCATTGTGTATTGTAATCTTTTATAGTAGTCATTAGTGCAGGTGTGATTCTAAGAAATTCAGTCTACGCGGTCGCGAGACATGTTATGTTTGTGCAGTATGAAGCATTGCCTCAAGGGAGGGATGACCATCGACCAGTCTAGCCATAGCCACAATCAAAGCAAGACGTTAGTGATGGACTTTGCGCGTGTTATTGAATCGTGTATTACGTTTGGAATGGTTGTGTACAGTTATGTTTGTACCTGTGTTATACGTGTTTGTATAGTTCTAATAAATTCTATAATCATTCCAACGGCATTTTAATTCGAGTCCTGCAACTCGTAACAATATTATATTAATAAATTGATCTTGTTTATTTCCGTTATATAATAAATAATTTAGATCATGAACTCATTAGTAAACCAAAAAAAAAAACAAGATTTGATTTATGCTATTATTGATTTTGCCTCGTCGTATTGCACACTCCTGAATAACAATACATTTAGGATTACTGTCTCAATTCGACTGGGGTCTGTGGCCGTGGTCCCTCGTCGTTCTCAGTGTGGGGATAAGGTCGGCAGCTCGGGATACCATGATTTATTGTACTTCAGAAGCGCCGGCAGAATACCACGCCATGCTGCACTGAATGACATCATCCGCCGTACTTCTCTCACCGCCATCCTAGAACCGACTGTGAGGACCCTTAGTGCGGGACGCTTCGTGCCATTTAGTTGACACTTTGGCTGTGCGCGACAGGAGTACTAAAAACGCCGCAAATATGCACCTATTGACAATGGATACATATGTGGCGTTCGGTGTCGGAGCATTAGCCATGGGGACTCGAAGCCTTTAGGTTTTATCGAGATCTATCATCGTGTTTGATAGAAGTCTAACGTGGCTAAAAGGCTGACCTGTTTTACTTGAGCAACGCATCGGCGTTACCGCCATCCAGCGCGGGAATACGCACAGCGTTTTGAGCACGTTTCCAACTGACAGCGTTTTTGGGGCTTAAAAAAACTTAATAAAAAGACAAAATACCATTATAATGAAGTTTTAATAAGTAAATAATTGTGACAATGATATTTCTTAAACAACGTCTCTCAGATATGCTTTTATGAACATTCTAATTTTTGTAAACTGAGAAGGCAATAATTTAATTAATATTTTTGATTTTTTTTATTAATTATAAATACATTATTTTATAATCATACGACGGCTTCATAACAAATGGGCATACAGACAAACGTGGAGAAGCCAAACTAGTTGATTGTATAAGTATAGATTTTAGTAAACAACAAAAAAATGCCATTTTTGCTTATACGCCCATTTGTTATGAAGCCTCGATATATAATGAATGAATGAATAACTTTATTGCACATAAAATTATAGTACAATGGGCGGTCTTGTCGCCAAAGGCGATGTCCTCCAGACTACATAATGTAATAGCCATATATTTGTAAAAAAATATCTTTTTGTACAACAATTTTCAACATCGTCAGTTGTGTAACTTGTGTACCTATGTAAGTAAACGAAACATGCAAATCCATATTATTGTGTATTACATAAGTAGAAAAGATAATTTGTTAGATTTCTTTTCTTCGCCTTAGATGTAAACAATTTTTTATTAAACTTGATATAGTTAGTTATTGAAAAAGGGAAGGTTACTGACATTTTAGAAAATACGAGTGTCCCCATGTGTACAAATTTACACGAGCAAAGTCATGCACAACATCCTAGTATGTGATGATAAAGCTTTTCGAAAGTATGTACTAAAGTTTCTTAAAAACTTAGTTCACATTGAAGGTTGGAAGCAAACAAACAAGCATACGTTTTCACATGTACATATCAAAATGGATTAAATCCTAATGGCTTTAGATAAACAATTATGTTTATAAAATAGCAAACAGAGACGTTGCATATTTCTTATTAGAAAGAGAAAGAATTGTTTCAAGCAATTTCTAATTCTTCAGCAGGCACATTCTGGAAGAACTTGTCAAGGTGATTATTGGCTACTATATCAACGAAGTTTTTAATAAAGGGTTCAGCTATACCAGCAACCAAGAGTGGCTTGGAGGAATTGATTACATTGTTGACAGCGTCAGCTGTAAAATAATAATTACATATGAAATTGTTATTAAATAAATGAAATAATGAACAATTTAAAGCCTACAGGATCCGCTTTCACAGGTTTGTGCTTGACGTGCTAGAACTACGCTGATATCATTGTCTTGGTTACAGCCCTCTGGGTTGGTTACAGATCGATGGGTGTCACTGCGCTGTTACAAAATATCAGCGTCATGGTTAGTCCTGAACTAAGCATAATTCGCACGATGACTGAGACTACAAGTATCACACTTTCTCCTCTCTTCTCTCTTCTATCCCCATCTCTCTTATCTCATCTAGAAACAGTCTGCAAACGTACTGTTAGTCCCGGATACTTAGGGTGTTTTTAAAAAAAACACTATAGTACTGGAGCTGAGATTTATTATGTACTACACAGTACTGGAGCCTCAATCTACGGGACCTAAAAGGTCTACCGGATCCGGGTTTGGTAATGTAGTTTAGGGCTATTCAACCGGCAGGCAGACACCAGGTCCGTTGTTGAATAGCTTTAGCTAATTACCAGAAGACTGACAAATTTACAAAAGATTTAGTATTTATAGGCAATTACTGCTGATCGATGCTTAGCCTATTGATGTCAGTGGCTTGCCGGCTCTGCAATAATTGCCTAGAGAGAGTAGGGCTGTAACAGTACATAGACGACAGTAACACTTACCGTCTTATGAACCGTCTATATATTTACCTACCGGTATATCTAGACAAGTATCAAATAAACTGAGCGATTCTCCGAAAGCGGCCGCTTTAGACCCCCAAACGATTACATACAATCTGCTATTATATACATATAATTTATATGTATGTGTTTATGTGTAAACATAGAAAAAGAGTATTAGGAATGCCTATCGCCTACTTAAAGACGTAATTTTGAAAACCTTTCAAGTCACAAAGTCATTTAACCGATGGTTAAAATAAAATAATCCCTAAAGTCAGTTAAATGTCTGCACACCAACCTTAGTCGATTTCCCTAAAACAACGCTCTTTTCTGAGACGAATTCCTATTAGTTAATTATTATTATAAATGCGAAGTATCTAAAGTATCTGTATCTGTCTGTCTGTCGATTTATCTATATGTCTGTTACGCTTTTACGGAAAGATTATTGGACCGATTTGGCTGAAACTCAGTTTATATGTAATTTTAATACCGAGGGTGGACAAGGGATACTTTTCAGCCCGATAATAGGATAGATTGAAGTAAAGGTTAGCCCAGAAAGTAGGATAGATTTTATTTTTTTGTGATTTGCCATTTTGATGGTTTTGATGATGTTAGTGGCTTTGATATTTTTGATAATTTTGATAGATTTGGTAATTTTGGTAGTTGTAATAGTTTTTGTAGCTTTGGGCATTTATGTAGTTTATAAATAGATAGACGGGGGTAGATAAATAAAAGTAGAACGGGTTGAAATAAAAGATGAAAGTTTGTATGGAAGATTAGTCATTTCTCAAGTTCAGAGATATAAATAATCGTTATTAAAAAAAAATGCGATTGTAACTAGATCTGTTTATCTGAATACCAAAAATGGACAAGGATAAGATATTTTTTTACTTTTTTGTCTAAATTGTTTGTTTTGTGTCATAATCTACTAGGAAAAAGTAAAATAAATATTGTAAAACTCTTACCTTTCTCTTTATCACCATTGAATAGGTTATTAAGGACAACATTCAATTTATTGTAGTCCGTTACTTCATATTTGAATGTATAGTTATTAATTTTGTAATATTTCTTTCCATTCTTTTCTAAAGTTTCCATTTTTAAAGTCGCGTCAATGACTATGTTGTCTGAAACAAAAATAAATCGCATTTTTAACCTTTACTGATAAGTTTTTACTACTTTATGGGAGCTGCATAAGTCTTGTCATCGCAGCGGACAACGTCTTACTGGCTAACGCAACGCGGGAGCCCATATATTAATAGTTGCTCTATCTCGCTCGCACATCATCCGTCCCGCTCACACCTGTGTGACCTGTTAACATTTGTATAATACGGCCGGCGTAACTTGGCCAATGTGAACATAGGCTCTGCGAACTTTAGCATCTAGACACCGTGGAGCCGGGGCTATCAGATACGCAGTTCGGGTTTCGGAGGAGGCGGTCCACGATGGACGCCTTCGAGACGCTGCGAACGGTGACGGACGAAGCCGTCCAAGCGAAGGACGTCGTTCTTGCGGTGTCGCTAGACATAGCGAACGCCTTTAACAGCCTCCCTCATGAGACGATCAGGGAGGGGCTCCGTGCACACGGAGTCCCCCCGTACCTCACGAGGCTGTTAGGCGAGTACCTGCGGGATCGACACATCCTTTGGGAGGGCGGTGAGTCCGTCAATCACGAGCTAGGTCGGCGACGTGTCGCGTGCGGCGTTCCACAGGGGTCGGTCCTCGGGCCGATCCTTTGGAACGTAGGCTATGACTGGATCCTTCGGGTGACGGTCAGGCCCGGGGTAGGGCTGATCTGCTTTGCGGACGACACCCTACTCACGGCACGCGCCGCGTCATTCGCGGAGTCCGTGGACGTCGCCAACGACGGGTTGGCGATAGTCGTAGACAGAATAGCTAGGCTGGGCTTGAGGGTCTCCCCCGCGAAAACGGAGGCCATCATGTTCCATAGGAAGTTTCGCAATCCACCCCCGGATCTGTCCGTTACAGTCCAGGGGGTGGCGATCAGAGTAGGGCCCACGATGAAATATCTTGGGCTAGTCTTAGACGGGAAATGGCTGTTCAAAGCGCATTTTGAGCAGTTAGTTCCCAAACTCGTGAGTTCCGCGGGCGCACTCTCAAGGCTTCTTCCAACGTGGGGGGGTCGGGGGGTGCGACGCGGAAACTATATTCTGGCATCCTGAGGAGTATGGCCCTTTACGGTGCCCCCGTCTGGTTCGATTCGCTTCACCGCCACAATAGAACCCTGCTGCACCGGGCGCAGCGGGTTCTGGCCGTGAGAACCATACGTGGGTATCGTACAGTGTCTTGGACGGCGGCGACACTCTTGGCAGGCGAGCTGCCCTGGCCTCTCCAGGCAGACGTCCTGTCCAGGGTTCGTCGTACCCAGCAGGATGCCCTAGCTAGAGGACTGACCTTCTGTCAAGTCGAGATAGAGACGGTCAGGAAACGGGAAACCGCTTCCTGCCTCGTCGACTGGTCTCGTGACCTCGAACACCCTGCGGCCGGCGGCTTTACGGTGGACGCAATCAGGCCACAACTGGAGGAATGGGTTAACCGCGCTAGCGGCACCCTCACCTTCAGGACGACGCAGATACTGACCGGACACGGTTGTTTCGATCAGTATCTGTTTCGCATTGTGGGCTGCTTGCCTTCTCCGGATTGCCGACAGTGTGGCGCACCCGATACGGCGTTTCATACGCTTGTCGAGTGCGCTGCCTGGGCGCCGCAGCGTCTCGAGCTCGAGACAAAGTTAGGAGCCGTCGCATCGCTCGGCGATTTGGTAACGGCCATGTTGCAGAGCGACGACCGCTGGGATACTGCGGTTTCTTTTTGTGAGGCAGTTATGTCTCTGAAAGAGGCCGCAGAAAGGGATAGGGAGCGAAGTCCTAGGGCGCGTGCTACGGTCTCTTCTCGAGGTCGCCGGCCTTCAGCCGGCACCCAGAGAGGCAGGTACGCGCATTACTTCCCTCCCTGAGGTAGGATCCGGAACGATGGGGGCCCTTAGCTACTAGGTAAAGCAAGGGACTTAACAACTACCCCCGTTTCGTAGTGGAGTGTGTTCTCCCGGGGCACACTTCAGCACTTTATGCGCTGGATCGACTGCTGAGTAACTATGTTCTACATCTCAGTCTTTCCTTCACATCAAAGCGCAGGGCCGCGAAGGGAGGAGGGGTTTTTTAGTGGGTATTGAGGTTGCTCGCCCGTGCGGCATCGCTCGGAGTCTCCACACTCCTCTGTGTAATCCATAGCGGACGAAGCGCAAGTAGAGCATACAATTGCTAGCGTTATCGCCCCCCGTGGATTCGTGCCGTTTCCTAGTGACGGCCCAGAGAGTGCGTAAATCGGTTAGTCATTTTTCCCCGCCTCAAAAAAAAAAAAAAAAAAAGGCTCTGCGAACTTTAGAGCATGTACACTCGTGCGATGAGTGGGCATACGACTCGTCAGTGAATACAATTGATCGCCCTTCATCCCTGTATTTTTTCCATGCTTTATAAAAGTTGGTCACTGTATTTTCTTCATGAGTTTACATGCGTTAAAGTTCGCAGAGCCTATGTTCACATTCACCAAGTTACGACGGCCGTAATATACTTAAGGTTACCGTTCCCAAAATAAATCAGTTCATTTGAGTACACATCAACACTCGACAGTGAATACTACTTGAAGCCATCTGAAGTATATTTTAATCACTACCTTCGCTGCTACAAGGTCCTTTATTAATTCCATGAAAATATAAAATTTGATAAATTACATGATGAGTTAGTTAGAGAGGTGTGACGCGCGCCGTTCGTAGCGCCTCCTCTTACCTTAAGGTGAGATCCGATATAGCCGGAGAGTCCCAGCTCTCCGGCTAGCGAATGCCCCCAATTTTCTGGCAATTGTTGCTTTGCAACAACAGCCCGTAAAGGGGCTGGCTGTCGTTCATCCGGGCTAGCACGCTAAGCTCTCGAGCTAAGCACGTTACAATTGTATTATGGGTCATATAAAACGGACCATACTATAGGGCCGATCTATAATCAGACCATAGTAAATTACGGAACATTCATTTACGAAATTTACCATATCAGGAATCGGACCTAGAGCCTCCGCGCTACAATAAGGTAAGTTGGCTAAGACTCAACCTACTCAACTAAAGAGGCCGAATATGATAATTTTTTATCGATGTCTTATTTACGTATAAATTATCGTCTCCAGTAAATTCTAAAACCAATATAATTTTTTTTCCAGTTCGATATATTGCAGGAATCAGAACATATGAATATAACTAGGAATGTATAGCTTTTATTGATTCTCTTATCATATATCTGAAAGTGTCGGGGTGAAGGTAAGGAAAGGAATGCTCCGGTGGTTCGGGCATGTGGAAAGAATGAATGATGGAAGAATGACTTAACAGATATACAATGCAAAAGTGGATGGATGCAGAAGTCGCGGAAGTCTACGACACACCTTCCATGATCAAATTGATCGTGTACTAGCAGAAGGTGATGTCAGGAGCCTTAAGAACAGACGAGCGTGCGTGACAAGAGCTATGAATGTCAAAGAAGCAAGTGAGGTGTGTAAGAATAAGCCTAAATGGCGCTCTGTTGTTCATGCCTACCCCGCAAGGGACCTGGCGTGAAGTTATGTATGTATTTATGTATAGCTTTTGTCATCTATTTGATCTTTGTTGAATAAACAATAAGTAAGAACTTACCGGTCGTGATTTCGAAGTCGCCATTTCCTTCGATTGGTACTGAAATAATGTCCCCATGAGCTTCATAGTTGCCCTTGAGCTGAACCGGAGCCTGCATGACTACCTCTATAGTCGACGCACCAGGATCACGGCTGTTGGGCAATTTATTCACAATTTTATTTTTTATGTTGTCATATAATAATAACAATAGGTGTATTAAGGGTGTGACCGCACCTGTGGTAATGTTAAAGATTTACTTACGGTCTTGTTAATAGAAAGTTTGAACGCTTCTGTAAGAAACATAAACTAAAATAACTCTATGAGTAAGACTGTTTGACTGTGGCCAAAAGCGTCTTATTTAAAGCATTAAAAAAGAACCCTTAACGAATAATCACATTACTGTATATGCATACATTATATAATCTTTATAAGTATATAAAACAAAGTCGTGTTAGTTACGCCATTTGTAACTCAAGATCGGCTTGATATGTTTTTATGATTTTTGTGTTTATGGAATTGTCTTCGTCTGAAATAGGATAATAAGAATTAAAATATGATATTCATCAATAAAAAAATATACCATTAAAAACATCAGTCACAACATCAGTCTAGCCATTCATTTTTTATGATCTTAGGGGGCGTCCATGAATTACGTGAGGTGTTTAAGGGGGGGGGGGGGGGGTCGAGTCAAATCTCATCTAATCTTACGTTGGAGAGAGGGGGGGTCTCGGCAAATATCACGCATTTTTTTTAAATTGGACTGAATTAGAGTAGGTATTCTTTTTTTAATCACAGTAGTTACGATTTAATTATTCTATTGTTAAATTTTTATTACACTTATAATTAAACTCTCAGCAATATTGATTACTAGTCTTAACTAGTCGTAAATAAAAGCACGAAGCAAATTCGTTTTTTTCCTTTTACAATAACAATCCAACGCGTTTACGTAAGAAACCCACATTTTGAAAAATCTCACGTGAGATTGGGGGTTGGGGGACAGGGTTGAATAAAATCTCACGACATCTCACCAGGGGGGGAGGGAGGGGCAGAAAATTAAAAAAACACCTCACGTAATTTATGGACGCCTCCTTACCCGGCCGATTTCGGTAATGGTAACTGAATTTAAACTCATTTGATTTGTTTTTTTTATTTATTTTTTATTGCAGGAGATCAGCAGACAGGCAGACGGCCCACTTGATGGACAGCGGTTACCATCGCCTATGGACATTTGCAACACCAAAGGTGCTACGAATGCGCTGCTACTCTCTTTAGGGAGCCTGGAACCTGGTCACTAATGCCGGAACACAACACAAGGTTGTTATGGCGACATACTCTAGACCAAGGGTGGTAGCCATCCAGTCGGGCAAATGCCCTACCACCTGGCTGTGGGTTGTTTTGTCGCCTCTTACGACAGGCCGCCGGGCCGCAGGAAATTGTATTCTTTCTCCGTTCCTGCACGGATACAATGTTTGATTTAGGTGAATTATATTTGTGTGTATTCAAGTGAGCCCCAGAATGGTTTAGATTCACAATTGAACCCGGCAGGTGGCGCCGCTGAACACGTCTTTAACGGTGGGACCGATTTTGATTACATTTTTTGTATTTCTTCAAGCTTCGACAATGTTTAGATTAACAATTAGTCCCAGTTTATGGTGCTGCCATCGGTTTCTAGTTTTTTTTTTTTTAAGGATAACACAACGTCTGCCCGGTAGAGCTTGTAAATAATATTTAACATCATTAACAATCACATCTCAAACAAAGCAATAAATATATAAACAATTATAAAATTACATACTATTGAATATAATGTAAGAAAATTTAACTTATTTGTATTGTATTCTACCCATAGTCTCTCAAGACTATAAGTAGAATACTGAGCCCAGATCACCGTCTTCTATGGGTTAGGTGCCCAGAAGGCTGGCTACGTTTCCTCGCTGGATCGCCATACTGATCCGTTGGCCGAGGTAGGCACCAGCCCTCTGATCACCTGAAGAATCAATGAGTCGTTTTGAAAAATTTTGGTAGAGGCTCATGGTCTCAGGACCCCACGGTCCAAGCGTCTCGACAGCAAACGGCACAAACATATAACTCTCACTGAGAGTTGCATATTTGCGCCGCTTGAGTGATTCCGCTGTTTCCGCCGCCAAACCGGCCGATCTAGACGTGTTCGGTAAATGGGATGCGGCCAACCTGTCTACGCAAGTCGCATCGCACACCAAAGGCTTGCCACGCCGCCAGGGAATTAGAGTCATTCCGTCAGGGCGCCTACCATCGTCACGTGGTATACCGTTCGGCTCCAATAGAGCCGGCACGTTAGCGGTGGCAAGCGCCCTCCGTAAGACATCATTCAGGGCGGCGTGGCGTGACCATCTGCTGGCACTGTGGCGGCAAGAAAGACCGTGGTATCCCGGGTCGATTACCTCTATTCCACAGACACATTTGTGTGGTGCACATATGCGAGAACCTAAGCGCAGATTTATAGCCAAAGAAAAGGAAGTATTATCCATTAATGTACCTATGTTTGGGGAGGGGATAGCTTGGAGCCAAAAACCAGACTCTTTGCGAGAAACGGCAAGGATGCGGGCAGGTCCTGTAGAGTTAGTTGAATTTAAAAGTTCTGTGTTAAATCCTCTACATATAGGTTCATCCCAGCATCGTTGCGAATTCATGGTCGTGGGACTGTCTTCACTAGGGCAGACCATTTTCCAGGCGTTTAGTGCTTCATTTAAAAAGGTTGTATTGACATTATCCCAGTGTTGATTTTGCGGATGCCTAAACCTCCATACCTAATGGGTAGGGAAGCTTGGATCCAGCAGTTGTCTGAGAGTTCAGAATTTAAAATTTTACTAAGCTAATCTTTAATACATACGGTCATCTGGTGGTTTTATAAGATTAGAAAATTTCCAAAGCGGGGCGCATCGTAAGACATATGTTAATTTTGGTACAAACAGACAATGTCGTATAATGTGATATGCAATTTGAGAGTGAATATCGAAAAGTTTAGAGTATGACAGATCAAATTTGGCTGATTGCTCAGACAGATAATTTGGAATGGCCTCATCTAGAATAGGGGCTCCAAGCAAGCGAAGAGAATCCTTCTCCAGGACCTTAATACCGGTAATAAATATATTATATATTTATTATCTATATCTGCGTAACACGGCCTATAGCTCGCAGATGCAGCTTCGCCATTGTAGTGTAATTGAAATTATTATACCTCTTGTATTTACCCACACGCACACATGCATAATATGTAATCTCAAATATCATCATTATAAGATTTGATACATCAAAGCTTAATTATGAATAAGCATTGTATTTACCGAACCATATAATTTTATACTAATTATAAATGGTAATTTCAAGGTTAGTAATGAGTTAGTAAAAACATTTTATTTTTAATCAAAAGTAGTAGGCAGACATGGCGTAGAGCGTGGGTGATGTGGTCTATTGCCTGTGGCCTCGCACTCCTAGGGGCCTCGCACCTCGGAAGAAAGAGCATGTATATTTTTTGTCGCGTATAAAATGTCGAAAAATTTAATTCGTTGTAAAATAACGAGCCTTCCTAATACCAGAGGAGGTTCTCAATTCGTCTATATGTTTTTTTTTCTACGTTCGTTACTCGATTTCTCTGTCAATTGTGAACCGATTTTCAATATTTTTCTTTTAAATCGAAAGATTATACTACAGAATTAGTCCTATTTTCACCATGTCAGGATCTGATGAGTGGACTCCAGGGAATTATAGAAATTCACGAAAATTTTAACCAACTTCTTCGTTACGATACCTCTGTCAATTCTAAATCAATTTTCATTTTTTTTCTCTGCTCGTAACTCTATACTCGCGAGGTGGTGCCATTGTCGCCAAGTCAGAATGTGGTAAGTGGATTCCAGGGAAATCGATAGTAACCATTACGTATTAAAGAACGACGTGCACCTAACTTCTTTAAGAATATCTTGTATTCGCGTATAGCTAATACATTTTCTACAGGCACTAAATTTCCTTATATTGAATTATGGATCAATTTTGATTTTTTTAATTTATTCGTAAGTATATACTCCCGAGGCGATCCCAAATTCACCAAGTCAATTCATTTTTAGGTCAATAGCTGGTATTCCATAGATGTGATGAGTTTTCAGATGTATTTTAATGTTTATCATGAATAAAGAAGTATTTGAAAAAAATCTTTCTTTTATAAAGATGTATATATTTTTTATCCTGTTTTTATAAAAATTGAATAAGTAAAATGGTTTAATGTCAATAGTTTGCTGTGATTTTTTTCTAAACTTAAAATAACTAGTCATATTACAAAAACCGTGTCTCATAACGTGAAGATTTAAGATATTTGTTTATAAATTATTGATCAAAATTGCCGCGCCAAAACCAAAAAGAATTATATCGTCTCTTTTTCTCTAATACAACTTCTATGTAGTTAGAGGAAGAAAACATCAGTTCAACGTTCATTTCAATGATCTGCATTTGACCACAAATTTGTGGTGCTTCCCAATTAGCCGTGTGTGACAGACAGTTCGGGAAAAAAATGGTGGTGGTTCCGATTTAAAATGTAACAGACAGTTATTTACGCAATTATAATATAAAAGTAAGTTATTATAAGTATGGATTATCGAAATTACTTCTACATGGCATTTATCTCATGGCCCTACAATCCTTTAAAAAATTTTGATCATTTTGATTGTCCGTGTTCTTAAACATACAATAATAACTAGGGATGAGAGGCTATTTGTTTCAAGTGAAATTTTATTAGGATTAACATAATAGGTTTTTCATCTTGACATATCACACAAATATGGGCGAATCTTTTGAGTTCATCAGTGTCTGCACCCACGTTCTTTTTAGAATAGAATATACTTTATTGTATAAAAATGCTACATAAAAAAAAGATCCCGACGAATTGAGAACCTCCTCCATTTTTCGAAGTCGGTTAAAAATCAAGAACATTAAATACAAGTACAATCGGCGGTCTTATCGCCCATGGAGATTTCTTCCAGACAACCTTTGGATATAGGAAGGACACAATAATTTAGTTTATTAATTAATAAATAAATAGTAATATATATATACAAAAATAAATACACATATCATATTATATGCAAACAAAAGTAAAGAATCGCACTATAGATTGAGGTAATATTTCACTAATCTGTTAAAAGAAGGTAATGATAGTGTCTGCTTGATGTTTAGTGGTAATGCATTCCAGAGTTGAATGGCATTTTTTATACTTGTTAAATCATTCATTTTGGCTACAATATAACTAATTAATGGTGATTATTGTTATCAACTGGGTATTCAAAAGATTTTTTTAAGAAAATATAGTACTTTCAAGAAAACCTAGTTTCGACCAATGATGCACTCGGGAGATTTATTATTAAATATCTTTAATAAATATAAAGAACGTAGTTTCCAGTGATAATTTATAGATATCCTTCATCTTCTATTATGGTACATATTATTAATTATACGTTACCTAGGTAACTTGAAACTTTAAACATTTATCCCAAGACAATGTAAAAATGTCGTTTGAAGCAAATAGCCTCTGTAATGTTAAAAGCAATACTTACGTAATTTTTAGCAATTCTGCTTTTTCGAGACCAGTCGCTTTGATGTCTGTTATGGTGAATGTAAATTTATCAAATTGTGAAGTGTAACTTTTCAACTCAATAGGTGTTGCTGGGGGTATGCCGAATTCAGGTATACCCTCAACCATGTATGGCAATACTGCTTTAGCAGATTTGAGAATACAGTCGTTATCTGCACCTTTACATTTTGGGACGGTTGGAACTGAAAAATAACAACATTTATTACTTATAACTACATAATCATTATATATTAGAGATGGGCCGAATGTGATTTTCGACAAATCATGACCTATAATAAAACTACGTTTTAACGGTTTTAAGCGCGGTAATTTATTTTATTTAGGTTTATCTGACGTTTCGGCCGCTTTTCAGTTGCCGTGGTCACGGAAGACAAAGATGACATTTGTCGAACGTGTATTGTCAAAGTTTTTATTCAGCCTACCGCCAACTTGTTCATTTTAATTATTTAGTTTTAATTTTGTTTATGGATATTATTTACTCTATGGGAGCCTAATCTAATTTACCACCGCTTCACAACATGTTGTGGCTTGAAGAGAAGAAGCGGCGCAAGAAACAAGAAACACAAAAAACCGCGCTTAAAACCGTTAAAACTTAGTTTTATTATGTGTACAAGTGGCGAAAACTTAAGAAAATATTAAATCATGACCTCTTGATGTCGTGACTTGATAACGCCGTAAATATTAAGTATGGGTAGGTGGATAAATTGATTAAATGGAACCGATTTATAAACTTTTAATTGAAAAAAATTAGACCTGTTTTTTTTAAATTTAAGATTATGTATTTATTTAGGTTTATGGCTTGGCAGGTAGGCATTTAAGCCAGATCTTAGTTTACAATATAGTTTCTTCATTTTCTTAAGCCTATATGTAGAACAGCTGAATTGTAGGTAATCAGCTAGTGCCATTCAACAGAGTTCTTGTGACAACTCAAAAGGCCACATTTGACTATATAGTTCACATTTCTAACATAATTACTACTCAAAAACTATCAATATCTTACAACTATTGTTCATTTTAGAGTAATTTTACACATTTTTAGAAAATAAAACTGCACAGCACAACATCTCCTTTCAGTTCCCGCCAAAAACTCTTTTTTTATTTAAGTTACGCATCATAATTAAGCAGTTGGACTACCTAGTAATGTTTATTAGAGGAGTAATGAGTTTATTTTATTTTTGTTTTAATTTGAGTCTATTTAATTAGGCCTCGACTCAATCAAGAACTATTTTTTATCACATTGCACGTTAAGGTTGACATGTTCCTAAATAAAATAAATGACCATGAGTATATAGATGCCAATTTTTATATTACGAAGATGTGATTTCTATTAAATTCAGTCAAAATAGTGCAAGTAGGTATTTTAATTTTTTCTTGCACCGAATGTTCGGCGCTTAAACCGAAGTTCTGCTTAAGCTGCCGAAATTCCAGTCGAAATTCGAAATGAAAATTTTTGAGGTAAGACGGATGACATGTTTTTTTTTCTTTTTTATTGAAGGAGTTCAGCAGACAGCAGACGGCCCACTTGATGGATAGCGGTTACTATCGCCTATGGACGTTAGCAAATGCGCTGCTACCCTCTTAAGGGAGACTGGAACCTGGTCACTAACGCCGGAAGACAACACAAGGTTGTTATGGCGACATACTGTAGACCAGGGGTGGTAGCCATCCAGACGGGCAAATGCCCTACCACCCGGCTGTGGGTTGTTTTGTCGCCTATATTTATACGCTACCTGTCAAATAGGAACCCTTAACTGTGATCATAAAGAATTCATATGTTATAACACAGTCATAGGTTCTTCATATAAAAATGACTAATACTGATCATTTTTCTATGATAGCTTAATATGACCCTAAGAGCCGTAATCAAGATGACTCCAGCATGACTCTACAGCGTCATCGTCAAGGCTCGTTTATTTCAATGTACATACATAGTATGGAAGAATGTATACGATATTGTCGAAGGGGTCTAAGGTCCTAAAGAGAATCTTAAAAGAGGAAAACGAAATTAGATAATATAAAGATTATAGAATTATTTTCTTACCCCGAGCATCGCTCACTGCCAATACAAGATACACTACGAATAAAAAAGTAAACTTAAACATTTTGAAGTACTCCTTATTTAAAAGATTATAGCAAACTGTTTGGATACAATGAGTTACTGTCCTATTTATAATGCCTAAACGGAACTGTTTTCTGTCTTAATTATTGTTTTTTTAGGTTCATATTAAAATATCACATATTATTTATAAAATATTAATAATTATAATTGTATAAAATTATAATTAAATTATAGTCAAATAAAGTAATGAAAACAATAAACGTGGAAAATCTTCTCTTATAATAATACATCATAAAAATTTGTATAACTAGTTTTACATACATACATACATAACTTCACGCCAGGTCCCTTGCGGGGTAGGCACGAACAACAGATTGCCACACAGGCTTATTCTTACACACCTCACTTGCTTGTTTGACATTCATAGCTCTTGTCGTGCACGCCCGTCTGTTCTTAAGGCTCCTGACATCATCTTCTGCTAATACACGATCAATTTGATTATGGAAGGTGTGTCGTGGCCTTCCGCGACTTCTGCATCCATCCACTTTTGCACTGTATATCTGTTTAGTCATTTTTTCATCATTCATCAACTAGTTTTATTATTTATATTTAAATAATCATAACAAATAAATAAAATTAGTATACCAACATAAGGCTCTGTTATGAAGTAAATATTTTTTCATATTCTTTGTAAGAATCTTTTCCAGTGTGGTTGCATTATATGTATAATTCCAACTCAGCATGTATGCTAGTTGCAATATTTACCAACAGAAGCAATATTTACCACCTATTTAATCAAATGATTAACTGGTTGTGCCCGCGACGTCGTTCGCGTGGATTTTGTTTTCACAACCCCTGATTTTGAAACATTCTTCATTGATTCTCCGCACCCGTTGGTCTTAGCGTGATGTTATATAGCCTATAGCCTTCACGATAAATGGGCTATCTAACACTGACATAATTTTTCAAATCAGACTAGTAGTTCCTAAGATTAGCACGTTCAAAAAAACCAACTCTTCAGCTTTATATGTTAATACTAGCGGCCCCAGCAGACGTTGTCCTGCTCTGAAAAAATATGAACCGATCCCAGCGCCACCTACCGGTTCCAATTGTGGATTTAAACCATCCGGGGACCCACTCAAACACACAAAAACAAAATCGCTCGCCGCTGTTAAGAGGATTCTAGAACCCGATCTCAGCGCCACCTACCGGTTCCAACGGTATAAAAACTATCCTATCTTTCAAGTTGGATCAAACTGCACACGCTGTGCAAATTTGATTAAAATCGGTTGAGTAGTTTAGGAGTCCATCGCGGACAAACATCGTGACACAAGATTTATATATATAAGATAAGAAATATAAGATGTAATAAATGTCCTTGTGTTATGGGGACTATACAGAAGCACTCTATAGACGTTTTGCGCAACATACAGACTACAACACTAAATAACTCTTTATATATATTTTATTTGTTTGAGATTTGCCATTTCGTAAAGAGAACTTGTGGCCAAAGGTGTGCTAAACATACCATTGCTCAAATAACTAAAACAGGGATAATGTCAAATCATGACTATTTGTAGTAGGAAAAAATTTAAGACCCTACAAGGAATTGGCGACATCGTTATTGTGTATTACCAGAACCGTGAAGACCCGCCGCTGCTGTCTCTGTATGACTTGCCAGTAATATGTGATCGAAGGTCTCACCATACCAGAGATAATGACATCCTCTGCCAGGCTCTTGTCAGCGTCAGCTTAGCGGGTGTATTAAAACCAAACAACTTATTGCACGACGATGGTAGATCGTATTTCATTTATTCCTTGGAAGACAAAACGGTACGCGACATTTGTCGACACTTTGATGCCTTCACATCTTTCCATGATTGACTCAGAGGCAACAATAGCTGAAGCTCTCAAGCAGCGCAAATATATAACCACTTCGTTACATATTTGTACCAATTGGAGTAAAAACATCAGGCCCGTGGGGTCTGTCGGCCAAGAGTTTCATCTATGAAATTTGCAAGAAATTCTTTAATTTCCCGCTCAAATTTGGCCTAACAAATAAGCATCGCAATACAGCGCGGCAATGCAGCCAGTCCTCTGGGCATGCTCCCATCTGCCATCGATTTGTTACACAGTCTTTCTTCGCTTGTACCATTTTTAACTATATTTTTAGTTTTAGAGATAGAAGAATGGGTATTATGACATAGGGTTTCTATATATTCCTTCTAGATTCTTTCTATTATGTAATGCATGTTAGTTTAATGTCGATCGCACTTGCATATCATCATTCTATAATATACTTATAATCTACGCAAATATGTTCAAATAGTTGTGTATATTTTAATTTAAAATTCTCATGGAAGATGGGACGCCCTCTAGTATGGGATGCAACTTGTGTCGATACTTTAGCGGCGTCCCACCTTTCAGACACAGCCGTGACAGCCGGGGCTGCTGCTGCACACCAGGAGGCTCTGAAATGTCGCAAATATGTATCCATTGGTAGTGGGTACGTATTTGTGGCTTTCGGGGTCGAGACCCTGGGGCCGTGGGGGCCTGGAGCTCATCACCTCTATCGAGACCTCTCAAGGCGTCTTATTGAGGTCTCGCGTGACCAAAAGGCTGGCTTGTACCCAGGGCAACGAATAAGCGTTGCCATCCAACGTGGAAATGCGGCCAGCATTTTGGGCACGCTCCCCGCCGACAGCGATATGAAGTCATTTTTTTATTTATAGACCTATTTTCTTTATCTAATATATAAAATTCTCGTGTCACAGTTTTCGTTGCCATACTCCTCCGAAACGGCTTGACCGATTTTGATGAAATTTTTTGTGCTTATCCGGTATCTATGAGAATCGGCCAACATCTATTTTTCATCCCCCTAAATGTTAGGGATAGTCCACCCCTAATTTTTTTTTTATTTTTTAGACAAAATTTTCAATTTCTATTTTTTTATGATACAACATACAAAAATACATACAACCCTAAATTATTAACCATCTGCGACAAACCCCTATTTTTACCGGGCAGGACGACGTCTGCCGGGACAGCTAGTATAATATAATATTTAAATTGTTGTATTAGCTTATATAAAATGACAATAGTTTATCCTATTTATTTCTTTTCCTAATAGAGACACAGGATGTATTTCAAACGTACATTAGGTTCACCTCAAAGATGTCTGCTTATCGCACTAGATTGGAGATATCCGCGTTTTGTATGGTTATATTATCAACTCCGATAATGTTCTGATAAGAAATTCTCATAATTTAATATTTTTTTACTAAGATACACAGACATAAAAGTGTTAGCTTTCAGAAGTTCCAAACCGCGTATTAACAACTCAAAAGATTTCTTTCGTTTACGACACCCGAGGTTTACGAGTTAACTTCTAAAATTTTACTTATTTTTACTTTAGGCAAGTAAACATTACACTGCTTTCCTTTTGCTTGTAAACCATAAAACAGCTTGATACGCAATAGTAACAATAAAACTCATCAAAGTTCAAGATGAATAATTCTAAACATAATTTAATCGGGTAGATGACATAATTTTATAATAAAATAAATTCTAAAACTAAATACATATAAAATAGCGAGTGTTAAATACACTATCGTATTACTTTTATACTGTCACTTTAATATATATTTAATAACTGCTTAAAAAAACGAATACTTTACTTGATTGACTATCATCTACGCTATTACCTTACATATAAAAAATAAGGAAATATTAATGTCTTATGAATAGATTCAAATAAAAGTTTTCTCTTTACATTAATTTTATTTGGAATAAATATTTCCGGATTCCCATCCTGATTATGGTAAATTTAAGAAAAAGAATTTTGCGTTAGTTACTATGGTCTGGGTGTCTGAGATCAGCCCCAGAGTAGACCACTGTGTATTATGTGTAACATAACCCAAGCGTAACTTACTTAATTTGGAGATACCAAATTACAATGTATGTTTTTATTTGCCGATTACTTATTTATTTTATAAAAAAAGAATAAAATTTATATTCCGTAACTATAATATTTACTTGAATATCATTCCGTCCGTTGATGCAGTTTGTGTGTCCGTTGGTGTATATACAATTAGCATTGAAACTTGAAAAATGGATTCATTTATTAACATCTCCCGTCCAGACACTCAGCAATTCAAATTGTTCACGTCTAATTTTAGATCTCGCAGTAAATTCACGTCGCTCAAGACCCTATTCTTTATGGTAACTAAAATTCCTTACCAATAACATCTCGAAGGAATTTTATCTATCAATCAATCAATAACTCTTTATAGTACACCAATACAAAAAAGAACTTACAGACTAAAACAATGTCTCTATGTACAAAAGGCGGACTTATCGATAAAAACGATCTCTTCCAGACAACCCCATAATACATTTTAATATCCTACTTTATTTACTATTATTACTACTACTACTTACTACTACTACTATTACTTTATTAATATAATAAATTATTCGTAAGATACACCACAACACAAACTAAGTTGTAAAAAAGGGTACGGAACTGGAGTCCGTAGAGTTTTTAAAACAAAATATACTACTTTATCATAGACTAGCGACCCGCCCCGGCTTCGCACGGGTGCAATGCTGATACAAAATTAAATACACTACAGAAAAACTATGAACGTTGTATATAAAAACATAGCGGCCCGCTCCGACTTTGCACGGGCATAAAATATATATGCCTTACATATAAACTATACATATAAACCTTCCTCTTGAATCACTCTATCTATTGAAAAAAACCACATCAAAATTCGTTGGGTAGTTTTAAAGATTTAAGCGCACATAGGGATATAGGGACAGAAAAGGCGACTTTGTTTTATACTATGTAGTGATGATACGCAGTTACCGTTTGTTGCTGAACTTTATCTAGTGTAGCCCGTTGCTTTGTTCGCATAGGATTTTTACTATATATCCAAACATGCCTAGTTCCAAAAAAATATGTAATATTAAAAGTAGTGGGAGGTAATAAAAAAAAATATTTATCAAGTTTCGGTGAGTTCCAGTATACTGCGTATACGCAGTAAAAGTTCACATGTCCCGAGGTCCAGCAGTTGTTTTTTGCTGGGTCTTAATAGTTTTAATGATTGGATCTGTTTTATTCTGTGTGTTGGTACATGATACTACTTCCATATAATGATGTTAGTTTCATGTGCAGGATCTGCTTAATCTACTGCCTCTTTGACCTGTTTATCCATGATCATTCTCAGTTTAAATGTTTCCTATTTGGATCATATTTGAAGACAAACCAACAGATTGAAAGACAAAATATTAAATTGATATCGTTTTAGTTTAAGCTTTACGTTCTTTATTCTATAATGTTCTTGTTTATAAATTCGCTTTACAGGATTAGTTTTTAAAGTTGTATTTGATTTCCAATACTATTGGACTCGTCATATTTTCTTTGTTTTGTTTTTTCTATCCGCGAGTCACTGAAGGCCTTAGATGTAACAAATCGCGGCCAGAGGGAAGCGTGCCTAGAAAGGCTGGCTGCATTGCCACGCTATATGGAAATGGTGATTCATTGCGCTAATTTATTTGTGAAAATACAAAAGACTCAAATACCCAAAACATATTTATTATTTTATTTTATTGCAGGAGATCAGCAGACAGGCAGACGGCCCACTTGATGGACAGCGGTTACCATCGCCTATGGACATTTGCAACACCAAAGGTGCTACGAATGCGCTGCAGCTCTCTTTAGGGAGCCTGGAACCTGGTCACTAATGCCGGAACACAACACAAGGTTGTTATGGCGACATACTCTAGACCAGGGGTGGTAGCCATCCAGTCGGGCAAATGCCCTACCACCTGGCTGTGGGTTGTTTTGTCGCCTCTTACGACAGGCCGCCGGGCCGCAGGAAATTGTATTCTTTCTCCGTTCCTGCACGGATAAAACATAATCTAATATAATAAAAAAGTAATCTACATATGGAATTTATGTAACTTGAACACTTTATCTTCCGTTTTTGTGTTTCACCCAAATATACAAACAATGCAACAACAATTTTTATTTCATTCCAGTCACCTACCACAAAATCTAAATGGTAACAGATATCAGCCAGATTGTCTTATAAAATGCATGATATCTGTAGCACTCTGGAGAATTTCCCACGTTTTAGCAGCACCTATAAAAAATAAGAGGCCAATCCACATCAGTTCTCAGTGAACATGCATCGGATTGGCACTCGTATGGTCTAATTACGTGAGGACCGCCAATGGACACGACATGTCCGGACAAATTACCATTCAGCGCAATAGATTGCGACGGGAAACTAGATTTACTAAACACGTTCTCTGTGAACATCAATCATTTGCCCTATTTTAAAACAAACTATGTTTAACGATAAACCACTTCATGGCCGAATCGTATACCTTACTTTTCCATTGCCCTACCACCGGTTGAATTTCGACATTATTTGTATAAGCTCCATAGCCGAGATAGTAAGGTAAATTAATGGTCGGTAAGATATAGGAACATATTATTTCTAAAAATTGACTTTGTACATTACGTAAAAATCCATCTTGTAGGATTTTTCACTGTTACTAATAAATTTATTATATCAACTTATTTATTTTGAAATATATTATAGTATATGTATGTATATACTGATTTCTTTTTGTATTGATTATTAGTTTGAGTATTTATGTATGCCTTTCTCCTGCACCACCTAAATCGCCTGATTCAAATTTCTTTAATTTAGGTAGCCTGTAGGGGTAGGCTGCCTAATTTATTGTCTTGAAAATATTGTAAATATGGTCTGTTTCTCTCTCCATCTCTCTCTTAGACTTTTTTGAATTTACTTCGTTTTTTCCTTTCAAGTCTAATGATATGCGATTAATATCATTTAAATGGATCTGAAATACAATATTGTGGCTTTACCAGTTAGATCCCCGGTTCCTACATTTTAGTAACTGTTAATTTGCGTTACTGTTGATTAAAATTTGACATAACTACCATGCAAGTTTTAGCCAATGATAAGACAAGTGAATGAATAGAAAGATATATAAACCGCCGTTTGTTCAAAAATATTGGGGAGGAGAGGCCGAAGCAGTAGTGTGATGATTTGGACACGCAGCGGTACTTCACAGCACTTCACTTGCTGAATCGTTACCAAGCATAAGATGACTCAGCCAAATACCAGCTGGAGACACTCGAGTCAATTAAGAAAAGAGCTAGGAAAGTGATAGATAATTGCTAACTATTCGGCGAAAGGTTTTAGAGCCTAATAATTGACCCAAAGTCACTACACTTCGGCACACAATACACTCCGGCGAGTGTGCCACGGAATTGCACGAATTAATTCCTCCTTCACCTTTTTACCGCCGGATAAGCAGACGTACGAGCTCACATCACCGATATATGGTGAAAATACTAACAAAGCGGAAAAACGCTGTGCTTCCACTTTTATCATCACACGTGCAAATGTCGCTTACAATAAAAAGACGGTAAAAGCTCAATAATCTACCAACACATTCATGCTTTGATCCTTCATTGTGTTAAACTAAAACTGCATTTATCAGTTAATTTTAAGAAAATATAATTTCATGATCCGTAAAACAACGTGCATAAGATCATAAAATTGGACAAAAATGGCTTCTAATTATCTTATTAAATTAATTGTTTTATTTGTTTGACTTCAAATATAGTGTGGTTATATTTGGTCGAAACAGTGAGCAATTCTTAGAATCAGAAGAAAGTTCTAAGTCTACGTCTATGAACATTTAAAGATTTTGGGCCAAAAGTCAACAATTACCAAGTCAATTTGAAATAAACAGAATTCTTGGTAATTTCTGATGTTCGGGTCTAATGCGGCTTTACTAATGGAATAAAATCATTTGTAATAACCATCTAAGTCATCGTCTTACGCACAATGAAAAGTATCATTGAAGCGACCAACAACGTCTAATATTTGCCATTTGCAGACAAAACGGTGAAAAGATTTCTTTTTTAACCAAAGCAAATAAGTATAGAAACCCGTTATTAATGGTAGGTAATCTTACCTTCATAATAGTATTAAAGGAAAACTTCCCTTCTCTTAAAGTTATATTCCTCATTCCTGAGGGGCCTTTGACCTTTCCGCACTATTTTTTCTTGGATCGATGCATGTAACATGTAATGCAACGTACATGGAATCATTTAGTGTGGTGCAGATCTGGATGGACCAACGCATCGGACTGCAGCTTTGAGATCTTTTTCCTTCATTTCGTCAGTGACAGTTATTTTTAAATTGTATGCCAGTTTTTTGGTTGCGTCCGAAGCACTCAAGAACTTTATGGAGGCAGATAAATTAAAATATCGATGTTATTTTATTATTTCTCTTTTATAGATGCCTTGGTTCCAAGATACACGCAACATGTTTCTTCAGCACCACGTTGCAAAAATGAAAAATATTTATCCTCAAATTTACTTCACACTTCAAAAACAGTTTCCGCTATAACAAGTTACACTTGGACAATGAGCATTGCTTTATAGCAAAATACGAAGTTTGCTCGTAAACCTCAACTGTGAATTCACAGATGCTGTTGAGCTCTAAGTGAAAAGTTTGACAGCTCTAACAGTATCAAGTTAGACGGTGCAAAATAAAACATCAGCAGGCAAAAAGGCTCCAACTAACCTTGTGAATAGGGATGCCAGTTAAAAAAAATATATTTACTTTGGTCAACACATAATAGTATTATGTATTTAAATGTATGTTTGTTTTTTACTGTCAAACTATGGTTTTCAAGTCACATTCACTTCAGTCCACCTTCATTATGCGCACTGCAAAGGAGTGTAACTCACTGCCGGAGTTTGTTTTTCCCGAAACCTACAACCTGGGTGTCTTCAAGTCTCATGTGAATAGGTAGGTACCTTCTAGGTAAGCGTGCTCGATCTTAGACCATATCTCCGTTCAAATCGAGCGAGATAATGGTCAAACGCGAACCTATACGTGATAAAAAAAAATATTCTTAATATATACATATTTCTTCTCTTTTTGTATAACAGTATGTGTGTATCTCTGTCGCCCGAATTTCCCCTTTCAACTTGGAAGACATCGACCATTTTGTCGTCGGATTCATTTGCGGTGCTAAAAAGACACATGTAAGAAACAATAAGACTTTTGGCACGTGCTGTGAGTTGTTGAAACAAACTAAATGGCAACCACCCTGAAAAGTGGTAGCTATTGTTTGAATGATTGGTTAAGGTGGTTTCAATTTCCGTGCATGTATGATATCTACTTCTAAGCCAAGGCAGGTCCTTCTACGCATGTTGTGTGTAAATGTAGTTATGAGCTTTGAGTGTATAATAAAGAGTTATTTTCTTCACACGTTGTATTAGTCTCCAATACAATTTCATGAAGATCTAGTCCGGTCGGCCGTCCTAAATATCGCTAGAAGGACAGAGTAGAGGCTGACCTGTCGGAGCTAGGAGCCGACAAATGGCAAGAAACCGCACAGGACCGAGAAAAGTGGCATGCTCTCGTTTCGGAGGCCAAGACCCACTTTGGGTCGCTGAACCAACGGAGCAAGTAAGTAAGAGTCATTAATTAGTGTAATAAGTTAAGCAAAACTTTAGAAAAAGATACATATTTTATGATCATTATCACGGTAAATATAATTGTAGCGAATTGTGGAATTACAATACCGAAACCGAAGCCTTCACACTCAATATTATATTTGTACTGATACGAATAACTCCGATATTAAATTATATTTATGTCTTATTTAGATGACTCATGTACAACTTTTTTTATAGAGAAGATTTGATATTTCCAGTTTCCTTTCAAATTCTACATACCCGTTTTTTACAAATCTCATTGCATATTAATTAACAAAATACATTATAAAACTACGTTGTAGCGCGTTTAAGTGAGATAATTTATTTATAATATTATTTATCATCATTATCATTATAATTATATGTAGTTTATTTATTCAATTTACAAACATTTACAACAGTCGCGATAAATATTTCACGAAATTTCAATATTTTTTTCGAAGCTAGCAACATTAGTAGTTGCTTGCAGTTTGCACTCTGAGTTCTTCCATGGCCGACGACTCTTTTGTAACAAGATTATCATGGATAGAAATGGAGAGGTTTATCTCTTAGTGTTTAAATTAACTTTTTATGACGGATCTCCAACTTTTAAGATTTAAAACCAGCTATATTTTTCTCGCTGAATACAGTTGAGAGACTAACTTTTGCAATCGGATTTTATGATGTTAACCATTCTTCTTTGTTAAACTGTAACACTAGCTTCATGTTGGAAGTAAATTATAACATTAAAGGTGCTATGCTGTTTCTCTACGTCAAGTCTTCTTGTCGACCATTCCGCAATGCTTGAAGACGAAAGTCTTCGAGCTGTGCGTCCTCCCTGTGCTGACCTACGGGGCCGAGTCATGGACACTGACGGCAGGATTGGTCCACAAGTTCCAAATCGCTCAACGGGCTATGGAACGAGCTATGTTGGGTGTCTCTCTTATGGATAAAAATAGAAATGAGGATATCCGTAAGAGACCCAAGGTGACGGACAGTTCGCAAAAGTAGCAAGTTGAAGTGGCAGTGGGCCGAACACGTCTGTTGTAGGACCGATGGCCGATGGAGCAGATCAGTCCTGGAGTGGAGACCGCGTCTTGATAAACGTAGTGGCGGTCGCTCTCCAGCCCGATATACTGACGACCTGCCCAAGGTTGCTGATAGGCGCTGGATGAGGAAGTTAAAAGGCAGTGATGAGTGGCGTCGACTTGGGGGATCAACATCCAGAAGTAGACCCCGAATGGCTGTCGACGACGATGCTGTTTCTCACGTTCACCTTATGTTTGAAATAAATGTTTCCTATACTAAGCTAATAATAGTGTGTGGCATATGTACCTATTGAAAATGTAATCCATCTAATGCTAATATTAGGCTGTTGAATGACTTGAACTTTGAACGATTATCACTGTATTTAATGGTATTGAATGTTTCAAGTTTATATTTATTTATTCTATTTTAAAATATTTGGATATCTATCAGCTATTCTTGTTATATTAATAACAGATTAGTGTTAGTGAGCTTTTAACAAGTCACCACAGATAGAAATAAATTAAAATACATAATCATAAAAATACTCGAGAGAGAAAAAATAGTGACATTAACTTGAAAGATTAACGTATAGAAATGTTACGAGTTACGGAGCTCGAATTAAAATACCGTTGGAATTACTATAGAATTTATTAGAACTATACAAACACACATAACACAGGTACAAATATAACTGGACGTAACCAATACAAACTTGATGCACAATTCAATAACACGCGCAAAGTCCGTCACTTTATAGCTTATCGCATGTACACACGTCTTGCTCGTATCGTAATCGTCGCTTGGCTGCCTCATCTCTCAGTTGGGGCGTTATTTTATACTGTACCTATAATATATGTCTCAACACAACACTCGACCGCACAACAATTATTTCCAAGAATCACAGCTGGCTAATGACTATTATAAACATTACAATACACAATAGGCTGTTTTTCTACAGTTACAAATTTTAAACACATAGTAAAAAAAAGAAGTCCAAATTACGAAAATGTGCCCAAACTGCAGGCGTGTATTGGCCTTTGTCGGTCGTAAAAGAAATAACCCGCATCACACATTATAAAACGGGACACCGAGCTAGCTAATATATCCAAATCAGAGCTAGGAATTAATATATCATAGATATTACACGATCGACATAGTAAACTATTTTAGTGATATTTTTTGAGAACTTTTTGACAAGAGCTATGAATGTCAAAGAAGCAAGTGGGGTCCGTAAGAATAAGCCTAAATGGCGCTCTGTTATTCGTGCCTACCCCGAAAGGGACCTGGTGAAGTTATGTATGTATGTTTTGTCTACGGATCGTAATGCAAAATAGATACGTGACGAAAGGAGTCTCGTTTAGATTGGTTGATTCATCCAAAGTGAAAGAGGAACGAACCGTCTTATATCGGCTTAGTGAACACTTACTCATTCAACCGCAATCGCATGATAATCGACGTATTATTAAAGCGGTCCTAGATTGGCCTACAATCACATTCTATGTTACATTATGATCTATAATCTTGTTCTATTGGTAGCAGTAATTATGCATTAATGTGAAACTAAATTACCCAGCGTAGTGCACATGAAATTATTCCAATACTAATACAATCATGTGACTATGTTTGCTTATATTGTATTTTTTGCCTAGTGCTAGGGCATTTGCCCGACTGGAAGGCTACCACCCCTGGTCTAAAGTATGTCGCCATAACAACCATGACTTGTGTTTCGGCATTAGTGGATCAGGTTCCAGTCTTTTTTAAGAGGGCAGCAGCGCATTTGTAGCATCTTTGGTGTTGCAAATGTCCATAGGCGATGGTAACCGCTCTTCATCAAGTGGGCCGACTGCCTGTCTCCTGACCTCCTACAATAAAAAAAAAATCCTAATCTTCGAAATAGATTTAATTTCTTAGCACGACCACGTTCACTTCCGCAACATTTTTGTTTTGATAACCCGGGGAATTTATTTTCTTGCGACACACATATGGGCCATTGATACGAGGGGAGGACAGGCTATGTAAATATATAATATAAAAATACATTATGTCACATTGAAATATTACTAAATAAATTGTACGTATTTCTCCAATCCTAGCTTCCACTGAAATAACTTGCTTTATTTTCAAATATTTAAGTGGTGAAAGCGTCGGTGAGAGTTAGGGTAACATAGTAACCTGTATTTTTATAGAATTTCCATAAACCAATATATTCCTTAAAAAGCTTATGATTTTCATATGAAAAATGTGAATTTAATTTTTTATTTTAGCTTTATTGAGTAGACATAACAAGCTTAGTGAAGTGAAGAGTTTCACTGCAACGCATAAGATAAACATAATATTAAAAGATTTTAGTATCGAAGAGTGGATAATTATTATAAGCTGAGAATCAGAGGTGTAACCTTATCAAAAACCAATGAACCAAGAATCCCAGTGGCTCATTAAAGAACAAGTCTGGACTGCTCTTATATCTCGTCTCGATTGTTAACGTTTTATTATTTGAATTAAGTCATGGTAGCGTAATGGTTAGCGCACGCGTCCTAAATCTTCGTTTTCTGACCATATTGTTACAATTACCACGTGCTAACAAAACGGTGAAAGAAAACATAGTGAGGCAACCTGCACATCGACTTAACCGATGTGTCAAACCACCAAGCCGCTTTGGACAAGTGTGGCGGGTATGTCCATTCCCCTACAGTAGATGGCCCGAGCCCAGCAGTGGAACATTTATCGGCTGTTGTTTTTTTTTATTATTTGAATTATGTACATACATATAAGTTTTGAATAATAAAAGTACAAGAAGTAAGATATGACCTATACGCTATCTGTTTTCGTAGACGTTAGGAAATTACTAAAGTAATTACGTTTTTCATTACTGATTGACCTTCATAAATTTCTTCATCTAAAATCTACCATCTCGTCATTCATACAATTATTACCTACATATAGATATAATACAGAACAAAAATATTACCAACATACAAATACATCCTTTCTTAATTTTTTATTACTAGTAGAGATTCTATAATTAACGAATAATCATATAGGGCAATGCGGGATTGGAGTTAATTTCTATTCCGATAACCACTTTATTACACACCTTATGTAACCATAATTACAAGCCGCAATGGTGGTCTATTAGAGAAATTAAGCCCTTTAAGCTTTTGAACAGAATTAATTGTTTCTTACTTATTATCTGTACGAACAAAGCTTCTGAGATACTTGAGTGAGGAAGTACTTTCACCGAGATATATTGGTGTAGGACGAGAGGACCAATTCTGCAATATCTTGGAGTTGCGAAGATATTCAAAGTACATTTCCATTACGATTATGTCAAAAATTCGTATTCTAATAAATTCACAATATGTTCTCGATATCATCGAGACATAATATTAATAGAATAAAAAGCAGAAATCACGATAGCCGAAATTAATGTTGAAAATCCTAAACTTTTTAAACATTTCTTCGAGAGTTTTCTCTTGTAAAGATAGAGTGGAGGCATAGCATCCGCGAGGAGGGATTGGAATAAATGGAATACCGAATACCGAAGATCTCAACAAAACCAACGATGAAGACGGTAGTGTCTGGCGATTATGACGAGATAGAAATAGCAGAATTGGACCCCTAGCGTAGTTCCACGTGCAGGCTGACAAAGCTTGTAGCCGATTACGAATTAAATTATTCTTATAATACACTGGCTGACTCATGTCCACATCGCCGGGCATCAGAAAAAAAATAAAAATAGGTATTATCAATCACAATCAAATATATCCTATGTCACCCAGGAATAGTATTCCATTGGTGAAAGAATTTTCAAATTGGGTTTAGTAGATCCAGAGATTACCCCCTACAACGTCACAAACTCACAAACTTTTCCTCTGTATAATATCAAAATTGATTACTCATCTACATGCAAATTCATTTAAAAACAACACTTCGTTTGATTGCAAAGTTATGAAAAAACGTTTTTAATTTCCAAACACTGTTCTATGCAAGAGTAGTAAGGACTTTAAGACGCATATTCTAAGAAAATTTGGTAATATACACTTTTCGAAAACTTGATCAAAAATATTTTAGACAAGAAATCTAAAAAAAATGCACCGTGTTCTCCATAGTTCATATTGTCAATATATTGCAGTTGGATTTTTTTTCTCAAATGGCTTCAATGTACAGACACGGAATTTTTAAAAATAATAATCAGACTTCAATAAAATCCGACACAGAATTTGTATACTTGATTACTATTTGATGCCTAATATATTCAATTCTTAGTATTCCGTACACATTATGAAAAACGGAAACTTTGTAAGGTCGCCACCCTAAAGCACACACTGCATATGCACTTCCTCACAACACCAGCATGTAATAGATACACTCTACATTAGTATAAGTTTAATATTAAAATTAAGAAAAAATATGTTTATAAAATATATATTTTAAAAACATATAAGTTATTTTTAAGGTACAAACAACACAACATAAAAATCACAAAATTAATGTCACACACAGTAACAAAAATAAACAATAAGCGTGTATGAACTCTAAAAACTTTCATAGTAATGAAGTTGTAAAAAGGGTACGGAACTCGAGGCCGTATTTGTTAATAAAAAAAGTCGCCACCCGTGTAATTTAAAGTTGCCTTTAAATTTGCGTATAGGTAATAATAAGCAAATTTAAAGGCGACTTTAAATAGCATAGAAAAACTATAATAAGCATATAGAATTCGTAGAATAATTTGCACAATCCGAAAATCATTTGACTTATAAGTCATGAACATGCGAAATAATGCATCGAAGTCATCTATGTATTGCGTCTAGTTGAGTTGGCAGCACAGTAATTAAAACGGACGATATGGACTGACAGAGTCGGTGATCTTGTAATAATGGATATGGTTATAAAAAATATTACAAAAGTATGTATTTTCAGCGAACCTGTCTAATTAGGTCAATTATATTATTTTTGAGTAGCATGAACGTTCATTTTGCTTGTGTCTTATAATATTGTCCAACTTTTAACATTTTAAAACTAAAATCATTTCTAAATTACATGATTTTAATTCGCAATATGATATTATTATTATTATTCATCATCATCATCATCATCATCACTACATAGTATAAAATAAAGTCGCCTTTTCTGTCCCTATGTGCGCTTAAATCTTTAAAACTACCCAACGAATTTTGATGTGGTTTTTTCCAATGGATAGAGTGATTCAAGAGGAAGGTTTATATGTATAACGTTCATAGTTTTTCTGTAGTGTATTTAATTTTGTATCAGCATTGCACCCGTGCGAAGCCGGGGCGGGTCGCTAGTATTATATAAACGTGTACCTATCTATACTACTACTACTACTACTATATATGTAGTATGCACCAGACTTGTATTGCTTCTCGAGAAGATATCCACAGAAGCCTGCGCGGTACTTGAATCCCAATGAAATAACCTTTGGGCGAATATAACGTTCGTTCAGGTACGGAGTCCCCCTAAAGCCTTAGTTTAGCAAACCTACATTTTAACTGACTCCAAATAACGAAGTTCTAATGGCAGCTCATAAAGCCAAATTCGCTACACAATGTAGATTTTTTATATTCGCACAATTCTTTATTAAAACAAACAAAAAAGCTACAACTATTCTTTATCACATTTATGTCGAAAGTTCCATCCATAAACACGAGTTATAGTCTCAAGTAAAATATTCTTACTTACATATATACCTAGAAGATTCTTATTTAACTTTTCTTTTATATTATGTAAACAAGTAATGCATCAATGTTAATGGTGAAAAAATAGACCTAGCCAAGGTTTTAATGAAGAATTTAGGATGCGTCATGTAATGGCATTGTGGTGTTGGTGATAAACAACAACACTTTACATACACCATCAAAATAAAAATAACACACTTTATTGCGTTAAGACTATAAGGCCGTACGAGAGACTAAGACATATTTGGATACAATAATTAAAATAAAATTAAGGCACATGTGGCAAGGCTTTAGGTGAAATAATGGCCTTCATAGATAGATTTAGCCAGAAGGCCCAGCTTACCATACACAACGTGGTTCTGGTACCTACGCTCACGTATGGAAGCGAGAGTTGGATATGGAATAGAGAGCATGAAAGTAGAGTAAACGCGGTCGAGATGCGAGCACTGCGCAAAATCTGCGGAGTGACGCTCGCGGACCGCGTTCGTAATACCGAAGTAAGAAAGAGAGTTGGTCTGAAAGAGAGTGTCGGGGTGAAGGTAAGGAAAGGAATGCTCCGGTGGTTCGGGCATGTGGAAAGAATGAATGATGAAAGAATAACTAAACAGATATACAATGCAAAAGTGGATGGATGCAGAAGTCGCGGAAGGCCACGACACACCTTCCATGATCAAATTGATCATGTGTTAGCAGAAGGTGATGTTAGGAGCCTTAAAAACAGACGAGCGTGCATGACAAGAGCTATGAATGTCAAAGAAGCAAGTGAGGTGTGTAAGAATGGGCCTGTGTGGCGCTCTGTTGTTCGTGCCTACCCCGCAAGGGACCTGGCGTGAAGTTATGTATGTATGTATAGATAGATTTAAAACTCTTTTTGTTCACCACATATACATATACATGAAGTAAATAATGGGAAGGGCGGCCTTATCGCTTTAAAGCGATCTTTTCCAATCGAAGTATATGACGGTAGTTTGCAATTTTTTGCAAACATGTTAATAAAGAATGCAAATCTACAAACAGGCAGACAGCCCAGTTAATGGATACTGGTCTCCAGGGGCGTTTCAAGACGGTAGGTATGATATACAACTGCCTATGCCGCCAAAATTCAGGGACGGCAAAAATTGAACTACTGTTACAGCTATTTAGTAGCATAGTTGCTCTTTTCAGGTTTCTTTTTAAAGTTAATAATTGGTTTTGCTGTGTACCCTCTTATTTCTAAACGATACAATCGGCCATTTCCTTAATTGAATAATAATGTTATATTTTTATTTAGTCGGTGATTAGTTTAGATTTTGTGTAAGAGTGGTTATCTCTAATATGTCGTGATTATGTACAGATTATAATTCAAAATATCTCAATTGTATATAGTCGATATTCACTACATGTAGTTTTCATGTTGGCAGACGCGATAGACTTGTACTGTGTTCAGTTTATTTTATTATTTTCCAGATAATATCTTGTATAAAATATTTTGTGGAATTTCCAAACAGTAATGTATTAAATTCAAATTTGTCATTCGTAACACTTTAATTAAGATAGTTTATCAATGATTTCAATCCGCTATCGGTTGTGCCAATTGCTAAGTTTCATAGACAGTAAAATTCTTGGACGGATGACGAGGTGTTCTAAAATGCTTGTAGAGTGTGAAGAGTTACTGTATAACATATGTTAAAACCGTGAGATTCTCTGATTATATAGTATTGTGACCAATTGCTGTTCTTTTTCTACCATTAACCCTTCTGATTTGTTGCAAGAATTACACTGCTAAAGCCCAAAAAAGAAATGTCAACTTTGATTTGCCATAAAAAAATTCGTTAATAAAATCTGAATGTAAAATATTAATGTTTTCTTAAGCTTCGGTTTGAGCTGCATTTTTCGGGTTTGTCTACGGCGGCAAAAAAGCTGCGGCTGGCCCTACTGGTCACCATCAGACAATGGTGATCAGTCTATACGCATAGACATTTGCCACTTTAGCAGCTAGACATTACCAGCTTTAGGAAGGTATAGATAAGTCAGACATGAGGAATAGGATAGAGGAGACGGAATTCTAATTTTAAACCGCGCAATATATAAAATTAGGCACAAAGAGCACCATCCACCTAAACTGGAACAACCGCCCAAAGCATTCTATTTGCAGTAGCTCGTCCAATAGTTTAAGCCTCCGCGCCCTAAACCCATAAATATTCATCCTCTCAACTCCAACTGACTGGAGCAAGTGGTAATTGAAGGCATTCCGAACTGGCGCACCCGGGATATACATTCAAGCGGATCTTGTGCCGTAATTTCACACAATCTATTGTTTTACTTATATTTATTACCCTCAATTGAACAGAATATGATGACATTCTTGGTTTAAACCTAGTATGAGAGTTATAATTCCCAACACTATTATACTAGCTGTAGCCAATACTTCACTAGGGTGGTACTTTGATTTCATAATCATAACTTATAAAACCTGCAAGATATCTGTAGGTTAAAAACACATAAAATTACGATAAATTGCTGTTCTAATACCTACATTTATATGTCAAATCTATCAAGAATATGAACATATTTGTTTTTAATTTTTGACCGTTTAGATATCTAAACAGTCAAAAATTGAAAAACAAATAAATATATATATAATAATATATACATAAATCAAGTATTCTCGTCGACCATTCCGCAATGCTTGAAGACAAAAGTCTTCGAGCAGTGCGACCTCCCCGTCCTGACCTACGGGGCCGAGACGTGCACACTGACGGCAGGATTGGTCCACAAGTTCCAAGTCACTCAACGGGCTATGGAGCGAGCTATGTTGGGTGTTTCTCTTATTGATAAAATTAGAAATGAGGATATCTGTAAGAAAACCAAAGTAACCGACATAGCTCGCAAAATTAGCAAGTTGAAGTGGCAGTGGGCCGGTCACGTCTGCCGCAGAACCGATGGCCGTTGGAGCAGACGAGTCCTGGAGTGGAGACCGCGTCTCGGTAAACGTAGTGTCGGACGCCCTCCAGCCCGATGGACAGACGATCTACGTCAGGTCGGCGGGAGGCGCTGGATGAGAAAGGCAGCGAACAGGTATGAGTGGCGCCGTCTTGGGGAGGCCTACGTCCAGCAGTGGACTGTGAATGGCTGACGACGACGAATATATACATAAATACATAACTTTATAGTTATGTATTTATATATATCTTTTTAATTACTCGATAGAAACGCGAACAACTAGGTATGTGTACTTATGGGTCGACGATCTAGTTCACTGATAAAAGATTGCGTACTTAAGTTGATACATGGGCGAAAAAGGTCGCAGTATCATAAGTACACGTATTTGCTCACACGTCTAGCACCTGCTTTAAGTTAAAATTGTGTTAAACCAAGCGAAGACTGATCTGTGGCGCCAAGGTAAAAGCATTTAGGAATTACTAAAAAGTTACGATTTTGCTAGATGATTAGATATAAGTATATTGTTTTTCACAATCAGAGACAACACACGTCTTGTTTATACCCAAGCTATGCAAGTTATCCTTGTGTTATGAGTAATATACAACGGAGCCGAGACATCTAGATCATAGTAAATAAAGAAAAGTTAGTTCACAACATTTACCATATCAAGAACTTGGAAACTCTGCATTCTGAACTCAATCACAACTCGGCCGGGAAATACATTGTTTGCTTACATTAGCAAATATTATCCAAGTTTTCTGCTTCCATAGTACTTTACTTATATTTTAGATAGCAAAAGATAGGATAGTTAATTAAATCCAAATTTCAGATTTTGTCGAAGTTTAGTAATGGCCACTCCAAGAATAATAGAACACATTATCAACAAACGCAACCATATTCATCTTAATTTACGCAGTCAAAAATATAACCATTATTCACAAACTCGTTTTGTCCCCGGCAAATGCTATCGTTACCCAAATATTAACAAGTTTAAGTACTTTCCCGTTGTTCTGACGATCCCCTCTGTATTAATCTTTTGGAAAGATAAAGGGCGGTTTTGATGACAGACGACTCTGATTTCCAGGGTTCACCGCCGCTCGAAAAACTCAAGTATCGATTCGTCTGAAGCGACATCACACTACAGTCTTAGAGGGCCTAAGAGGGTCCTTATCTTGAAATCGTTTGAAAAGACTGTCGCTGATTGATGTGATACATCGTTTTAAAGTTGTTTTTTTTTTCCTGTAGTTAGTGATCGAAACGTTGGCTCGCGTAGTTCATTATAGACGTTTTGGTCGATTTCTCATATTAGTATATTTCATAAATGAATTTTCCAAGGTTTCCTCTGATTTCGATGTCTAGATTCAGTCCCAGAGTAGTCCACTGTATATTAAAATAAAAATTTCTCTATGGATATTTGAGGTGTATTCATCTACTTCCGCAATTTAAATTTTAATCTGGAGAACAGTGGTATTACGTCTTTGAAAGCGAATTTCTTCCCATTAATGTTTTTTTTTATTGTACGACGACATTGTATAAAATGAATCGTAATTAATTGCTACTTATTTCTTGTATCCTACTAACGAGTATAATATCCCTTAAGATTATAAGTAAAATACCAAGCCTAGAAAGGTCATAGAAAACAATCGGTAAGATTTCCAGAAGGCTGGCTAAGTTACCTCAATGGATCGCCATATAGATTCGTTGTCCAAGGTCCAAATCAGACCTGTGCTTTCTGTAAAAATCGATTCAGGGGTTTTTAATTTAAAAACAGTTAATAATGAATGTACGCAATTCATCACACATATAATATTTATTTTACGCTGATGGTGTGGGCGATACTCTGGTCATTGTAGGTATAAAAATTAACATTGGTAATTGTGGCAATTTGTAATACATCACTTTAAAATGCAAATACGTGTGCACTTGGCTACAATCAAAATGGAAGAGAAAAAAAATGCAACGGCAGTGTTGCAAGTTTAAAAGTAATATAAATATCTTATGTTGGTGTTGCTAGTAGTCTAGATATGATCTTATAAACTTATATTGGTATTCACCATTATATGTTTATAAGATCTAACTAACAGTTCCCCACACAAATGTGTGCATATTTTTACAACCATCAGTTAAATAATAACAACTGATATACATGTAACTACAATTAATGTTCGCGATTTTACTACATCATTATAGTGGTATATAGACTACATCCTCCTGTCAAAATTGCTATTAGGGCTACAGGGATTTTCTGAAAAATAAATACACTGTGTGATATACATAGATGGACGATTGTATTAATTCGTGCACGGCCGGAGAAAGGATACAATTTTCCACGGCCGGGCGGCCTGTCGTAAGATGCGATGAATCAACCCATCGCCAAGGTAGGGTATTTGCCTATCTGGGTGACTACCACCCCTGGTCTAAAGTATGCCGTCATAACAACTTTGAGTTCTGTTTCGGCATTACTGGCCAGGTTCCAGTTTCCCTTTAGAGAGCGCCAGCACATTGGTAACATCTTTGGTGTTACAAATGTCCATAAGCGCTAACAACCGCTATCCATCAAATGGGCCGTTCGCCTGTCTTCTGAACTTGTGCAATAAAAATAATTGGTATCGTTTTAGACAAACGACTATGGGATTTTGAGTTGTGGAAACCGTCCTTGCACCAAGATATCGCCATACGATTATAAAACCTTTAAAGTAATGAATGCTATCTGTCTATAATAGTTGATACTGTTACAAAATCTCGTTTCGTAGATTGAAGGGGAGCCCGCAACACAGCCGCCGGCTCGCGTGCTGTCAAAAGTACTTCGGGGGAAGAAATCCCCGCTTTATAAATTGCCCCGCTATCTAAATCTGAGAGATAAGTGCCACTGAACTTTCCAATTTCGCTACACATCAATAACACTGACAACGTCGACTCGGATAACAAATCAAAATCCAAGTCTTATGGGGACGAATGTGTGAGCGGCGTACGTGACAATTGCAACGTTATTTGTTTGCGCTATTGATACAAACGTATCCGGACTGCTATTGGATATTTTGTTTATTTTCGGATTTTCAACAAGAAATCATTTTTCCTTTTAAAGCTTGTTCGACTGACTTTCTATCTATGTATCAGAGGGCCTAAAGGGATTAACGTTGGAGAATCGCTCAGTGAAATTGACACGTGTCTAAATATACCGATTGTGTATAATTATGGTAAGACTTATCACAAAGTTCCACTTTATGTTGATATTTGTGATTTTCATCATATGTATCTGCGGAAACGACCTCTTTATGTCTTCAAGTCTCATTGGACAGTGACAGACACTGATTGTAATGGCAGTTATTGTTCACTAAATAATAAGTATTTTTGCACAATTAATCATTCTTACCGACATGCAACCTGCGCAGTAGACAAATTTTAGTAGCGCGGGAAACTTCAATCTCATGTTGCGGATCGTGAACGCGAAACTTACTCAAGAATGTATAGCAAACATCCTTTGCCGTTTCTTCTTGCGAATAATGTTCATTGGAGCTGCATACGTCTAGTCATCATAGTGGACAAAGAAGTCAAAGAACTACTGGCTAGAGCGCAATGCCCAACGCAGGAGAGCATATATTAAAAGTTGCTCTGTCTCGCTTGCACATCATCCGTCCTGCTCAGACATTGTGCTATGTATTGTACTGGCTGTACGACTTATTAATATTTGTACTTAAGGTTATTGTTTTCAAAATAAAGAATTTCACTTCAGTTCAAATCTGCCCTCGACTATCTGCGATCAGAAGTATCATTACACTCTACTTCTCGATACTACATGTTCAATATAGATTATTTAGATGTCGGAAACCGGTCTGCCCTTTTCTGCGCAAACGGAAACTGCCGATTGAAATTACAAGTAGTGTAAAACTGTATAACTTTAACTAGCAACAACAACAATTCGGAAATCTAGACCAAACAGTCGTGAATAACCAATAACAAACAGTTGTGAAATACGGTACTCACTTTCAATCCTAAAGCGAATATTCCAAAACCCGAATTTCCACACAGCGAATATTCCTAGATTCTGTTGTTTGTGATTAATATAATATATCAAACAACCCTCATCATTTAGCCAGTTGACACCTGCTGGTTATGACTCTGATACCTACAGAGTTGAATTAATTTCATTAGAATTTCATTATACCCTTCTTCTTTATACTCTCGTCGCTCTTTACAGATTATTATTCATGTATCTAATTATATTATTAAATACTTAGCATGTGTTATTGCCTTAAATCGAACAATCATTATAATAAATTTAAATAGTTTCATTAATATATCGTTTCATTTCATCGCTATCTTATGTTAGGCCGATATTAGACGGTTCATTTATCTGTTTAATTGGAATAAATCAACCAAAGTAATACATATAATTATAAACTTGAATCATTCAATGTTATTGAATACCGTCATGTACCTTAGTTCTTTGCATTTCACCCAAACTGATTCAATTTGGTTGATTCGTCTAATCAGTTCTTTACACCTAGTCCCAATAAAAAATACTTTTAGTTTATTTAGGTTATATTTAAATACTTATTAGTCTTTACAGACTGATTGACTTTTTTCTTAAATACTTCATTTATAAAAAAAAACCTTCTCCCAATTATTTACACGGCACAATATGCCTTTTCCTTCCATACTCCTCTATTATGAGATACGCTTATATCAGCATTAATTATATAAAGTAGCGGTAAATCCGTACTATGACATCCATTACACGAGGTAATAATAATCCATTAACGAAACATATGACAGTACCAAGACTGTCATTCCTAGTACTCCTTTTTCAGATAATGGAGTAGAACATAATGGAGATCTTTTGCCAAGCTCAGAAACCCAGGCCAGTATAATAGTAGCTTCAAAATTTACCCTACCGGAAATCGTTCCCGGTGCCTCTGTTCCAGTCAAGGTATCTAACGCTTAGACCGTTAACATTAATAAGAAGCCAATAATCCACAGAATCTGCATACAGCAAATAAAGTGCAAGATACAGTTTACGCCACTGTACCTGTTTGTACTATTAACATAACAAAGAACAGAGGTAACGATATTTCACAAACTTCGCATTGCAGATGCTTCGTTTTTCACGGCTCATTACTTTTGGAATAATGTTTCCTACCAAACCTCTCCGACCGCAAGCAACTAGCAAACACTAGAGCTAACAATAAACAGTACACAAACACAAGAAGCAGCGTTTATTGGGCGGTTTATCGAAACGCGATGAACGTTGACCGCGCCCGTTCAACCGAGCAGTGTTCAAACACCGTGACTGCAGCATAATGCCGTCGAAATCACTTTGCGGTTGGTTAACTAACGTTCTGTATGTGTATACAGGGTAATTGATATTCAATCAATGTTACACGACGTGTATGTTTATTATGTAGGGCATAATATTAGAATATTTGTTTTTGAAGCGCAACTTCTGTATAGACGGGAGTTGTTAAAAAAATTTCGGTGACGACAAAGCGTTACGGCCGGAGGTAGAAGGTATGTCGCGCGGTGAGAGGTGCCATAATTTTAGAGTAAACGTGGTGAGAGGCGGCATAATTTTAAAGTAGACTATGGATGTTTTTTTGGTTCCGGATCCAATTAAATTTTTTGTTGGATAAAATAAAATATGTTTAAATAAAAAATACATTCATCCGTAATAAAAAAATTGTTGCGATTCATTTTGCCACACATATATTACATTACAAATACATATAGTATATATGTATTTGTAGTGTATAGTCGGAGAAGGCCTCATTCTCATGTTATCTTCTCTATTGGTTAGTTTAGTGGGCGTCATCAGGATAAAATGCGAGCAAAAAACAAAATGGCCACTCAAGTACAGATGGGTCTTGACCCCGCTCCGAGGCATATGCTCTGCTCTGATTGGTCGTTTATTAAATTACAATATTCATTAATTTTATTAGGAGATCTTTAAGCTATAGAAAGATTTAACAAATCAAATAAAATTAAATTAAGAATTTTAAAAGTAAGTTTTAATTAATAACATATTTATGGGCCGATTTTTTAATCACCAGATTAAAGTTATTCATAGAATAAAGTGCAGCATGGTAAAAATAAAAATGACTGTTGTGTGAATGAAATAATTTAATTGTTTCATTTTTGAATTCATTCAGGTTTATGTTTTCAGTTTATTCCACTGATAACTTTATGTAATGATTGAAAAATCGGCTGAAATAGCGTTACATATTTAATTTATAAACTATAGTTATAAAAGTTTTGAGAAATTGAAGAATTTGTGTTTCTTTAATTTATAAATTATATTTAATGTTTTATCGCAGGAGTTCAGCAGACAGGGTGATGGCCCACTTGATGGAAAGCGGTTACCATCGCCTATGGACACTTGCAACACCAAAGGTGCTACAAATGCGCTGTTGTTCTCTTAAAGGAGCTGGAGAC
The DNA here is from genome assembly GCA_012273795.1 of Dendrolimus punctatus. Classification (NCBI taxonomy): domain Eukaryota; kingdom Metazoa; phylum Arthropoda; class Insecta; order Lepidoptera; family Lasiocampidae; genus Dendrolimus; species Dendrolimus punctatus. Next base: position 6,421,300 of record CM022527.1, read on the forward strand.
CTGGTCACTAATAATTGTAGGATGACTATCACCTTTTCTTGTTATATTAATGTCAGTAGCTATGTATTTTGTGCAAAATGTACGAGGTCTACATACTTAACGTTTGGTAAGAAAAATGGCTCGATGGTCCAATTTTTATTTTGAGTAATATTGGTGTATTTTAATCCTGTAAAAGCGTCAATGTCCCTATGGTAGACACGTCTACGAATAAATGTTTTATAGCTGTATCACGTAAAAACATTATGAAGATTAAAAAATAATGCAGACGGCAAGATTGACTGCGCTTGGTTCAATGAACTCCCTAAGTCACCTCAATTTCTAGCTTATTTCAGCTGAACGCATTCTAAAAAGTTTGACTAAAAATCTATGTTTGATTAAAAAGATTGCTTAGATATTTGTTACAAATATATAAAGACAATAAATAAAATTGTTAAAAAAAGATGTCAATACAGGGTTTCACAAGTTTATTTTATATATGTCAAAAAAAGGCAATAAGACTTTTTCACAAGAACTTGAACGGTTAAATTTGTTGTGCTATGCTGTTTTAAAATCTTATATATATAAAAATCTTGTGTCACGATGTATGTTGCCAATAAACTCCAAAACTACTGAACCGATTTAAATCAAATTCGCACACCGTATGTAGTTTGATCCAACTTGAAAGATAGGATAGTTTACATCCGGCAGATGGCGCTGCAGTCGGGTTCTAAATTTTATTTCTTCAGGGCAAGACAACGTCTGCCGGGACAGTTAGTAACATGTAATTTTTTAACTAGCAATTCCCGCCACTTCGCGTCGTAATCTAGCCATTTTGAGCGGGATTCCCAAAATAAAACATAGCGCAAACTTTAAGTCTAAGCGTATGGCCTGAGTGCCCGCTCTATTAGAGCGTGCGGCGGGGCGGAGCGTGCACCTTTCGTGTCTAATATGGGAACGCTAGTGAGTGTCCCTAGTGTCGGCCGGCTAACGCGGCAGCTCCAGCGGGCGGGTATGTTTGCGGTAAGCGACGCGTCGTGTATAGAAGCGCCGCACAACCCGCTCCGCTACGCTCTCGGTTCTGGAGTGCATTTAGACCGTAGATTAACTAATTTGAATGTATCTAAACGCTAACGAGTATCCCTTAGGCCGCAAATTCTGAACAGCGGGGCGTGCAGCGGGGCGTGCAGCGGAGCGTTCTAGCGTGCACGCAACTAGTTTTCGCTACAGCGTGCGAGCGGCGCGTCCAAATACGTTGATCAATCCGAGGCCGCCATTCAAAGGCAGGCTTTCATTTTTCTTTTATTCATATACTTACTACGATTTATTGCGAAATGTGATAGTAATTATTAAATGTCTATTTGCCAGTGTCATTTAATTAAGTAATATAACATTCTGTTATAGCTAAATATAATACAGCGAAATGATATTGCGTTCATGTACCAACTTCTGTTTTCAAATACCAGATTTAGCGACATCTGTACCAGGTTTGTTGGGCTACTATCTAACATCACTGACATGCACTGAGGCCACTCGGTTGGACGCTCTATTGCCCGCAGCCCGCCCCGCCGGTCGCGCCGACGGACGCTTTCCCACTCAGATCGTATACTAAGAATTTGCAGTCAATCAGCGAAAATATTAATAATATTATTATATAATCTTTTGTTCCATTTTCGATTCATTATATGCAACTGCATTCGTTTCCAAGAGACTCGAGACAATCGATTCGGACACTATCCAAACAAAATAAACATTCTGTTTTTGCGCCACGCTCTCATTTACAAACAATGCGGCAAGATTTCGTCGCTGATTATCTCCGATATACTTTTCCTTTTATTGAACGACCAGCGTCCAAGCCGCGACTTTGTACTGTTATAATCTATCTATAATATTATAAATATGCTATGTCTGTTCATTGAAGCTATTTAAAAAAATCTATAACAGACTATATTGTTCGAGCTGTGAGACTCGAATTATAATGCCTTTAGAATTACAATCAAATTATTAAAGCGAGAACCATGATCAAAGCGAGATGTGTATTCGGTAATCTATTTGCGCGTTTTATTGAATTACGACCTTCTGTATTACGTTTGGAATTGTTGTGTTCGGTTATATTTGTACTTGTATTATACGTATTGGAATAGTTCTAATAAACTATAATCATTCCAACGGAATTTTAATTCGAGTTCTGCAACTCGTAATAGTATTATATATAGCTGTAACAAATAAACAGACAGTCGAAGTTTTAATCATTTGTATTCTTCGCGAGTAAAAAGAGGTTGGTGAAACAATTAAATTGACCAGTTTGTTTGGAGAAAGTCCAAGATGAACGATAAGACGCCACTGTACAAAACAAAGGTTAATTTCACGATCAAGATACGGGAGGATGATTAAAGTTTTTTATCACGTTCGGCTATAGCGTTGATTGTAAATGTAGTATAACGTGTGGGATTGCAAGTGGAACGATTAATAAGTATTATTGTTGTTCAAATAGGGAATAGTTTACTAGGCTTGAGTAGACATTGAGATGGTATAAGACTCGAGAGATTATTTGATGCTGAAGCACATTGGCCACATAATCCGAAAGAACCCAGGCAATATTGAGCGACTTATGGTTGCTGGAAAAGTAAAAGGCATGAAACCTCATAGTAAATCTTCTACATAAGGCAGAGTTGTGAAAAGCACTACACACCCTGTTTCTCGAATAGTACAGTCCGGGTATCTTCAAGTCTCGTGGGAATGGGTACTATCTAGGTAAGCGTGCTCCGTCTTCGACCGCATCATCGTCCGACATAAGGCCTGATTGTGGTGAAACGTGAACCTATTTATCATAAAAAAGATCTCCAAATAGGTTGACTGTTCTGGTCGTTGACCAGCTAAATAAATCCGTAAATTCGGCCTTCCACTGTGATCAAAGGCGATCTCGGGGGAGAATAACAAGTATTCACAGCCATCAAAGTAACTATAAGCATTGAGAGAACGATTTAGAAGAAGTAGTATGAAAATCACGGCGACCACCAGATACCCGTTGAAATGAACTCAGTGTTCTTCCAGACACGACCCAGTAACACTTCAACCTTGACAGGCGCAGGCCTGATCACAGTTTTTTTCTCTGATTCTTGATATATTTATATACATACTAGCTGTCCCGGCAGACGTCGTCCTGCCCGTTAAAAAATAGGGGTTGATCGTAGAGGGTTGAAAATCTAGGGTTGTATGTATTTTTGTATGTTGTATCATAAAAAAATAGAAATTAAAAAATTTGTCTAAAAAATAAATAAATAAATTTAGGGGTGGACTACCCCTAACATTTAGGGGGATGAAAAATAGATGTTGGCCGATTCTCATAGATACCGGATAAGCACAAAAAATTTCATCAAAATCGGTCAAGCCGTTTCGGAGGAGTATGACAACGAAAACTGTGACACGAGAATTTTATATATTAGATAATATTTTTATTTCGATGTAAAATTGTTTATAAATCAGTTTTATTTTTATTATTATTTAACAAAATCGATTTTATAATATTTGTGTTTATTGTCCTCCGTGACTCCACGTGCTGGTCCCAGGCGGAAGAACAGCGCTGGCCTTAGCGGATAGAGTCTGAGTCCAATTTCGAGTGTATTCGTGCTAAAAACACCTGTTTCTTTCTCTCTTATTCTGAGATTTTAGTAATCTATTTTAGAATTCCACAGCCATTTTGTCAAAAACGGAACCCCCTATATTATCACCATATCCAGAGGACATCTATTCATGTAAGTCTGTCCTATGTCTCGGAAAATACTGCATCTGCAGTAATAAAATCTGTCAGGATAGTGTTGTTAGCGGCAGAAAATTATGTAGTAAAATTGCGAAAGAAATAAAGATTTGCAGAAGCGACCATGTATATAGTATATATATATATCTTAATAACTATTTCTTAATGAAGCTATTAGGTGGCTACTAAATTCGTATCGCCAGCCAGAAACCCACGTCAATAATATGCTCCTCGCTTATCAAAATTATGTTATTGTAATTCCATCATCCGATAAATTTCTTGAAATAAAATGAAAATATTTAATACCTATAATTCTGAATTTCAGAACATAACAGTTTATTTCAAAAGCAGTCCATTTTAGCCCTAGTCTAATAAAATGGTATTTAAAACAAAGTCTGTAAAGGTATAAATTATCTCTTACAAGCCCTGAATAGGTACGCGAAGGCGCTTCGGTTACTGGGAACAAATCACATTCATCACAAGTCACAACACTAACTGTCTGAACACCTATTCTGTTAAAAACCATATTCCTGGTATTCTATTTCTTTTTTTAAAGACAACAAGTCTTAACTTATGTATTCGCAACTTTTATAGATAAATTGCAGTAATTTTTGTCCGTGCAGGAACGGAGAAAGAATACAATTTCCTGCGGCCGGGCGGCCTGTCGTAAGAGGCGACAAAACAACCCACAACCAGGTGGTAGGCCATTCGCCCGAGTGGATTGCTACCACCCCTGCATAGTCTAAAGTATGTCACCATAACAACCTTGAGTTGTGTTCCGGCATTAGTGACCAGGTTCCTCTTTCCCTTAAGAGAGCAGCAGCGCATTTATAATACCTTTGGTGTTGCAAATGTCCATAGGCGATGGTAACCACTTTCCATCAAGTGGGCTGTCTGCCTGTCTGCTGAACTCCTGTAATAAAAAAATAAAAAAGTTAACGGAAGGTGCATTTTAACATCTTTAATCGTTACGCGGCTAACTTTAAATTAATTCAGTAAACAGGCCGGTCACAATCCTGGCACTATGAGCGACAGCTAAGCGCTGTCTACATGATATAACTACGTTATAACGGTTTTAAGCGCGGTAATTTATTTGAGTTTGGTTTATTCGACGTTTCGGCCGGCCGCTTTTCAGTGGCCGTGGTCACGGAGGACAAAGATGACATTTGTCCAACGAGTCTTGTTAAAGTTTTATTTAGCCTACCGCCAACTTGTTAATTTTAATTATTTACTTTTAATTTTGTTTACGGTTACTATTTACTCTATGGAAGCCTAATCTAATTTACTACCGCTTCACAACATGTTGTGGCTTGAAAAGAAGAAGGATGGAACGAAAAATGTCTACATGCCTAAGCCGAATTTTAACTAAGTCTTATTTCTTAAAGTTTTATGTCTTATTTCTAGAAAAATGTAAGACAGAAATGAACCCATCTAACTTCAGCTATAGAACCGCGCCATCTTAAAATTGTTTTAAAAACGAAAGCGAAACGTGATGCCGTAACGTATTCTTTCTGTTAAAGAATAACAGATCCGAACCTGTATAGGGCAGTAATAGTAATAAGTTTTCTAATTAATTGTTATTGCTGTCCAGAACTGTATAACGTTTTTGGAATAACGGCACTAAAAGATTATTATATCTTCTACATATATTCTGGACCGCTAGCATGTTTTTATTATATTGTCTTCTTAAATCTGCTATTATTTTATTCGTTCTTAGGAAGTGGTGAAGATTAGTCGGAATATTACAATAATTAATTTTAAGAGCCTGTTTTTGTTTTTAACGTAAATGATGTACATGCTGATATTACACATATTAACCAAATCGAATCAATTTCACTGAAAAGCATAGCTGAAGGACACGACACTATTCAATGACATTAAATGATCCAAGTTCGTATTTATATGGATACTTTTGGTTGATTCATAAAATTGAAAAGTACTCCCATGTATCGGCTTAATGTCGCTAGCAATTACTTAAAATTATTATTACACTTATTTAATTACTATGAGTTTATTGTAATATTAAATTAACGTAAAACAACAAGATTTTATTCTAATCTCAATACTTAACCTAAAAGTTTGTGATCACGTGCACGTGCGCCGACACGTGCACCGAGCACGTGCACGGCAACACTGTCGACACTCACTCCACCCTCTTCTCCTCGAGCTATAACACGTTGCGAAGCTGTAGTAGTGATAGACTAGAATCGGCTCCGCCGGCTTAGTCCATGACGATCACCCGCAGCGGTCGAGCCGAGGTCGAACCTCACAGAAGGTGCCTCCTCGAGCGTGCTTCCGGGCTGAACGCCTCCGCTCCTGAGTCGGGAAGCCCCCAAAGTCCGGTATCGCTGAAACACCCATCTGCGGCTATTCATCTGGGTCCAGCTCCAAAAAAAAACACTACATCATCATTGCTCGAGCCGCCGAACGGGACGGACCTCTCTGGGAAGTCGTAATGCTCTTGGAATATACGATACCGAGTGCTCTTGAAATTCTATTTCGAGGAGTAAAATATGGGTCGTCACTAAAAAGCCAACAATAGTGAAGTCGGCATTGCGGACATCACACTCTTCATGAACAGTACGGAGGTTCCGCCTCTGTAATATATATTATCACGCATATTTTCCATAGGTGCCGCTAGAGACGAGTGATGTCCAATTTCAATAAATTTTTTGGTCCATCAGATTTCATTAATTTCTTCATACATACACGCTTACTACGATGCTTTTTACCTAACTCTTCACAGTATCTGCAATTCGATCGTGGTAAATACACAATTTTGATTAGTAGTAATCTTCTTTCATCCAGCAAAACAAAAAACAAATCGAAATAACTAAAAGAAATGAAAATACATTAAAGACTTAACACATAAATTTATCTTTCTTTTTTGTTTGAAATAACAGTGACAAATAACACCACAAATCATTATAAAGCGAAACGACAAATGATTTCAGAGTGGCGTTTTAACAAATAAGCATTTAGAAAGAAGCCTTGTTTTAGTCCGAGTCGTACTGTAAACATATGAAATATGGCGCCTTTATGAGACACGCGAATGTCTAAAATGAGTAATGGGTTTTCAGCGTTAGTTTATAGTAGCCATAAAGAGGGCTCAGCTGATTCTACGAACAGTCGTTAAGTTATATATTGCCCTACGAATATATTTATTACACATTTTTGTGATATTTTTTTATTGCATGAGTTCAGCAGACAGGCAGACAACCCACCGAAAGTGTAGTAAGCTGGTGTAATTGATTAATATATCACTTTGATATCACCATGTATTTGTTATTAATTTCTAGAATGAACAAAATACCTCAACCTAACCATTATTATAATATATAAAATGCCATTTTTCTTTATAAACATATATTTAATTTTAAGCCTAACGATTACACGTAGTCACAAAATCCCTTTCATAATATATTTCTATGGTAACCTATGGACAGCGCTGTAGGCTGCATTATTACTTAATATTTTCAATTGTAACTTTGTGTTCAATTTTCATCATGTAGAGCTTAAGATATTTATTTCCATATATATTTATGAAAAAAAAATTAGATGAAGAATTTCTGGGAGGCGTTGTATTCAATGTTTCCTGAATTGGGCTATACACCAAAAAAGTTTTCGAAACACTTGTCTAGAGTATGACTTCATAATAACTTGGAATTGTATTCCGGCCTTAGTAGACAGGTTCCATCTTCGAGGCCAGCAGCCTTGACAGCATGTCTGGTATTACAAACATCCACAGACGACGGTAACCACTTTCCATCACATGGGCTTTCTATCATTTTCTGGCAGCCAATTTTTTTAATGTACAAGTTCAGCAGACAGGCAAACGACCCCATCTAATGGAATAGTTTAGTCATTACAGTACATTATTGTACTATAAAGTATCAAGACCGCTTGGGACCACAGCTTTCATTTCGAATTAGTATTTGAAAAGTAAGTTATGAGCGTACATAATAAGATTATAATTTTATTAACAATATTTAATAATCTTTATGAAAACTTGGAAAGGTTTTCGAAACTTAAGCAACTAATTTACTAAATGAATCGCAACTATGAATCGTTTTCAGAACAATGTTAGCTTCTTAATAACTGAACACACATTAAGGCACCGCTTGAACGAGGCATAAAACCTAAGTGCTTTGAGAATTACTAAAAGTTAGAATGTAAAGTAAAAGTACTTCTAATTCTGAACAAAAGTGGATAGATCTTAAACATTTGCTTACTCAACTCTCTGGAAATTTTCGTTACCGTCTAGGGTTTTAAGGTCAATCTATACTAATATTAACACACCAACTCCTTCGCTGTGCAGGTTGTCCGACCGTGGAACTCATTGCCTGAAATCATAAGACAGGCAAAATCACTCAACATATTCAAAAAACTTGTAAAAGAATATTAACTCACACTTCAACAAATATAGCCGGCAAACTTCGGATCGCCATGTTTTCTGAATTCCTAAAAGACCTTGTTTCATGACACAAAAACAAAACCACCAAAATCGCTCCCGGTGGTTAGGGGGATTCTAGAGCCCGATCTCAGCGCCACCTACCAATTCCAACGGTATAAAAAGTATCCTATCTTTCAAGTTGGATCAAACTGCACACAGTGTGCAAATTTGATTAAAATTGGCTAAGTAGTTTAGGAATCCATCGCGGACAAACAACGTGACACGTAATTTGTATATATTAAGAATACAAGAAGATTATCTATTTCATTTATTCTCCATCTGCCCGGCACGCCTAATTGGAGTCAGAAGAGAAATCATATATACCATCACTAATACTATAAAAATATTAAAAGAAAACGAAAATCTCTGTCTTGGACAATGAGGGAGAAGCCCGGGTCTAAATAAAAAAAACATCAGAACATTAACAAGAAAAACAGAGCTTATTACTATATACTATCTACCTCGGAAATATATACCTTTAATTTCTCACTTAAAGCAACACCCCTTCTCTACGCCTTTTATTATAATTGAAATAACACATCCAAACATAAGTACTAGTATAATAACGTTATAACTCCATCACAATGACCCAGATCGTGTTCCATACACACATTAGTCCAATTTAGTGCACGCGGAAACGGAAACTATCAATCATTGTGGCGACACTCGCAATATAGACGCGATGTGTCGCGGATTTGTGGATTTCCATATTATACGACAAATATATACCCTAGCAAATGTAATTAAATTGATGTAACAGCTTTGAGATTAATGTATTGTTTGTAACACGTAATGTTTATTTACCGCAATGTTCTATATTCGTTTAGCTTACGTTCTATATACCTTTTTATCCGTATAACGGCATCTATAGAGTGTATAGGGTTACCAACCAAATTATTCTTAGGATTCGAATTAAAATGAATAGGTAGATGCTGGATAAGGAAGGCGGAAGACCGAGATGAGTGGCGCCGACTAGGGGAGGCCCACGTCCAGCAGTGGACTGTGATTGACTGACAACACACATATCTTTTCTGGTCAAATTAAAAAGTAATATTAAATGAATAAGATATATAATCGGATCAGTATGGCGATCCAGCGAAGAAACGTAGCCAGCCTTCTGGGCACCTTACCCATAGAAGACGGTGATCTGGGCTCAGTATTCTACTTATAGTCTTGAGGGACTATGGGTAGAATACAATACAACTAAGTTAAGTTTTCTTACATTGTATTCAATATTATGTAATATTATAATTGTCTTAATAAATTGTAATTACTAGATATATAATAAATAATGAAAAATAAATGTGTACTCTTCTTTCACCTAATTTTCCCAAAAGTAATAGGTATATTTTTATAGCGTGAAAACAAATATACTACATTTTCTAAAAGGTGGCAGCCCTAACAGTATACCACATCATTGTGGCATTGCCACTTATATATTTCGGTGCTCATGATAAGTTGACTATCCAAATCCTTTAATTGAATCTCTCTTGTTATATTTTAGAATGTTTGTAGGTAAAACTTAACTTCCCTGAACTTTGCGATTCGGGTACGGGAACACGGTCCTGAATTCTCTGATTAATTAACACTTGATATTTCTTAAATTTATTACTTCTCTACAATGGCCGTCTTAACCTCAACCCACTCAACTACAGATGGTTTCAAATGTAGGGCCTTTCAAAATTACGTTTGCTTCCATGCTACATTGATCATACTAGATATGATAGCTAAAGAGGTATCCTTTGGAGAATCACTTAATGAAATTGACATGTGTCTAGATATACTGGTAGTTTTAGGACATAGCATACAATTCCATTCTTTGTTAATACTAGCGGGTCCAGCAGACGTTATCCTGCCATGAAGGAATCAAAATTTAGAACCCGATTCCAGCGTCACCTACCGATTCTAACCGTGATTCTAAACCATACTGGGACCTACTCAAAAACATTTTTTTTACACCTTGGGTTACATTATTGAAGTTTTAGTAGTGATCCCAATTTTTTTCTAGTAATAAATATACCCTATATTAATCTGGGATAATAGAATAGAATAGAATAGAATATACTTTATTGTACAAAAATTCTACATAAAATCAAAAAGAACATTAATATACAAGTACAAGCGGCGGTCTTATCGCCCATGGCGATTTCTTCCAGACAACCTTTTGATGGAGTTATAGGAAGGATAGTAGGTAGAAGGATAATCTAGCATTATAATGGTGAAAGTATTTTCGAAATCGGTCCAGTAGTTTTTAACTTTATTATTTTTATTTATAAATAGTATCCACTGTAGTTTCATGAATTTAAGGGCCTAACAATACATAATAATACATGTAAACCAAAAAAGGATACTTATTATCTAGAAAAAAAAACAGAAATTTAAATTGCAAATTATATACACACTACACCAAAATTAATTATTCTATCTGTCTAATACTGTGACTTTTCGAAGGGAAAACTAAACACAATTAACTGATTAAACCTAAATATAAACATTACATTCCTTTTGAAGCTTATTAATAAATTAATAACTTTACTAACAAATGTTGACTTAAATATTGGTTCAGGAGAATTAAAAATATCTATGTCACTAAAATATTAGTTGTAGGTATTTGTACAATTCATTTCGTTTTCATTATTCGTTACAAACATACAAATGTTTCCTCTTTAAAATATTAGATTATATTATAATATTCCGTCCTGCATACGGGACTGACGCATGGACACTGGCGGCAGTATTCGTCCACAAGGCTATGGAGCGAGCGGGTTTCTCTTATGTATAAGAAATGAGGATATCCGTAAGAGAACCAAGTTAACCGACATAGCTCGCCAACTTAGCAAGTTAAAGTGGCAGTGGGTCGGTCACGTCTGCTACAGGACCGATGGCCGATAGAGCAGACGAGTCTTGGAGTAGAGACCGCGTCTCGGTAACCTAATCTCGATAAACCCAGCCCGATGCACCGACGAACTGTGTAAGGTCACCGATAGGCGCTGGATGAGCAAGTCAGAGGACAGGGTTGAGTGTCGCGGAATTGGGGAGGCCTACGCCCAGCAGTGGACTGCGAATGGCTGAAGACGACATATAATATTATGTAATATAGACTTGTTATGTCATCATAATTATGTATCTGCGAAAACGACCTCTTTAGGCATCAGACACATCAATATTACCTTCTAGATATTCGCACTCTTTTAAGATGAAACCATATTTTTTACGTTTCAACATCACGCATAATAAGTATAAAGAATATGATTTACAAAAATGAATAAACATGTTACTCCATTATGCCAAATCCAGTAAAAGATTTTTTTGTTTTTCTTTATTAAATTTAAGGCGTAGAATTTTATGCTGTTTTAGTCTTTCCACGCGACTGCTACTGTCCGAATATCGTATTTTCGAGAGAGAATACACCACCTTTGTGGTTAATTCAGAACCCGACTAAATATATAGGTATTTTGTAAACGACCTTTCCATAATTTATTATGGTCTAAGTCTTGAAACCAGCTCAATAGTTATCAGTAATAGTTATATTACCCCTAACGTAACAGTAACTTGTTTAAGTTAGCGGTTTTATATAAGTAATGTAGTAATGAATGGTACAACCACGTTTTCAGTCAACGGTAATTGCAAAGAAAACCCCGCACAAAACAGTTAGGAAATGTTTTGTGCAGGTGTTTCCGTCCGTATCGTCCCTTTAGAAAATAAAGACCAAATTGAAAGAAATCCAATCCTGACTACGTAAAGGATAATACAGGGCTTGATTAGGCCTAATAAAAAAATTACAATAATGATATGCATGACCTGTGCAAGGTCGCCGGCAGGAGCTGGATGAGGAAGACAGGAGACCGGGATATGTGGCGCGTACTTGGGGAGGCCTACGTCCAGCAGTGGACCGAGGTTGGCTGAAGAAGAATAAGAAGAAGATATGCACTTTGGGTTACAAACTGTCTAAGCGGTCTCCCTAAGATTCAGAACCCTAAACTTCAAAATTTTATATAATTGTTACAATTTGGGCCAACTGCATATCTGTAAACAAAGCACATTTATTACCCGCCGGCGTTTGAGCTAATCACATTGAAACCGTTTTAAAGCTGTCTTCTTTTGTTTACTTCGTGTTTAAAATTTTGTAATATGAAAAACAGCCCCCATTGTGTATTGTAATCTTTATGGTAGTCATTAGCCAGGTGTGATTCGTGGAAAATTCAGTCCACGCAGTCGACCAGACTTATTGTATTTCTATAGCATAAAGCAATGCCCCAACGGAGGGGTGAGGCAGTCGAGCGATAAGCACAAGCGAGGCAATAAGTGTGTACATTCGGTAATCAATATAGTGACGGAATTTGCGCGTGTTATTAAATTGTGCAATACGTCTGCCTGTACTGGTTGTGTTCATTTATATTTGTACAAGTGTTATACGTGTTTGTATAGTTCTAATAAATTCTATACTAATTCCAACGGCATTTTAAATTCGAGTCCTGCAACTCGTAACATTATTTTTAAATTAACAAACATACTAATATGCTCTGCTTTTATATGCTTATAAATTCGACTACATGTCAGAACGAAAAACCTTTAGAATGTATAAAAAAGCACCGGTATAATTAAATACTTTTTGCTATGTTTCTGTCTGGTACACTGTTTTAATTTAAATTAGGTAGAATGAAGGACTTAATATGTATAAAACAAAAAATACTTTGTACCTAACCAAAAACACGCGCTGTTTAGAAGCCTGCTTCTAAAGTTTTTATGTCAGCCAGTTAAAATCCACTACGAAGGACGCACGAAGGTCGTGTTAAGGAAATAGTACATACTCCATATTTACCTAAGGAAATGCAATCTGAATATCCTGTATATTCAGATTGCATTTCCTCGTCGTTGGTTTATTAATCCAAAAAAGTACTAAAAAAGTGACTTTCCTCTACCAATATTCGAACCTGCGACAATGGCATAAGACGAAATTAACTCAGACACATATTTTTTTATTGCAGGAACTCAGCAGATAAGCTGATGGTCCACTTTCTGGAAAGCGGTTACCATCGCCTATTGACATTCGCAACACCAAAGGTGCTACAAATGCGCTGCTGCTCTCTTAAGGGAGACCTGGTCACTAATGCCGGAACACAACTCAAGGTTATAATGCCGACATACTTTAGACCAAAGGTGGTAGCCATCCAGTCTGGCAAATGCCCTACCACATGGCAAGTCCTAGCACATAGTCACAATGACGATATATGTAGAGTTATTTTTAATCTAAAAACGTATTTGCAATATTTTAAGAGCAGCACAAAAACAATGTAGCGAAAAAAACAAACAGCCTATAATTTCTGACGCACGATTAAACCACACCCTTGTAAGCTCAAAGAAACATTAGAGATTTTCCATTTTCATTTTTTTTTAAATATACTTTTCTTTGTGAATTATGTCGAATGGTAGAAGAGATAAAACTATCATTGTCTTTCAGGTCTATCTGTCTATATTTTATTTATGTATTAATTACAAATCTAAAAATTCTATTTAAAGGCATAATTAAAATACATACTGTCTGTCCATTGTTTACAGAATAACTCAAGAAATAAAATTCACGGACTGTTTTCTTTTACAGTCATTTGATTCATGAACCAACAATAATTCTTAAGAAAATTATTTTTCAATCTCACTAAAGTCAACAATAAATCATAAGCGCAAAAAGTTATGTTTCTCTTCTGTTTTCCTTCAACGGTTCCAGAACATTATTAATAATTACAGTTTTTTCTTTTAGGGTATATGTATATAAGTAATATTCATGTATTTAATACATTTTTATGGTTCTATGGCTATTTTCGCAAAATCGTGACCCTTGTAGAATTGTTATGTACGCCACTCTATTATTTAAACTTATTAAGACACAGGGCCGCTTTCCTAACGATCGCTTTTAAATAAAATTAGTTAATCATATTAAACTGCCTAAATACGTTTTACACAAAATGTATTGACAGTTCTTTACATATTTTGCGACAAATTTTGCTTTGTGCAAGACGCTAATCGTATTTAAGGGTGTTAAATGCGTTTAGTGTTTCTTAAATAAATTAAAGTAACGTTATGCAAGCGGCCCTCAAAGTAACTTATGTAAAATAATTGGATTACCAAAAATAGGAAAGAATTCAACATTGATGCGGGGTGGTCCAACTGAGACCATAGGCTTGCTTCTTAATTTCACATCCGGTCGTCATCTCTATTTTGTTTTCATTTGGCTGTTCCCAATTGAGTTAAAGCTACTAAACTTGCCTTGATTAACATTACCGCCAGTTGTGTGCGTGTCATTACATCATACCTCCCTCCAAAACTTGTGCTACTTCTTTTCCTTATTTATAAACTATAACGTAAACTTGGTGCAACTATATTACTTTTTTTTGTTACAAAATCCATTCACTCTTTGAAAATAAATTTTAATGCAACTGAGATAATATAGAGTGGATGGATGCAGAAGTCGCGGAAGGCCACGACACACCTTCCATGATCAAATTGATCTTGTATTAGCAGAAGGTGATGTCAGGAGCCTTAAGAACAGACGAGCGTGCATGACAAGAGCTATGAATGTCAAAGAAGCAAGTGAGGTGTGTAAGAATAAACCTGTATGGCGCTCTGTTGTTCGTGCCTACCCCGCAAGGGATTTGGCGTGAAGTTATGTATGTATGTATGAGATAATATATAAATAACTATGACGAAAAAAAAATTTTAACTAGACGTTTTGCTGGAGTTTCTTGCTACTTCTTCATCTTTGAACAGCGATAACACATTGCGTACATGCAATAGGAAATAAATTTAATATTTGACCTTCAAAAAGGGTTCTCCAGTGCAATTTATTTTGAATAAAAAAAAATGAATTGGTTTAACTCATACTAAAAAGCACTTTAATTGCCTGAAGTAGGCAGACAAATAGATATGCCCATGTGATGAAAAGTGATTACCGCTGCCAATAGACATTTAAATTACCAGAGACATTTCCAACAAGTTGCCAACCTCAAATAAATTGGATGACGCTCGTAAGAGCTCGTAATACACAGCCCCATGTCGTAGCGCAGAAGGAAGGCCTTGTCGAGAAGGAACCTCTTGAGCTATATGGGGATTTATTGATCACAACGCAAATATCTTGTATTGTCAACCAAGAAGGTGCTTTACCAGTTTTGATAAATGTTAACGGAATTCGCATTAAGATCGAGATTTAGAATCATAATATATTTTAATGTTTTATTACCTTCACAGACATTTTACAAGCTAAAATAAATCGTTTCATCCTATGAAGTACAAATTATACTCGATCTTAAATTGGTAAAGGACTTATTTGATTGGTTATACAATATATGTACATCATTTATATGAACGACGCTGTTCTACTTTAACAATCGACTTTATAACATTAAGGAAGATTTATAAATAAATCCTTCTTAGAAGCAAGACTTCCGAGTCCAATTTTCTCATACCAACAAATAAAGATGAAACGCTCAGACGTAATAACATAATTTATTAAAGCAAAAAACCCGACATTGAATTTATGATTTAATCCAGCCTCTATATAAATCGTGTGTAATAAGATCGCTTATATCGGCCTGTGTAACGTACATTTATCATTACCACCTACGGGGTATGCAAAGTGAAATATTGAATATGCATCCTTTGTTTGCTTTATGTTATAACAATTGCTTCTGTTAGTATTACCATGGTATTACAAACTAGCTGTGGCGAATATTACATTCCTGCAGGACTTAGCTTTACATTTATATTTTCTCTCTTTTCTGTTATCTTCTCTCAAACATTTGGTATCGGTACAGTATGTAATATTTTCTTAAGTTTTCGCGACTTGTACATACATACATACATAACTTCACGCCAGGTCCCTTGCGGGGTAGGCACGAACAACAGAGCGCCACACAGGCCCATTCTTACACACCTCACTTGCTTCTTTGACATTCATAGCTCTTGTCATGCACGCTCGTCTGTTCTTAAGGCTCCTAACATCACCTTCTGCTAACACATGATCAATTTGATCATGGAAGGTGTATCGTGGCCTTCCGCGACTTCTGCATCCATCCACTTTTGCATTGTATATCTGTTTAGTCATTCTTTCATCATACATTCTTTCCCCATGCCCGAAAGACCGGAGCATTCCTTTCCTTACCGCGACTTGTATACATAATAAAACTACTTTTTAACGGTTTTAAGCGCAGTAATTTATTTATAATTTATTATTTTATTAGGTACAGTATGTCTTTATCTGCTATGCTCCCTTTTTTCTACTCTATTCCGGAGTCTGTGTCACACCACAAATTATCATATCATCCTTCATATATACCTCCATCTCTTTATATTTGTATGCATCAATCTTCGATTTTAACATTCTTTTTGTCTCAGTAACGTCATCTTCTTATACATTTATATCTTCTAATCCAAATATTGAAATGAAACCGGAAAAATTTACGACGAAATTTATTTTTATCCATTTTAATCTGTTTTTCCGAGAATCTACTCGAGACAACCTTTAATGCAGATTGAGAGGTGAAAAATGTAAAAACAATAATTTTAATTACGCATCGTATAAATAGTAGGTAGTTTTTATTCAATCTTTGGTATGTGTTTTGAAATCAGCGACACGCACTTCCATTGGATTAGTATTTATTTATTTATTTGACACACAAAACAAGATACAGCTAAAGTTACAAATTTCATATTATATATAAATTATCAGGTCTAAGCTGTAACTCTAAACATGTGAGCACATAATGTACCATACATTGACAATATATCTAGGGGTTAGTATGACTTAATATAATGTTAGATATACAGTGGTAAGGTAACAAAATTATTATGTAATTATGCCAGAAGTATTGGTGCAAATAATAGCTCGAAGTTCGCGTTTAAATTTAAGGAAGGAGGAATTAAAAATATCAACGGATGTATTTGTACTTGCAATCTCATTATAAAGCCTGCACATTCTTGTGATTGGATTATAAAAGGATGTGTTATTTTTAAAAACTTGAAGGGAAAAGAGTCTAGGCGAAGGATTACGAGTTTTGTATCTAGTGTTAAAATTAATGAAGGAAAGTATGTCTGGACAGTCAATTGAGCCATTTAAGAGCTTAAATAGACAAAGTAGTTCATAATTATAAAATATCCAGTCAATAACTTCGTAGAATATTATTTCGATCTTTTCGCCTTACTGAATAATAAACTAGTGTTCACAAAACATCGTTTAGCAGTTCCACGAATTGACTATGTACATTTAAATGGGTGTGGACGCACTTGAGCTTTTATCGTGAATTATTTTGAGTATATTAATATGTTATTTATTTATAACGAATTCTTGTAATGTTTCATACTACTTATTGTCTTCACCGCCACTGTTGTCTTAAGATTTTCCTTAGTTTAGGGGGTTACCTGAAAGAGATCCCTTCAAGCAAAAGCCACCTTTTGCTCAATATTTACTGATACTGTACCTATTTTTTAAAACGTAGTTTTTATTTATTGTGAACATTAATGTGTTTTCATTTATTTTCTGCGTGGATTTCGAATACAAGACTCGCGAAATTATTTAATTTCTCGAAATAAAAATTCGATCACATACATATAATAATTTTTGTTTTGAAACAAGAGAGTAGTACTTTGATTGGTGAGCACAGAATTAATTCAATCATTATTGACAAAATGGTAAATAAAACATCAAATATATACACACGTTATTTCATAATAGCGTAATGGCTAGCGCACGCGTCCCAAGCTCAAAGGGTGCAGGTTCGAATCTGGCCGGACCATATGCACTACTTAGACAGTTTTCTGACCCAATGTATACATATTGTTACAATTACCACGTCCTAACAATGGTGAAGGAAAACTTCGTGATGAAACATGCACATCGAGATAACTGATGTGTCAAACCTGCCAAGCCGCCTTGGACAAGCGTGGCGGGTGTACTGTCCTCCCCCTATGAGAGAGGCCCGAGCCCAGCAGTAGGATGTTCAAGCGCACTTATCGTTCCAATAAGTGCGCTTGAACATTGTTCTTGTTCCTTATCGCGTGTTGCGAAAAGGGGCTTGACGGAAAAAATTAAGACCAAAAGTTGTAACGACACTTTTTGCTATAGTTAGCCGTGCGGCGTGCGCGTGTTTTCTCTGTCTGTCTCTCTCTCTCTCTCATAGAAAGCAAGCCAGTTATTTTCGTTTCGTTTTTCTATTTCTCATTGAACAGTGTGGTGTCGCGACGATTATTTTTGTTGAGTGTATACAAGTTTTTTGTACATAATAAATAATAAAAAATTATAGCAATATTGAATCCTGACAGTGTTTCTGCACAAGTTCCGGATATTGCTGATGGAGTTAGGTAAGTAGAGATTTTATACGGACAATAATAACAATAAAGACTTGCATTATAACTAACTTCGTTCCATCCGGGTGTCCCTTGATACCTCTTAAAGTTTTTTATAAAAATTTTATTCCGTAGATTGGAGATTACTGTAAATAAACAGGGTGTAGACCTTGCTTAGTTATACGTGACAAAATTCACCTATGTGTAAATTTCAATCAGTGTTAGTTTCTTACATTTTATTAAGCTACCCTGTTCTACAGGTGTTAAGTTCAGTGCTATAATCTAAATACTTATAACCCGAAATTGGTCTCGTAAAAACCAGTTTTATGTACGGTCGCTAATAAGTAATTTTATAGCTTAGATCTTAACTGTGTAAGAAGTAAGGAAAAAACAATTAACGTTTTATGATGTCGTAAAAATCTAACATTTTATTGCTTTCATATATGTGAAATGAATAGTTTCATGTGTTAGAGGACTTATTTCCACATTTGGTCATGAATTATGTTGATTTCTAGACAACGAAAACAAAGAAAGAAAAATATTTACTGTCGCAAATAAATTTACACACATAAAATACAAGGACTTTTTTACGTACATAAAATTCACGGCAATGAGGCTGGAAACTCAGCATTATGCTGTGTCAGGAACTAACACAGAGCTGATTTTAAGTTCCACCCTCCATTAGACCAGAATCAAACCAAACAAACTATTTACCTTCATGTAGGTAATTTTAAAACAGTGTTAAATACATAAAATATCTTATAATAACATTATATTACATGTATCACAAAAATGAACTGAAAATATTGTCTTGTAATCTACTGATATAATAAACAATGCTAAGTAAATTAAATGTCTTATCTATACATATAATAAAATTGTAGGGTCAAATGTCTGTACAATGAAAAAAAAATGCCAAATACCGAGTCAGAGCGATGTAAGAAGTGAAATAGAACTAATTTCAATATTTTTCATTGTTTTTGTTTCTCTGTTTATCTGTTTGTCTGTCTGTTTGTACGGGCTAAACTCCGAAAAGACCGGACCGATTTAAGTGAAATTTTGTAAGGTGGTAGCTATATCCCTGGTCAACATATAGGATACTTTTGATCCCGAAAAATTAAAGAGTTCCCTAGGGATGGTTAAAAAACCGTACCACGCAGACGAAGTCGCGGGCAGAAGCTAGTATCTTCATCATCATCACTACATAGTATAAAATAAAGTCGCCTTTTCTGTCCCTATGTGCGCTTAAATCTTTAAAACTACCCAACGAATTTTGATGTGGTTTTTTCCAATGGATAGAGTGATTCAAGAGGAAGGTTTATATCACTACATAGTATAAAATAAAGTCGCCTTTTCTGTCCCTATGTGCGCTTAAATCTTTAAAACTACCCAACGAATTTTGATGTGGTTTTTTCCAATGGATAGAGTGATTCAAGAGGAAGGTTTATATCACTACATAGTATAAAATAAAGTCGTTTTTTCTGTCCCCATGTGCGCTTAAATCTTTAAAACTACCCAACGAATTTTGATGTGGTTTTTTCCAATGGATAGAGTGATTCAAGAGGAAGGTTTATATGTATAATACTAAGGCAACATTGCTAATTTTAGAGGTTTCTATGTAGTGATGCCCGTGCAAAGTCGGAGCGGGCCGCTGTGTTTTTATATACAACGTTCATAGTTTTTCTGTAGTGTATTTAATTTTGTATCAGCATTGCACCCGTGCGAAGCCGGGGCGGGTCGCTAGTATAAGAATATATAGGTGACAGTATGGCATTGAGAATTTTATATCGATCAGAATGATAACGTCGGCATCAATGCTGAACCTTGTAAGTACATAATTTATTTATTTTTCATCAAATTGTTACATATAAATACACTTGTTACAAATTAGCCGAAAAAAAATAATGTCACCAAAAATTGTAGCTAGAAGCTCCTACACTGACATCGACCATATTTTTTTGTGCCACATATTAATTTTGATGCCAATGTATTTACGCTTATTTTGTATAAAATACTTTAAATATAATATCAAACTTAGTAACATGTATTTGCCATAACAGGAATGAGCATGGGATTCTTTTTATAGATAAAAGTTAAAAACCACAAAGATGTTGTTACTCAGTGTACTTCAATAAAATTGTTCTCTTGAAAAGTGTTTTACTCAATCCATAAGAGATTAAACGTTTATTCTGAAAACAGTTACAACCAATATAAAATCTTTAAGAAAAGAACCGGAAAACGTAAATTATAACTTAAAAGTTATCGACTGAAGACCCTCCTTTGTGCTTTGATCAGCACTTTGACTCGGTGCAGGTGTGACATTGTCATTGATCATCGCCTTTGGGAGTCACCTCTCATTTATTGTTGTTATAAGTCCAAGATTGACCGACATAAAGTAGACAGTGAAATTAGTAAGAGGCAATCGAATTTTCAAGTTTTTTTTTTTAATTTAGGTTGTTTTGTTAATATATTAAATTTAAAGTATGTTGCGATTTCTATGTGTTTATTTCATGATTTCACACGTTTTATATGGTTTTAGATTGTAAATTAAGTCTTTAGTATTTATTATACGTATGTTTTTTTTATGTTTGCGTGTAGGCAAACTGGCAGACAGGTCCACTTGATGGCAAGTGGCTTCCGTCGCCCATGGACATTTGCAACACTAAGGGAGTCGATGCCTTGCCTACCTCGTTGAGACTTTAGGTATCTGTTTACGCCCTTTTTGTAAGTCCCATATTGTGGCGCTCTGGGAATATCGTGGGAGGGAGTCCATTCCATAACGCAGATACATATGACATGAAGGAGCGTCGGCCACGTACCGTGGAGGACTTCCATGTTAGGCGAGTGAAATATGTAAATTATATATGTAGCAATGAATGAAAAGGTTGTGTTAATCGCAGAGATAGGTTTAAATACTGGTGCTAAGGAACATAATGAGCACCATTACAGTATTAGGCTTGTCATTCTTATTATGTTTGTTTTTATGATAACAGTAAATTCCATTTTGCAGAGTTTGGGCTATAAGTTCATCATTCAGTAAGTTCAGAAATACTAGTCACTAAATTAAAGATTTATAGTTTTATACCACACTATGTAAATTTCTACATATTATACTAACTTGGTTGTATTATTATTATTTCAGTAAGATTTTGAAGTGTAAAAATAATTAGATAGAATAAAGTGTGAGTGTAAATTAATTAATTAATTGTAAGTTAATTACATAATAATAAGTGCTTCAGTACGTTTTAAGTACATATTTTACTATGTTGAAGAAAATAAATCAATACCATGTGGTAAGTATAATAGTGCCTCCCTTTTGATGGATACGTCCTAATGTTCGTTGCTTCACGAATATTGCAAGCTGCGCAACTAAAGTGATTTCAACTTTACAACGTTCCAAACTAATTTTATTATAGGTTATAGTAAAGTTAGCTGGAGTACCTGCGATATGTTTGCATTATACTTGGTACCCTAGTTTCATGTAGTTTGTATGTTCGCCCATGAATCCATTATGAATCAGGTGAATAATATATTGTATTAAGATTATACCCTCAAAATATCAAAGAAGTTTATTACTTGGAGTTAGTGCATTCGTGTCATAAATGACGAGGGTTCGAATCCTTGTCGTGAAACATGCACCACTTTGACAGTTTTCTGATCTATTGCGCATATCTTTATCATTTTCACGTGCTGATGATGATATAAGCATCATGATGTTACTCGCACATCGAGATAACCGATGTGTCAAAACCACTTAGTGGCCTTATACACGCGTGATGAGTATACTACTAGCCAAATACCAGTTGGAGGTATTGGAGTAAATTAAGAGCCAGGAGGTTGGTCAGCGATGACTATCTTTGTAACTATTGAGTTCAGAGTCTTGAGTATATAAGCAAGGTTAGGCTAGGCTGTCGGTCTTCTATTGAATATATTTCTGGAAGTGTGCCTCACAACTGCACAAGCTGGTTTCTTCATCACTATTTCAGCATCGCACAACCAGACGCACCGGTTTGCGCCACTGTTATATGGTCGAAACATCACCAGTAAGGACGAAGCGCTTTGCTTTATCATTTCTGGTTAGCACTGCCCAAGAATGAAATGATTTGCCGGAGTCTTTTGTTCCTGAGAAATACAATCTAGAAGTCTTCAAGTAACAAGTGGATTGGTATCTTCTAAATGAGCGTGCTTCATCCTAGACCGCGTCAATACTTAACATAAAGTGAAACAGTGGTCAAACGCACACGTATTCTATCATAAAAAATATAGTGACCTTTCCCCTAAAAACTGGGAGGAACGAGCTTAGCGGTGGGACATTGATGGGCTATTATAGATGATGATATCGACCATTGTACTATAAAAAAGCAGTGTTGCAGTGCAAACACACGCACATTTAGTACTGTTTTTAATATTTGCTATTGTTAGTTACATTACATTTCAAATTTTTAAAATGTTACTTCACCATTGCTTTGAACCATGTAACTACAAATAATTCCAATAAACTACATATATAAATGTGTATATATATATATATATATATATATATATATATATATATATATATATATATATTGCAGGAGTTCATCAGAAAGGCAGACGGAAAGCGGTCACCATCGCCTAGGGACATTTGCAACATCAAAGTTGCTACTAATGCCTTGTTGCTCTCTTAAGGGAGACTAAAACCTGGTCACTAATGCCGGAACGCAAACCGTGGTTGTTATGCCGACATATCTAGAAGTCTAGACCAAGGGTGGTCGACATCCAGTCGAACAAATACCCTACCACCTATCTATGGGTTGTTATTTCGCCTCTTACGACAGGCCGCCTGGCCGCAGGAAATTGTATTCTTTCTCCGTTCCTGCACGGATGAATACACTATATAATTTCTATAAATCAATTTTTTTTTTTATTAGTAACCAGGAGCATCTTAAGACCTACAATAATAAAGTCATACTTTGTCACGCTTACCAAGGTATTTAGACTACACAGTGTCAAACCGGCAGTAAATTATGATCTTAAAGAACATAAATTGCGAGACACTGAACAAAAGCGTGACATTAAACCGAATGGCGCATTAAAATGTCAAAACATAAATGTTGTGACGCGTCACGTGACGACAATGCCGATTATAACGGGAGCAACCGGGAATAAACAATGTTGACATACACAATGTTACGTTTACGAGCGTCTGTTTGTATGCCTATAAGAACATATGCAGGTATAAGGTTATATAAATATCATAAAGCTTGTAGTTTAAATTTAAATAAAGAACTGAGTGCCTAAACAGAACGTTTTTGCAGATTCGTATTGTATCGGGTTACGCAGGACTCGAATTAAAATGCCACTGGAATTACTATAGAATTTATTAGAACTATACAAACACGTTTGACATAAGTACAACTATAGCTAGACACTACTAGTACAAACTGCACGATTCAATAACACGCGCAAAGTCCGTCACTATATCGCTCATCGTATCTAAGTCTTGCTCGTATTGTAATCCTCGCTTGACTTTCCTACCCCTCCGTTCGGTCATTGTTTTATAGTAAACTGTATAATACCACAATCGACTGCGGGCACTGAGTTTTTCGAAGAAAACAATAACAATAGGCAATTGTCTAATTGCACATTTTTAACACAAAGTAAACAAAAGACTTACAAATGCGGAAAGGGTAATAAAACCACTTGCGTGTTTTTTGTCGGTATGTAACAGTATGATGAACATGAAAAAGACTAAATAAATTGGAGCAGAAAGCTGTATTTTACAACGACCAGTATATCTAGACACGTGTCAATTTCACTAGGCAATTCTCCAAAGGCGACCACTTTAGGCCCTCTGGCCAGCTTACAACTGTTGTTCACCTATCATCCTATTCGAAACGTCGCGGTCATAGGCGAGAAGAGCGCTACTAGTGGATATGCTGCCGTTAGTGGAAGAGTTGGCCCGCTTTTACTTTGCCGTAGCCTTAAGTTAGAAGGAAATGAACAAAACATGTAATCAAAATAATCTCAAAATCTACTCATCTTGTCCAAATCAAATTTCATAGAAAATTATTTTATGCATTACAACTTTTTTTAGAATTTTCCATTTACTTTTACAAGCACATAGATGGGTATAGACTACTGAGTATATTGAGTGGCAAAAGAAACAATATTCAGAAGAGAATAGCTAATAAACTTGTCTGCCACCGATTTGGTCATATGTTAACAACCGGTTTACGGACATTTGTCTCACTGTTCATGCACATGGCTTACCATCTATAAAAATGATATAATTACTGGCATGGAACTTGTGTTCAATTTTAATCGATAGCAGATAAATGAACGGTTAGTAAGATAAAGGAACCAGCCAAAGGAGACCGAATCACTGCTAATCGTAGGTACTAACATAGATATATGGTAACTAGTACTAGGGTATTTTGTATTGTCTGTATTATATGTGTGTGTGTGTGTGTGTGTGTGTGTGTGTGTGTGTGTGTGTGTGTGTGTGTGTATGTGTGTGTGTGTGTGCGTGTGTGTGTGTGTGTGTGTGTGTGTGTGTGTGTGTGTGTGTGTGTGTGTGTGTGTGTGTGTGTGTGTGTGTGTGTGTGTGTGTGTGTGTGTGTGTGTGTGTGTGTGTGTGTGTGTGTTTCTTTATTTGTTATGTATTGGACTGTATTATCTTTAACTAAATAAATTATAATATTATTATATCCTTTGATTATATCCAGTATTTTATTTTATTTTATGAAGGAATTAAAAAGTGTGCCAGTTTTCAAATTGATTCACTTCAGATTCCTCGAGCACATGATACCTTTTTAAACTAATAGACAAAAAGTTGTTTGATTTTTTAACTTGTCTCAGATTGTTTAGAGATGTAACCTTTTTATTGGTTTTAATTGATATTACAAGTATAATCGTAGTGATTATATCCTCTTTGTTTCTTATTATAAATCTCAAAATCTGTCATTGGCAACATTTGTGACGTATAATTTTGGTTCTTCTTTATTCAGTATTCTATCTATACATACGCATAAATAGACGTAAGTGTCTGTTGTAACATCAGAATAACAAATTCTTACTAAACCGGCTGGTCTCGAAAACAGCTGAACCGATTTCGACTGGACTTTCACTGGCAGATATCTGATGTTATAGATAGTAACTTACTTTTGTCAGGATGCAAAAAAATCCACGCGGACGTAGTAGAAGACACAGTTAGTACGTTGAACAGGTTTTTTCTTGTACTCGTACAAACAACAGCAGACTTTAAGGTGAAGAACACTTTAACTCAGTGAGTGATCTATTTGAATCTAGTGCTGAAATGCCTCACCAACCCTAAAAATGTGGGCTAAACGTGTAAATCTTACGCAAGATGCAATCACGCCCATCTACCCTCTCCCTACATTCGCTTGTGTGCGCAAAACATGAACTCATTAGGTGAATATTATGCTATCACCAAGAAACCTCTCGATATCTCGGTACATTTAGCTTCAATACCTTTACGTCAATAAATTTACGTCTTTACCACTATAAACTGAAGGTAGAATTTGGTTTGTTCGCTTTAAAAGATTTCTAATATTTCGCTTTAAGGAGACTAAAGTCTAGTGGTTTATTTAACGATGTATTTTGTCGAGTTTTCCAAGGAAACTGAGAACATTATATTGGTTTCATGCTAATTGATGATGAATAATAAACTCTTATAACATTATTCGTCAAAGGTATTCTGGATCCAAAAAATATCCTCCCATTCCATTCGCCCATCCGATCTCTCCTAAGTCATCCCTTTTGACCCAATCTAAGGGCTGGCAATGCGACCGCTTCGCCCCTGTCGTGGCAAACGTCTATATGTTAACAATTTCCATTAGGTGGGTCATCTGCCTGTTGGCCAGCTTCTCAATGCGAAAACTTCACCCCTGTCGTGGTAAACGTCTCACTCTCGTTTCTTTCACCATACCCCAATTACTTGGGGTCGGCACAATATGTCTTTTCCTTCCACACTCCTCTACTCTGATATAGATCTTCTGTCACACATCATATCATCCTTCACACAATCCATCCATCTTTTTTTGTCTACCTCTACATTTGTATCCATCTAGAAATCAGAAATTATTTATTCATAACAAAGTTACACGTCAATTTCTACATCAGTTAAAAATAAAATTAAAATTATGTAGTCATAAATGAAATTAAAATTATATCATATTATAGGATATAAACTCCTCATGATTATAGGAGGTGTGCTCGACTAACCATTTCCTGAGCCGTGTTTTAAATAGGCTGACGGATGGTGACTCCGTTATCCTACTCGGTAGTTTATTATATATTTGCGGTCCCATGACACGCGTCAATGTCTCCGATTTCTCAAGTTTGTGTTTTATGTTACTCATGTCATTCCTATGCCGAGTAAAGTGCGTATGCACGTCTATCTTGTACTTTAACATTATTTTTGTCACGTGACTTTCATCCCTCATCCATCATATGCCCATACCAATTTAATCTTCTTCCTCTCAATTTTTCAATCACGGGCGCAACTTTCAAAGATCCCCTGTGTACTCATTTCTCACCTTTTCCATTCTTGTAACACCACACATCCATCTCAACATTCTCATCTCAGCTGAGTGGAGACGTTTGTGGTTTATCACTTTAGTGGCCCAATATTCCAACCCATATAGCATGACTGGTCGTATGACAGATTTATAAACTTCTCGTTGTAAACGTCTATATGTTAACAATTTCCATTAGGCGGGTCATCTGCCTGTTGGCCAGCTTCTCAATGCGATAGCTTCACCCCTGGCGTGACAAACGTCTATATGCTATAGGTTAACAATTTTCATTAAGTGGGTCACAGTCCGTTGGCCAGCTTCTCAATAATAAAGACCCAAGTTTTTCTTTAATTTCGGAACTGAAGGAGGTTTTCCTCTCATTCAAATCGATATAACTTTAAACATTTCCAGGGACTGTTTTCCGTCTATTCATGTAAAAGGAACGTTATAAGGAAATAACGTATAACTGCGACAGTAAAGAAACTTTTTAGGACAGGACATTGCCTACTCTTTATGGCCTGTGAAGGTGAGAAGGCCCTTTTTCATGAATAGAAAATAAATGTGCTCCCCTTGCTCGCTCCACTTTATAAATGTTACACTATAACAAGGTTGAAATCGTAGCTCTTATATTCTGATGTTTTAATAAAACACTAAAACAGACTAGACTGGGAATAATATTAAAGAAATGGTTGAAATAATACGACGACGAATTATAGTGAAAATATTAGCGTTAGTCTTGTTTCTCTTCTTCTCGGTGAAACACGCAATTGTGGTCATCTTATTATATATTTCAAACATTTTAGTACTTGGTTTAGTATTGTTAGTATTATTTTATTTTTATTTTTTTTTAACTGATGGCTGCAATGCCGTTTATGCATTGATTTTGCCAATGTCGTGTGAAAAGAAAAGCCAGGTGAAAAAAATGGCTAAATAAAAAGCAATTTGGCCGGTAAATTAAAAAGAAAATTCTGCATATCTAATACAATATAAGAAACATATTAACTACAAACATACTTAAAACAAAACATAAGAGCAAAGGACAAAACTATAATTAATGCCTGTTTGTTCAATGACATAGAGCAGAGCAAAAGATTGTTTGATAGATGAGCTGTCACTTGTCAACTTGTATTGATATTAGTGACAATGACATTTGATGTTTAAAAGATTAAAAAACAGTACCACTGTTAGTACAGCGTTAAAAGCAAATTCCTATGCCATATCTTGGCTTAACATTAAGCGAGATCCTGTTTAAACCGCGAATCTATATATTACAATAAAAATGTAAATCCGTACGAACAACGTACGACAAAACAACGAACGTGACAAACGCCCGCTGTTTTGATCATATGGCTAAATAACCATTGAAAGCTACTAGCTAAAACTACTTAACATATCTGTATCACACTAATTTTTGTTCAAAGTAATTTAAACCTTTATCACCTCTAGTTTTTCAGAACTCTTTCTATTTCATAGTACGAAAGATAGATAAGGGACCCTATTTTGACTTTTAGAAGCTAATAATAATCTCCACGCGCATTGAAATAAATAAAAGAGAATATCATAATGATTTTTCATGGTCTGCCTAGAACAATAGTCGATATGGCTATGTACATAAAAAGATTTTCCATTATCTGTATCTGGAAAACTTTGTATCTGAGTGTGATAGTCACCCGAGTTCTGTGCTTTCCCCACCTCAAAAGTGTCCCGCGTGCCGTGAAGTTTTTACTTCAAAAATACAACTGTCACTTTACATGCAAGGCATCCGCCTTAATTAATTGGCGATTTTAAGCGCTACATCGAGAGATATTTGTTTTAAGTGACATTCTGTGACGGCATTCACATGGAGGGCGTTCGATTAGTAACTCATAATGCCCAAAATGCTCCGTTAGCCGTTCCACAAGGCGAACGCGGTCGTTGTGGTCGTGGGGAAAATGTCACTAAAGACGTCATCATTTTCGATCACACAACGACCCATGGCAAAAGTAGGGTCGAATAGCCGTTACAAGTGGAACGGGAAAAATGGCGGCCGTGAACGTGGTCATTGTGAGTCCCTAATGGAACGTAGCAATGGTGGCTTTGTTCATTCTAATGTCTTAAATTTAGAAAAGTAATAAACAAACAACAACAAACTTGTAAAATATATAATATTTTTATATTTTACTTCGCACCAACTTCAAGATGTTGTTTAAAGAAGTCTGTTAAGTATTTATTTTTAACTTTTTTGTTTGAAGTTAAAAGTAAGTAAAAGTAAAACCTACTTTTACTAAAAAAATATTTTTTTATCTACTTTAGTTGCGCAAATACTTAAATAGCTTTAGAAATAATATTTAACGCACCTGTAGAAGTTATAGCACTGGCACGCGTATACAAAGTGGTATCTCACTCTTCGGTGTAAACGCTCGTCAACAATGGTTGCTCTCGATTTCCCTGGGATTCATTAATCAGATCCTGACTTGTTGACCATGGTTCTATCTCAAGAGTATAGACCAACGAAAAAAATTTGAAAATCGGCCCACAATTAATGGAGAAATCGCTAAACATGTATACAAAAAGATTTAAGCACCTGTAAAAAATGAAATACTAGCACGCGTATACAAGCTTTTTTTGTAATAATATAGGCGCTCGGTGTTCTTCAATAAGTAAGGGTTCCTCGCTATTCCCTTAGAATCTACTCCCCAGATCCTAAGTTGATGACTACATCACCTCGGGAGTATAGACTTACGAATAACAAAAAAAATCTCTCAACAATTGACGGAGAAATCGAGTAACGAACAAACAAAACAAGCACATACCTACAAATTGAGAATCTCTTCCTTTTTGAAATGGGTTAACAAAGACCGTTTCACCCCTCGATGTTGCACTCTTTCATCGTTACAAAATTGAACATAATTACTTTTAATTTACAGCTAATTGTTTTCATGAAATATGTTGGCCCACCTGACCCCACGGCGCTGTGGAAAATTTCTACAAATATTTTCATGTGCGGTCGTGCCTGGGTGATCATTTCATGTCACAGACAAAAATGAACTGCGTCATTACTATAATCACAGTAAATTGTGCCCCAAGGGAGCTGCTGTGATACCACATTTGAAAAATCGTAGAACTCACCGACTTTACGTAAAAGATAGAGAAATGTATGGTGTAATAGTCTGTAATCTATATATTAATACGTGAAGCAAAAACTTGGAGCCCTCTTTACAAAAATGGCGCGGACGGAGTATGAAATTTCGCACACTTATAGTTTACTAGCTGTCCCGGCAGACGTAGTCCTGCCCGGTAAAAATAGGGGTTTGTCGCAGAGGGTTGATAAATTAGGGTTGTATGTATTTTTGTATGTTGTATCATAAAAAAATAGAAATTAAAAATTTTGACAAAAAAATAAATAAAAAAAATTAGGGGTGGACTACCCCTAACATTTAGGGGGATGAAAAATAGATGTTGGCCGATTCTCATAGATACCGGATAAGCACAAAAAATTTCATCAAAATCGGTCAAGCCGTTTTGGAGGAGTATGG
Source organism: Dendrolimus punctatus (assembly GCA_012273795.1). Taxonomy (NCBI): domain Eukaryota; kingdom Metazoa; phylum Arthropoda; class Insecta; order Lepidoptera; family Lasiocampidae; genus Dendrolimus; species Dendrolimus punctatus. The sequence continues at coordinate 6,451,855 of CM022527.1, forward strand.
CAACGAAAACTGTGACACGAGAATTTTATATATTAGATATAGAGAAGCAGCAACTAATGCTTAATTTTTTTAATTATGCATAAATTATACATTAAATCAATAAAAAAAACATTACACACACAACCATGTATTTGACACACACACATATATACTGGTATTCTTTTGTTTATTGTTGCCTTGGCGAAACCGTGACTATAGAAGTATAGTCTTTGACAACAAATTATTATGGTCGAAATTCGACCACGGGCAACCACTAGTATATTATAACTCAGTGTGTTAATGTGGCTAAATAGTTATCTGTATGTTTTATTTGGCCGCATTCGGCCGCTGTCGCTGCGTACGTCCATATGTTTTCTAATGTTAAAGGAGTTAACTCCAGCCGCATATCGGTGATGATAAACACAAGTTTTTCTTTATCACGATAAATGACGTCGTTTTCATGGGATAGACAAAGAGAGCCAAAATGGTGGTGATGCTGCCACTTTCTTATTGGTAAATGTAAGTAAGGAATATTTTGATCACTGACTGGCAACTCTCGTGACAGGTAAGGTATAAAAACAATGGCTCGTCGTATAACCTATTGTTATTTGAGTAATTGTTTAAACTGTCTCATTAGAACGCTTCCACTGGTAAGGTTTTTAATTATCTCGACTTTTTGTTTGGCCTCGTTCATTTAATACGTTTCTGTGGACAGATAATTTATTTTCTTTGAAAGTTTGCTCAATTTGTGTATTAACAAGAATATTATGGAAAATGATTTTGGAGAGAAATTTATAACAAGATCTTAGAGTAAAAATCGAACGTTATTCAGATACTGAGAACTTTATTACGTCTTGGAAACTAATAATATCGTCACCTTCCTATGATTATTCCCGGTTGTGTTCGTATCATCCATCTCCGTCCTGTTTCTCCCCTTTGCATGATCTTGCCATGTGTTCAGGAACGGGGAAAGAATACAATTTCCTGCGACCGGGCGTCCGGTACGTAAAAGGCGACAAAACAACCAACAGCCAGTTGGTAGGGAATTTGTCCATTTGAATGGCTACTACCCTTGGTCTAGAGTATGCCGCCATAACAACCTTGAGTTGTGCTCCGGTATTAGTGACCAGGCTTCAGTCTCCCTTTAGAGAGCAGCAGCGCATCTGTAGTACCTTTGGTGTTGCCAATGTCCGTAACCGATTTCAACCAGGTGGGCCATCTGCCTGTCTGCTTGCTTTTGGAAACTAATTATTATTATACTTTCTTTTTATCAAGTCTACCCACTTTTCAACTGAATATTCAATTAATATTTTTTTTATATAGGTACATAAACTTGAGGGGTAAGGGGGTGCGAAATCCATCTAGCAACCCAAACGTCAACCTCACCTGCCCGTGGTACTCCCTGCCGCCAACTAACGAGGCTCTGACGACCGATCGATGGTAATATAACCATCAACAAAAATCCGGCTTACATAAATCCCCTGATCGGAGCCGGGCAGCAGCGTCTCCGATGCGAGTAAGCCGGTAGTGCGGTCACCAGCCCGCATGCCAAGCGTGGTGATTATGGCATTTCCCCCCAATATGAAATGCAAACATAGGCCGTGGCCCTCAGTTCCCGGCGGCCCCGCTAGTCCCGGCTACGGCAGCGGTCGTGTACCTGCGTAAAATCGCTGGCAGGGGCTGGATGAGGAAGACAGGAGACCGGGATATGTGTCGCGTACTTGGGGAGGCTTATGTCCAGCAGTGGACTGAATTTGGCTGAAGATGATGATGAGGTGCATAAGGGTGCAATATGCATTCTGCTTGCCACTAGCGAACTCCTACAAACTACCCTACAGATTTGTCAAAATACTAATTTTACAATAATTTTAGAATTATTAAGGGTAGTTCACAACATTCATATATGGTTAAATTCGGCATAATTATATTATTTGCCAATGTAATAGTGAAAATATTTATTAAAATACCTAGGAAATGCATAATTCCTTTTGTAGCCCCCCAGAAATAATAGGGCGTTCACCTACGTTATCGTCTGCCGCAGGACTACAGCTATCACAATTTAATTAACGGCGTCTATTCAAAGGGATATGAAACTTTGCGCATGATTGATTCAATCAGGTTACCTGCACATATTGAGGATTTAATTTCAAGAGCTTGCGATTCCCAAATACACAGCAAAAGAAACATCTTATTGTAGCTTGTTTGAAATACAATAGTTAAATGTCTTTAGAAGTGGTCTTTGTGATTCCTGGGATAGTAAAATTGGTACATTGTGTACTTTCTGTAATTTACTATGGTCTAGTCATCTGTGATCGGTCCTAGAGTGCTCCATTGTATATTACACTTAACAAGCGTATGTTAGTTAGCTATAGGAAATACAATATGCGTGTATGCCTGTCGATTACTGGATATTATTATTGTTTAGAAGCGGAGTTCTGTTAGTATAGACGCAATATATATACCAAGTTATGGTATCGACTCCATCTGTGGTCTAGTTTGATGAATATATACGCAAATGTCTAAAAGAAACAACACTTTAAATTTTATTTCAAAAGTTATGCAGACAGACAGTCGGTCCACCTGATGGAAAGCGATTACCAATGCTCATGGACATTTGTAACTCCAAAGGCTCTATAGAGGGGACTGGAACCTGACCATACCGTAACACAACTCAGGGTTGTTATGGCGGCATACTTGAGAGTGGTAGCCATCCAGACGGACAAATACCCTACCACCTGGTTGTGGGTTATTTTGTAGCCTCTTACGACAAGCCGCAGAAAATTGAATTCTTTCTCCGTTCCTGCACCGATAAATAATGGAGGTAAATAGTTGTTTTAGGCTCTTATCTAACAAATAGATATAAGCCTTAGCATAAAGAATCATAAATAGTAACTTTCGAGCCTACTGGATATTATTCACAGGTCTCCTGTAAATAAAATACAAAAAAACCTATTATACCCTCGAATTGTTATATCGGAGTGCTGTGTATTTTTCCCTTGAATACATTTCATGTTTACGTCGAAAACACTAAAACAGGTAAAGCCTTCCCACCTTCGTAGAATATGAATAATGTAATAACAACACACGTTTATATACCTCTATTAATATATTCTTTATATATTGAATATTGCATGAGTGTTGACATCGCACACATCCCCATCACAGAGTATGAATGATGGCATAAAAGTTATGGCGCATCATTTTTGGCCACTTAGGCATAGAAAAATAACAATAATATAATAATATAGATATAGGATTAAAAGTTCTTAAAAGAATTTCGTAATAATAATAATAAAATGAAAGGCCCCCGCCTCCGTACCTACCTTAGCTAGCCGGCACGGGGTGGAGATCTCTAGAACTAAAACTCCTTGGGAGCTCCAGGCAGATGTGCTTGCTGAGATGTACCAGTTCCGGAGAAGCGTCCGGGATAGGGGCAGGAGGCCTAGTCCCGAAGAAATAAAACGGACCAGAGAACGCGCAGATGAGACCCTAATCCGCCACTGGTCGGAGGAACTGGACTCCCCGGTGGCAAGCCGGGAGACAGTTGAAGCACGGAACCCTAAGTTTCAGAATGGTACAGATACTTACCGGGCATGGCTGCTTCGGTAACTACATATACCAGATAGCGAGGCGGGAGCCGACCCCGAACTGTCACGAATGCAGCGCGCCAGTCGACACGGCGCGCCATACGCTGGAAGAATGTGCCGCTTGGGGACCCCAACGGCATGACCTGATGTCAATCATCGGTAGGGATCTCTCGCTGTCCAGCGTGGTCGACCAGATGCTACACAGCGAGAGGAAACGGCTAGTCGCAGACGGCGAACAGGGGCTCACAGGCGGCGCTTTGCTCATATCCTCCCCATAACATAGTGGGACGGGGGGTCAGACGACCCTCCCGACGAGCCACACCCAGGACCGTGGGGTGTCCTAGTCACACGGACACCCCCCCCCCCCTTGTCGGCGTGCATCGAGGTGACACGGCAGTCATACCCATGGTTACGGTCCCGTGGCACCTCATTATGATGCGGAGGGACGCTAGAAGGTTTATTGGGTAGTCTGGCGGTCGGTGCATGCACCAACAGCCGGCAGTCCCACATACCCCTTAGTGACATCCCCCGGGGCCTAAGGATATGTGCAAACGCATTCCCCCAGCGTTGAAAAAAAAAGGGTAGAGTGATAAATGGCATCAAGTCAGAAGTAGCTTCGTTGAAGCTGCTTCTGCAACCCACCTCTCGAACGAATTCCCCTTGTCTTCTACGGCATTTTTTTTTTATCCCATGCAGGGAGTGGCGAGTCACCGTCTGCCTATTTTTCCCGAACATTGCGACGGACAGACACTATATTCCCCATATTCCCAGACCCCTAGTACCACTAGCAGTTCATCCAGTATTTTTGTTCTCATTTCCCACAATAGTCCTACACTGCCTTGTCTTTGAGTGCCGTATTATATAGTGTAGTCAGGGATAATCGCTGGTCAGCGTCCTGCCACATTTGCATCAACTTTGTCACGGGGCTTCTACGTATTGGCCTCCCCATTCCCTCCCCCACGCAAGCCCTCTCAAAGTCCGGGCCATTATTATGGCCCGTGGTCTGCAAAGACATATAATTATAATACTGTAACTTTTGTCACTCAGCAAAACATTTGCAAAAATTTCCATGTTTCAAGCAAATAAATTACTTTGATTTTGATTTTGACTATAATATAGATAAAATTTTTGTAAGTACATAATATTTAAAACAAAATTTGTGGATGCCAGCCCGATTGTGTTTAACTTGTCACCCTTTTTCAGTGTCTACTTACGTTAGCCAGATCGTGTTAGTCAGAATTAATAGCCTTAATTGCTTACTAATAATTAATTTTCCAATTCAATAAAAGCGATTGCGATTTCGCAGAAACATATTACGAATTTGCCGATGCCATTGACGCAGAAAACTATTCAATATCGTAAGCCTACCTACATATCTAGACTCACATTAGATTTTCAATACAATTTTGCGATAGTGATAGTATAGTGACTGATCTTTCAAACATTCGACTCGGATTAGATATTGATAGTAAATAGCACATAGTTTCATGTCGTCAGCCATTCGCAGTCCACTGCTGGACATAGGCCTCCCCAAGTTGGCGCCACATATCCGTGCCTTGCTCATCCAGCGCCTACTGGCGACCTTGCATAGGTCGTCGGTCCATCCGGCTAGAGGGGGGTCCGACACTACGTTTACCAAAACGCGGTCTCTGCTCCAGGACTCATCTGCTCCATCGGCCATTGGCCCTGCGACAGATTTGCTAATTTTGCTATGTCAGTTACGTTTTTTCTCTTACAGATATCCTCATTTCTAATTCTATTCATAAGAGGAACTCCCAATATAGCTTGCTCCATAGAACGTTGAGTGACTTGGAACTTATGGACAATCCTGCTGTCAGTATGCATGTTTCGGCCCCCTAGGACACAGGTACGTAGGGTCATAGCTGGTTCCTATATTTTACGAGACATTCATCTGTCTTACCAGTTGAATTAGATCAGATGTATAGAGCTTTTATCAAATTTTAACATATAGTAGCGCATATAGTACGGAAGATATAAGAACGTGCCATCAATAATGTTTAAATTCTTGACTGCCAATAAAATTTTCTTATTGTATAGTAGTTTAGTTAGGTTGATATTTAATTGAAATTAAAATTTTGCGGGGCTTTTTATCATGTATTTGGAAATATCTTTAGTTTGTCTGATTAAGTTGTTTGGAAAACATTGTTTATATTCACAATTGTGCATTTTTTCCACCTGGTTTTTCAATACCACTGTAGGCTTAGCGAAACCAATGCTAATACTGAAAGGCAGCCATCAAAAAAATAATTACTGCGACGCTTCTTTAACCATAGCGTAATTTTTTTTTAATAAAGTCACCTGGCGTAATCATATTTTAGATAGATAACGTTTTATAACTCTTATATCATTACTTATTAAAATATTATATTAGTAAACACAATAGACGGCCTCATTGTTTAAAGTATCTTAAAGCATCCTCTTCTAGGCAAGGCAACTTAAAGGTTTTTTTTAAATAGATGTATTTAGCAGACAGACCAAATGGAAAGCGGTTACTATCACCTATGAACACCAAAGGTGCTACTATTGTGCTGCCGCTAAAGAGAGACTGGAACCTGGCCACTAATTTCGGAATACTACTCAAGGTTGTTCTGGTGGCACACTCGAGACCAATGGTCATAGACATCTAGATAGGCAAATACCTTATCACCTGGCTGTGGGTTGTTTTGTCGCCTCTTACGACAGGCCGCCCGGCTGCAGGAAATTGGAGTTGTTCGGTCCTTGCCTAATATTAAGTAGGTAGAATATCGCTCCATCAATTTTGCTGTCTACCCTCTTTCAGTGTGAGGCGAAGGCCAATACAGAGCAGGGTAGAGGCAGCCATTATTTTGAACGCTCTGGAGTCAACGTTTTGACGAGTAACTTACCGCGCCGTGCGCTGATACTTTTAAACATTGGAATTTCTAAAACTTATCATATTGGTGTGATTACTGGCCGTGCCAAGAACATTTGCTTTCCGTAAAACTTTGTACTTTAAGTATTAGCTCCAAAGTGAAACAAAGTGCCGTGTGCTGTACCTGTGTGCATGTAACCTGAACCGAGCCAGGAGAGGGCGGATCTCAAGGTTGGTGGAGCTTCTGCTTATGTAGTTCAAGGATTTAGATCATACCTTTCTCATACAGTCCATAATAAATCGAACCAGCATATTATCAGAGGGCTACAGCGCCCCACAGGAGTCCTTCTCCATTCCTGCACTATTCTGTTCCTCCGTTCAATTTAAGACAAAAATAAAACTAACTGATATTTCGGTAACCAATGATATGGGTTTGATTCCTGGCTGAGGTCCATGCACTGTTCAAACGCTTTTCCTGACCTAAACACACATTACAACCTCATATTCAGAAAGTAAATATACACATCGATATTGCTGATGTATGAAACCTATCAATTTATCTTAGATATACGTGGCGTATATAACTTTCGTTCTCCTAAAAACGGTAGGGGTCGAGCCCAGCAATAAAATGTTGTAGTATGTAAGTATTTGTATTGTAGGGGGGGCCTGCGGACAATAATTGAATATTTGTACACGTAGCATAAATGTAGTGTATAAGACTGTAATTTCCTTAGCCGACAAGAATAAAGACATAATTCACATTGGAACAAAGTAGTTTTAATACTACTACCACCTCAGACTACGAGCAGCCCCCGCGCATACCACAATGTTCGTAGATTGATTGATTGATTTTATTAAAAAAAAAGACCTAGCCAAAAATTAATTTTAATTATTTAATTAATCTTAATTTATTAGTTGATCTTAATTAATTAATTATTAAAATAAGACCTTTTCATTGTAAGGGGTTCCTTTTCTTTTATTTACAACCTAGACTAAAATACCGCGTAAAGTTCCCTTCTAATAATAGGGTAATTATAGTCATTTAACATTTACGAGCGTTCAGATAATTAGCGTCGCGGCGATCTCGTATACTATACATAGATACAACAAAAATATTTCAGTAATAGTATCCCAATTATTTTGCTCAGAGTTTGCTACCGGGCAAAAATATATTTGTTCTACTGAACCATCGGCACAGAGCGGACTCATATTTCACCGGCCTTTAGGTCAACTGAAGCGAGCTAACGACACCGGTCCCCGGCCAAATAAATTGCTATTTGATTTATACATATTTCTTTATGATATTGGTTTGAACGTGCACGTTGACTTTTGATATCGATTTTCGCTGCCAAATGTTTGTATTCAATCGGTAGATGTTTTGAAGTTATGTATATTTTATTAAACTACTTTTGCCCACTGCCATAGTTAAAACTTATTATATAAAACCCACCGCTTCGTTCTGTTATATCTCAAAACAGCAAGCTAAAATGCTGACGGGATGTTACCTCAGCATCCTGTACTCCTCATCCGACTGCACCACACAACTCCAGTAAGTTCGGATCGCGCCACCTCTAGTTGGACATGTTTGTAATACTCATATTATAGAGAGGTAAAGTTTGTGAGTTCGACAAGTAAAGTAAAATTCGACAGATAAAGAATGTGCATTCAAAGCGCAAAAAAAATGTATACGTGCAATCTGCAAAATCAAACAAACAGATTCATGTAAAGCCCATTTTATTAACCTAAAAATCATGACACTCCCTTAGCTATATATTTATGAATCAGCTTTATTTATTAAAAAGGACATTAATAATTACGAAACCTGTCAAACTATTAGGCATCATAATAAACTTAAAAATGTTAACTGTAAAACGACTTTGTTCAAAAAAAGTATTTTTGCCATGGGTATATTAATTTTTAATAAATTATCAAATGATTTATAAATGATTAAAAACATTAATTCATTTAAAAATAAACTGCGAGAACTCTTGATCCTAAAAGCATATTACACAGTAGACGAATACATGTATGACATATTGTAAATAATATATATTTAAAAAAAGTGTTGCGGTGCTTTATAGCCTGTTAAGTGATCTTTTGTTATTATTTCTCTTGACATTAATTACTTGTATTTTATCGATAATTGACTTTTTTTAATTAGAATATTTATGTTGATTTAATGTTAAATTTGATTTCATTAATTTTGTACACCACTATGTGGTAGAATGTACTGTGCATGTTCAATCATGTAACACCTGTATAAACTACATTCTCACAAATAAAGATTGATTGATTGATTGATTGAGTTTGTGACATTAAAGGAGGGGTAAACTCTGGATCTACTGAACCGATTTTGAAAATTCTTTCACGAGTGGAAAGCTACATACATTATTTCTGAGTGACATAGGGTATATTTTATTGTGATTAGTATTTTTTTTCTGATGCCCAGTGAAGTGGGCACGGGTCAGCTAATATCCGATATCTTAATTGAAAGTTGTATTCCTTCCTATATAATAAATATGTATTTTTTAAAGAGTATATTTTTATCTGGTACAAAATTTCACACAAGACTAGAACTTTATATCCTTGAAGGAACGGGGAAATAGTACAATTTCCTGCGACCGGTTGGTATGTCGTAAGAGGCCACACAGCAACACAGGTGGTGGCAGGGTATTTATATATTAACACGTTTGAATAGCTACCACTCCCTGGTCTAGATTATGCTGCCATAACAACCTTGCGTTGTGTTCCGATGTAGTGGCCAGGTTCCAGTCTCCTGTTGGAGAGCGGCAGCGCCTTTGGTGTTACAGATGTCCATAGTTAATGGTAACCACTTTCCATGTAGCGGGCCGTCAGCCTGAATGCTGAAAGCGTACATAATAAATACTTTATATTGATATTTGAAAATTCAGCCCTTAAGGGGGTGAAAAGGGGGATGAAATTTTGTATAAAAATCCGTCATGTTCAAAGCAAGAACCACGAAACATTATATGACTGCTTCTGGAGTTTAAAAATAAAGGTTAAAGTCTATCGGCGATATTAAAAATTCCATCCCTAAGGGAGTGAAAAAGGTGTACGAAATTTGCTCAAACTATAGCTACTTTTAATCTACGCAGGCGAAGCCGCGAGCAACATCTCGTATTATTATATAGGTGAATTTGTCAAGTGGGCTCATAGCGAAATCCGAAATTATACGACATAGCGAATATCAACTCTGCGCACCTGAACTCACCATATTCAGATTTAGAACACGTTTGCGACGAACAAAACACGTTGCATGCAGTCAATGCACCGCCGTGGATATATTTAAATCGGCGCGGGCGCAATTAAAGTTACACCGTCTAATTACACGATCGATAGCTTCACTTATCACTCGGCGAAAACCAGGACTTAATAACTATATCATATTGAAGTGATAACTTCTTATGGAAGCGTTACGTAACGCGTTACGTCGCCAGTCTTTCTGGCTTCCCTTTCTCTCCCGCACAAGGCAGCGGTAGGCAGGCTCCTCCTCTCTCACTTTAACCCACAGCGCTAGCCGTACTTTACAAATAACCTAAGCTTTTGTCAAGTTAATCAATTTCAATATTAAATAGTTCTACTTAGATTGGTTTAAGTTATCCCACGTTTTGATCTTGTGTTTTCGTCGAAACTATGATAATTATATGGATGTAATATGTACCTAACAATTTTGATGTAAATGTGATCTCAAAAAATAAATTTATAAGGTCCTACACAGACGCCATCGTTATATGACCACCAAGACTTCATTCGCTTTTTGTGTTCGCATTGACTTATTAAAATACAAATTATAATATTGTTACGAGTTGCAAGACTCGAATCAAAATGCCATTGGAGTTACTATAGAGTTTTATTAGAACTATACAAACACGTATAACACAAATATAACTGCTCACAACCAGTCCAAACGTAATGCACGATCACGATCCAATCACACGCGCAAAGTCCGTCACTAACGTCTTGCTTCGATTATGGCTATCGGTAGACTTCGCATCCCTCCATTGAGGGATTGCTTTATACTGTACAAATACAATATGTCCGCTCGACCGCGTGGAATGAATTTCTTAGAATCACACCTGGCTAATGCCTACCATAAACGATTACAATACAAATTGGGCTGTTTTTCTAATCACAAAGTAAACAAAAGAAGTCCAAATGCCGAAAAGGTAATCGGCGTCAGGTTGTGACAATATTATATAGTACTACACTAAATTATAAATAAATTCGTTGCTTACTTGAAAACAGTTCTTGTATTGATTATGTTTTCAGAGGAGTAGTCTACCTACACGACTGAAATAACATTGACCGTCTGGGGGCGTGTGTATACTTTAATTAGTTATACCATGGAATATAGGCTTTATTCGTTGGATAAATAAAACATACTTAGAGATGAATAATTTCGTGTCGTAGTGGACTTAGTTCGTCTATCTTTTTCAGTGCAGCAAAGAGGTCCCCAATTCTAATGTTAATCTACTTCATTCAAACAATAAGACTGAATGATGGATGTAAAATATGCCAAAAATTTGAATTCCAACTAAATTTTGGTTACATTTTTTTAACAAACCAAATTTGATAAAATATATTCAAAAAAATTGTATAACTTATCTACGTGAAGCTAAAACTTTGTACTGCTTTTTACAATAATTGCGCAGATGGAGGAGTATCAAATTTCGCAAACTTATAGTTTATATAGAGAAGAAGCCACGAACGCTATTTCTTTTTATTATGCATAAAAAATACATTATACCAATAAAAAAAAACATTACACGCACTACCTACGCTTTTGTTTGTTTTTACCTTGGCGAAATCTGTGATTATACTCGTAGAAGGAAAGTTATTGACAACAAATTATTATGCTAGAGTTTTGACCAGGGGCGACCGTATATTTAAAAACATGATTTAATTAATGATAAAGTAATTGTACTTAGTGTAAGATCTTCGCGATTCATGTATTCTATAATAAATAATTTATACTGTTTCAATAAAGTCTGGAATTTTTGAAAGCCTGCGTGGAGTGAGGTAATCCAAATATTAAGACACTTTCGATAATTAAATCTATTGTGGTGTGTAACAACCCGTGACCACTGACCCCGTGATTATATCTACATACACCATAGGGCTGCACCCCGGTCTGTTTAAAGGGGCCCAATCACTACCCTGCATGGTCTGTCTAGCAGTCCGCCACATAATACAGTATTGAAATTGTTGTTGCAGCTTTCCAGTTGTCCGGCAACACAAAGCAGGATGCCTCTTTGGTGCAGTATAGATATACGGCACCTTGATTTCAAGTATTTGGAAGGGTGGAGAGGGGTAGATGAGGTAAAATATATAAGTATTATCTATGATTTTCATGTTTCTTGTTTTTGCTATTTATGTAAATTGCTGGGTTGCGTTTTATTGCATTTTTCAACAACTTTCTTGTGTTTTTGAACTATTTTCAATAGGTTTATGTTAGCAATACAATTTTTATTGCATTTTCCAACTTTGGTTCTATAAGTGCATTTTTAGTGAAAAACATAAGTGATATTTTTACAAAAACATTAATATCTCAGGAAGTATACATTTTCTTGGCATAGGGATTCCAGAAGGGGTAAACATTCCTCTCTAACCTCCCCCTTCACCCTCTCCGTATATCTATAACGCACCCTACCTCTTGAGGCCTGGAAGCTCCGCTTATGCAGGACTGCCATGCAGTATAGTGAATAGGCTTCTTAAGAATATAGTAGGAAATAGGAACAAAAAAGACTTGGCTATTTGAATGCACTCCTATTATAGCAGGTGATCTGGAACTAAGAAGAGTTACTATAACGGCTACCCGTGGCAATGTTTGCTTTACGTAACATGTAAATGAGCCAGCAATGTTACACACACAGTGCATGGGCAACAGGGCTGTGAGTGACTAATGTATGCTGCAGTTTCTCCTCGGGTTTTGCCAGATTTAACACGTCCACACCTGGAGTATAATATTTATTGTAGTCACTCGCTGTTACCGCTACTTCGTTTATTAACAATTTTACCTTTAACTTTATATATTCTGAATTCTGAAAGATGTTGAGATACGCAAAAATCTAGACTTATATTATAAAAAGGTAGAGTGAGTTTGCACGTTCGGAGTAATTTCCAGTACTACTGAACCGATTTTGAAAAGTCTTTCACCAGTGTAAAGCTACATTATTCCCAAGTGACATATGCTATATTTAATTATGATTAATATTTTTTTTTAAATTTTTTAATGACCCCCGGTGAAGTGGGCAGGGGAACGCCTGCCAAATATTAAACAGCAATAACGTTCCACGCAATAATTGCGAACACCCTCGTACGAGGCACTGCGAGTGCTTTCCGCGTTTGTGAATTAATTAAAGATTACAAAACATAATTAACCCTTGATTTGCGTACGTGCATGTGGACGTATGTGCGTGCATGCGTGCTCTTGTACTTTTCAATGGCGCCTAGCAAAGTGGGCACGGGTCAGCAATTATAGGATAAAATGCAAGAAAACTTAACTTATTTATATTGTATTCTACCCATACTCCCTTAAGTCAAGACTATAAGTAGAATACCGAGCCCAGATCACCGTATTTTATGGGTATGGTGCCCATAAGGCTGGCTACGTTTCTTCACTGAATCGCCATACTAATCCGTGAGGCGACAACCAGCCTTCTTATCACCTGAAACTATTTCTTTTTAAGATAAACTTTCCAACATACATTTTTTACGTTCATATTGATTCGCCTTTGACCGTTGTTGTTGAATTATGAAGCGGTCTAAGATGGAACACTCCTACTTAGACGATATATATTCACTCGTAAAGACTCCTAGATTAAATTTGTCTGGAAAAATAGCCCGACAAAGAAAACTCTTGAAACGATCATTTATATAAGCATTTAATAACAGATTTTTATTAAATATTGGGATGTTTTCTCAATACACAGACAAATACTACAGTTATGTTTACTCGTATAGATTATATTATGTTTCCTGTTTATTCGGCATACAAATAGTTCTTATGAGACGAGGTAATCTCTAGTTTATTGCTATAATAAAACACAGATAAAATATTATTAGTCTACATCGCTTGAACATGCAGCTAACGAGCCCATTCAATGCAAAATCCGTTAATTCATGCCAATATTCGAATGATGGATGAGCACAGAGCACGCAAGAGCAGTAAGTATCAAAAACGCTTAAACGCATACAAAATATTACACGTTCCTAGTGCAGAAAGTTCAATACAACGATGGAAATTTTGTAGTTTATTACTTATAATATTTACCCTACAAAGAATCAGAAGTAGTGATAGTAATGATGGTTTATTTTCGACTAGCTAGTTCTTTCTTAATATTAAAACATATCCATAAATATTGAGATAAAGTTTACGAACTGAAAACTATGTTTAATTAACGAATGCTTTGTGCCACCATAACAATGTTTTTTTATCAAAAAGCGAAGAGATGTACCAAAAACTTTATATCGATAAATAAAATGAATAATTTCGAAATTATCGTTTTTTTAAAATTGCTAAGAAAACATCTTATGCATATATGCAGTTTATGGGTGTTTATAAACATGAAATAAGAATCATAGTGATCACAATCACATAGTTAAAACTTCAACGGATAAGTGGAAAAACGAATCGCAACGGACAAGTGGAAAAACGAATGGCAACGGATAAGTGAAAAAATGAATCGCAATGGACAAGTGGGATAACGAATCGCAACGGACAAGTGGAAAAACGAATCGCAACGGACAAGTGGAAAATCTTCAACTGACAAGTGACAAAATGATTTGCAACAAAATTTTAACTTGAAGTGTTAGGGACAGATTGTTAATGTACTTGTCCAATTTGAAAAACTGCCCGTAAAACTTCAAGTTAACATTTTGTTATAATTCATTTTGTCACTTGTCAGTTGGTAGATTTTCCACTTGTCCGTTGCGATTCGTTATTCCACTTGTTCGTTGCGAATCTTTTTTTTTTATGGTCATATTACGCAACATAAATATGAACCGGATACAAATACTTTGAAGGCATTCGGGCTTATCCAGTCGAAATTTATATAAATCACTTTTATCATGTGTTCAGTTATACAGTAGAATCCAATCCCGTCTGAAATAAATCACCTAACTATCGGACTAACGATCTTTGATTGACGATATTCCAATTAAGTTCGCTGTGTACATTGCATTTATTTGGCATATACAAATTAAAAATACAGTTTAAGTGAGTAATAGAATTGTTTATTAATTGAATTCCACCGCCATCTGGTAGAATGTATATGCCTAAGAAATAATAATCATAATAATCGGTAGACACACACACATATTCTAGATCCCCAAATTAAGGAAGTAACGCTTGTGTGAGACCATAGTAAATAACGGAGAAAAATCGTCTCCACAATTTATCATGCCAGGAATAGACCCCGGAACCTCTGCGTTGCAGTGAGGTGGGCTGGCAAAGACTTAGCCCTCTGAACCACAGAGGCCGTCAAATCAAGAAATGTGAATATAGCGGTCGTCATGGTCAAGGAGTGTTAATTTCCTAGACTTTGAATAGAGCAGCGGACAGTTAAGTAAATTCAAATACCTTTTAAAGCTCACAGAACGTGACAGCTTTATAGATAGATTTTGTACCGAGCGTACCTACTAATCACGTCATAAGTAACTAACTACAAGTAGAACAAGGCAAATAATGTATTAATTAATTATAAATATTATAAATTAATCAAATTTATTTATATCATGCCATTTTAGCTCGTGTTCTTTTATATGTAAAAATATCAGAATTAATTGAAGACATGAGTGGATGAAGGTGATAAGTCGCATCCCCCAGGGGGTGCCGCCCTGGACTCCCCCCCCGTCCAGGTAGCGGTACAAGGGGATGCGTCCCCGGGGCCCCGAGCCGCCACTGTCACATCCCCCTTCACTCCGTGACAGTGGTGTCCCACCTTTCCTACTCCAAATCCTAATGCCCTCCCCCTCCTTTTCAACCTCCTCCCCAAACACCCTTCCTTTCCGATGCGACCGCCAGCGTTGAGATCTTCTCCGCTGGCGGTCGAGGAGAAGGTGCGTGGTTCTGTCCCACGCACCCAGCACAACGTTGTGGTGGCGGCGGCACAGTGGCGGGGCGAGAGTCTCGTCGCTGTGCACTACGTCGAGCGTTATCTCGTGCGGTGTCGTGGTCACGTCTCGCGGCCGCATGGGACCGCGGGGCTTGCCTTTACCGGCTGGCCCAAGTGGATGAGCACCACAATAAAAAATCCCCTAATACCTAAGCTGCGGCGCAGGGCGAGAGGTTTTGAGGCCGGGGGGGGTAAACCCGGTCGCTACTGCGGACCACCCCAATTTAAGACGATAAAAAGTATAGTACTCGTGGGAACAGTTATGGAGAAAAATTTAAAAACAAAAACCGACGCATCAGTGCCTGCGAAGGGCGGAAGGGAAGGGACGTTCGTGGCGAGCCCGAGAAGGGCAAATCCAACCCGAAAGGGCCCGTGAAGGGCGGAGGAGAAAAGAGCATCTATGCTCGATTCTTATCGGCGATTTCCTCGCCGGAAGAAGCGACAAGTGCTTCTAAAGCTGGCTCCCGCACAATGCGGTCTGAGCCACTTCGCGAAGAGGACTTGTCCATATCCGGATTGTCGGAGGTTGAGGAAGAAATCTTCGATGGCCAGGTCCCACCGAAGATTCCATCGAAAGCTCCGGCGCCTAAAGTGCTGGAGGAAGAGTGCCAGGATGCTCCTCGGGTCACGAGGAGCAGAACGGTGGCCTCGTCCCGAATACCATCTGTGGACGAGGCGGGGAGCTCCATCAAACCTCCCCCCACCAAGGAAGACAAGGCCAGGGAGGTCGCGCGCAATGAGGCGCTGCGACGTTACCTGGCCTTAGACGACCTAGACGAGATGATGGAGTCGTCGTCACTCCCGTCCTCGTCGGATGACGAAGTAAGACCGGCCCCCAAACCCCCCGCCAAGGCTCAGGCCGCTGCCAAAGCGCCGGACACTAAGCGGGGCAGAGGCCGTCCCCCAACAACAGGGGAATATGTGGGTCTGGCGAACGCCAAGAAGGCACTCGTGGAGGCCCAACGCGCAGAGCTAGAGCTCCAGGCGGAAAGAGAAATCGTGAAGCAGGCTTCGGCGATGGCTACCGCGAGGGTGACCAGACTACAGACCGGTCCACCCCCTGCGAGCCAGGCCGCTCCCGATGTTCGTGTCGCCCACGCGGTGGGCCTCCAGCGACAAATCGCTGACTCGCTGGCGGTGGTCACAAAGGTGGCAAAGGTGTCGAAGGGTCTAAAAGGGACCCTTCAAAAGGCCCTAAAGAATGCGGCTGCGGCCATCCAAGAGGCCTCAGAAGAGCTCCTCAGTCGGACATCTTCCGATGAGGTCGCCCTCCTCCGTGCGGCAAACAGCCGCATGGAGGTAGAGATCGCGGACCTCCGGAAAGAGCTGAGGAGCCTTCAGGCGGAACTCATCCGGCCGCAGGCCGCTCCAGCGCCGCCACCGGTTGTGCCACCGCCAACCTTTGAGAAGACGATGGCCGCGAGCCTGAACCAGCTTACTCTCGCGATGGAGAGCAGGTTCGCGGCCATGGAGGACCAGATGCGCTCGGCCCGGCTTACACCCACACCAGGGCCGGCTCCCAGGTCAAGCCCTGCTCCTCGAGCCAGACCCACACCCCCGCCGAGCCCCTCGCTCATCTTTGGGCGCTCGGTTGAGGAGTTCCCTCCCCTTCCCTCCCGAAGGGAATCAATAGAGACTGCGGTGACGTCGGCTTCTGCGCCACCACCGCCCGCCTGTCCGGCGCCCCTCCCTTTCCCGGCCGTGGCCGAGGAGGGCTGGACGACGGTCAGCAAGAAGAAAGCCAGAAAACAGGCCAGCCAACCGTCGTCCGGCACACAGCCGGTCACGGCCGCCGCCAACGGGCCGACCACCCGCGCGAGGCAGCGAGGTAGAAGAAGACGCGGGGAAAAGGACAAGGGGGATGTGGCACAGGCTCCGGCCTCGCAGCCCCCCCCTCCTGCACCCCCAACGTCCAATAAAAAGGAGACAAAACCGAAAAAGAAGAGGTCCACGCGCTTGCGTCCCCCGAACTCCGCCGCCGTCGTCCTGACGCTCCAGCCAGGCGCGGCGGACCGAGGGGTGACATACGCGGACCTCTTCTCCAAGGCGAAAGCTCGAATTAAGCTGGCTGACCTCGGGATAGAGGGCGGCCTCCGCCTCAGGAGGGCGCGTACGGGGGCGCGGATGCTGGTGCTTCCCGGCGCCGACACCGCCCCCCTAGCTGACGCCCTTTCGGAGCGTCTGAGGCTTGAACTCTGTCCCGAGGACGTGCGGATCTCCAGGCCACGAGTCTGGTCACGTGGCGACGGTGTGCACCTCTGAGGTGGACCGCAGCGGGAATTGCTACCGCTGCGGACAAGCTGGGCACCTGGTGACCGGCCCCTGCTCAGCGAAGCCGCACTGTCCTGTGTGCGCTGCCGCGGGCAGGCCAGCCGGTCACCAGCTGGGCTCGAGGCCTTGTGGGGCCAAGCCCACTAGGAGAAAAGGTCAGGCCAGCCGGAAGGCGCCGGGCGACACCGCGGCCGCGACGGCCTCTCCAACCGTCGCGGAGAGCGGACCGGAGACGCCTGTGGCCAACTAAAAGTCACGGGCGGGCGGCAGCGGGCGTCGAGGTCTGGGGGATCCAAATAGACCTCCGCCCGCACTAATGCCGCGAGAGGGCGCGAGAGGCAGCCGCGCGTCCCTCTCAGGGCCGGGGAAACGTCATTCCCCGGCCCGCACACAGGTGAGGCCGCCTCTGTTTACGAGGCGGCCGGCCGCTGCCGGGGTTGCGGGTTAAGCTCACGCATGTACCGCGACCCCGGCGTTAGGCGGAAGGAAGGCTCCCATGGGGTTTTAGTGGGTATACCGGCAGCCGGTCGTATTGAACCGGCGTCGGGGAGCCCCACACACCGGCCGCGCATGATCCCCCGCGCGGCTGACGGTGCGGCAACGCATTTCCCCATGTAAAAAAAAAAAAAAAAATGATAAGTCGCATAATTCCAATTCTGAGTAAATCGAGATAAAAGTTTTACTTTTATTTGAAACTGAACTGAACTTAACACCTTTAGCAACGTTTTATTTCTTAAATATGCCTTATATCTATGGACTAAGGTCTGTAGTCATTTGGTATTGACTTATAATATTCACCTACGCAAAAAAAAACAAAAAACCGAATATGCGACATATCACCTTCATCCACTCACGTCTTCAATTGTAACATGTGTCCGCATCACTATTATGTTAATGATTGTGTGATTGACATAAGATTGGAATCAGCCACTCTAGGCGTCCCCAAGTTTGCACCACGGTTCTCGTATTTTGTCAACTAACTCCTATAAGCGACCAACAAGCTCGTTTTTTTATTGCAGGAGTTCAGCAGACAGACAGACGGCCCACTTGATGGAAAGCGGTCACCATCACCAATGGACATTTGCAACACCAAAAGTGCTACAAATGCGCTGCTGCTCTCCTAAGGGAGACTGGAACCTTGTCACTGATGCCGAAACACAACCCAAGGTTGTTATGGCGACATACTTTGAACAAGGGGTGATAACCATCCAGTCGGGCCAATGCCCTACCACCTGGCTGTCGGTTGTTTTGTCGCCTCATACGACAGGCCGCCCGGTCGTAGGAAATTGTATTCTTTCTCCGTTCCTGCACGGATTAATGCCCGTGTAGGTTGTTAGTTCACGAAACTGAAATAAGTCCTACATTAAGTATACTAAGATGAGGTCTCCCCTCCAGGAACACGTCTCCTCTATCAGCCGGCCCTGCGACAGATCGCCGAATTACCGCGCCACTACTAGATACCAATTCTTTCTTAAGTTTACCAAATCTTTTAACTATAGTTATTATCTTGATTCTTTTAAGGATATCCCACAGCTAAAAGCTCCAAATATTCAAAATATGTAATTTTCATTAAACTCTTTAGAATTACGAGATAACTAAATTAATTAGCTTTCCTTTACAATGTTGTTGGTATTGTGTCTTGAAAGCCTAAGATATTTAGTTCAGATAAACAGATATGAAAAACAATGAAAGAAACTAATTTCACTGGCACTAGTTCTGAATTATAAAACAAGAAATAAACGCTATTTCATTCGTTAGGAAGAAATCCAAAGAACTCCACAATATTACCACAGTACTTGCTTCTAGAGGCCAATGTATTTTACATTTTTAGCTAAACTATAAAACCACAGCATACAAAATATCCTCTCTAGCTTACCTTTAAAACAACAACATCACAAAATTTTATAGCGAATATTTTTAGCATGTGGCTATTAACGTATGCTAATACCTTTGTGCAGCGTGCATTCTAGTATTAAAAGCTTGCATTGAAACTATTCGAATATATTGATTTAATGGGCAGAGTAACTGTGGGCGGTGATATGTTAGGTCGGTTATTTTCCTCCCAACCAGGCACGTATGGTCTAATTTATTAAGCGCCACACCACCTAAAGCAACATTTAATACGTGAGGTGAACGTCTGAATATTATTCATTAAATATTAATATTTGGTATTTACAAGCAGACAGTTAAAAGGCGTGTGTGGTTAGAATTTATCACACTTAATCAAATAACATATCAACGCCCCCGTGCAATTAAACATTATTCGAAAAATTCTTATTTTAGGGGTAAAAATATGTTGCGTCTTTTAGACAGTTAGAAATGCTCCGTGCAATAAAAGATGTCATGACGATATTTTGGCGACCGAATGAAGAAATTCCGTAACGAAAATAAACCGAACACCTCTCACTCTGCCACTATGCGCGGTGACGGGGGCCTGAGGCGGGCGTGGCGAGCGGAGGCGTGCGGTGGCCACAGTGACTCGCGAGCTCTCATAGCAGTTCGAAGTATGTCAGATATTGCAAACTATGGACGTCAGGCTGCTCCGAAATCGGACGAATACGTAAGCAGCTGTTTGTGAGAAACTATATAGGTGTATAGGTATCTATCATATCTTTATGATGCCACACTCACCGCATGTGCGCCCCGTAAGTATGTATACATGTAGGTATATATGTATAGGTGATTTGTTTTCTTATCGGTCACCACGCTCAAAAAGTGTAACTCACTTAAAAATAATTATAATTGCATAAGTTGATAAAAAATGCTATGCAATAGCTTTACCGCGACAGTCCACGAGTGTCACAAGGAGCTTTATTTTTATTGCCTGAAGCAGGCAAACAGGCGGACGACTCACCTGATGAAAAGTGTCTACCGTCGCATATGGACGCTTGAATTTTGAAAATTTTAAAACGCCCTTCTTAAAAAAGGGAAGTTCCCTCCAGATCATTGTTGTACACGGAATAAATGTTCTAGAGAACCGTAGCGTAGTTGAGCGTGGGAGCACGAGGAAATAGGGGTGAATATCTCGTCGCTGGAGAGCGGTGCGGTTGGTTTGATGGAGACGTTGGCACCAGATCAAACAGTTCCTTGGAACACTCCTCGTTACACAGGCGGTAAAATATACACAGGTACGCAAAGTTTCTTCGAAGGCTAAGCGATTCTAAACCACCTGTTAGTATGGAATCGTTGATGATACGAACGGCGCGACGCAGGACGTCAAGATGCTAAGATGGTATAACGTTTATTTCCAGTGATAATAATAACGTAGGTTCGAATTCATTTTCCCTGAATATTTAAGCTTTAAAAATTCTGTAATTTATAACGTCATTAAAAACATTCGAAAGCCTCAAATAGGTTATATTATATATATGTTATAATTATAACGTGTACAATGTATGCATAATATTTTAAGTATTTATATATTTCCAAAAATTTTACGCAGAGCTTAAGTCTAAGAATTAGCTGTTGATCAACGAAAACCGGATCAAAATCGGCACAGTAGTTTTTACGTGAATAAATGTTCTCCGTCGTTTATATAGTGTATTCCACTTGCTTTTTTTAAATAGCATTAATGTACAGACAAGGCAAGTTTAGAATTTTATGATATTATAGATAGATCATGGTTGAGTTTATTCTAATAGGTATCGTTTCAACCGTATGTGTAGTCGTGAGAAAGAGAGTTACTCGCGCATTTTAGGACATCACAATTAATTGTAATATATATTATCATGTAAGACTTTCTGTATCTTGCCCTAAATAAATATTTTTTCTTTCTTTCTTTCGCATTTATAACATCAGTATGGACGACATGACATTGTTTACGATATTATTCAGTGTTTTTTTTTACCATAGGAATCCGATTGAGGACTAAGCCGCGACAAGGGCATAATCTTGGGGGGATAATTCGCGACCTAGTGTGGGATTCGCCAGATCGGGGGTGGCACTGGTCTGCCCAGTCAGAACTGGTGCCATGCTATTGCCACTCCCCGGTTAGGGATACCCACTAAAACCCCTGGGTGTTCCGTCCTTCGCCTTATGCCAGGGCTACGGGTATATGACCTAGCCTCTCCGCAACCCTGGCAGGCGTGTGGCCCGCAAGGCCTCTTCCACTGCCGGGGGACTACTTTACGTTAACGCACGTTTTACCCCAAAAGATTATACTTTGTCCCACATTTTTCCTATTTCTATTCATAGCGAATACAATGAAGGTTGTTTGTGTATTGAAAACCTTTTGTTTTCAAATGTATAACATCCGGCAAATAAATGCGAGTTATGTTTGTGGACTACAGCTATTTCATCACAATAGCTTGACCTTATCCTCATTTAAGTCATGTTTTAAACTATTTATTATAAACCATGGTTTTAAAAGCGGTATTTATTGTATTTGATATTTATTCCGGCGTTTCAGCAACTTTTCAATAGCCGTGATCACGGAAGACAAAACGTAGCTTTATCTTATGTACTAGTCACGAAAACTTATGAAAATACTGTATTTAACATTATACCTATATTTTAAGGAGTTTATTTTTTGTCAAAAATCAAACGAGGGTGTGCTAGTTTTTAGTCAAGAAAACACCTAGCATTTTGGGTGTCAGACTACGATTTTCTGGTGTATTTTTCCCGCTGAATATAAATTTAAAGTCGGAATTGGAGGACAATAAGCAAATATTCGAGAAAAACTCAAAACCATCAACGACTGTAAAAAGTATCTTGATTTTTGTCGGGGATTTTTTTCATTATTTTCTATAAAGAAAGTAAGAAAGAATTATAGTCACACGCAAATCAAGACACCTAGCACACCCAACTTCTTTCGTGGACCTGTGCAATTAATACGCTATTTGTATCCTCAAACCAGGGTTGCCAACCGTACTATAATATATAGTATTGTACTATATTTCAGCAAATTGTACTATTTAATAAAGAAAAATTATGTACTACAAAATGAAAGTACCTACTATATTTTCATTGTTAATTTGATTGACGCGCTTTATGATTATTTTTAAAACAATAGATCTTTGCAGGCCAACCAAAAAGTTGTAATAAGTACACATAGATAACGCAGTAATGAAATAAATAAAATAGATAATAAATAATGAAAAGTATATGTGTACTCTTTTTTTCACCGGTAACTCTCAAAATTTTTACATACTCAAAAAGGTGACAACCCTACATAAAACCCATGACGTCATCGCTGGTAAGCTCATATAAAATTAGCAGACTACGATATTTTCTAAAATAATAAAAGTGTCTGAAATCCATTATCAACAGCCCTATACTAAAATATTATCTAATAGATATTGGAAATATTGTACTCACCAGCCAACGACATATAACTATCAAACTACACTCACCTACAAAAGAAAAGGACTGAGACAAATGCATACAATAACTCTAAGTATATTAAAACCCTTTTTGGACGGTGAGGTAAAAAGCCTCATTGCTATGCGTCTAGCCGCCGTCTGTAATTTCAACCTTCTCTAACATTCAAACAGCATACAATTACCCTAGTTTTATTTATTCTGTCTTCGTGAAATAGAACTGTCTTTACTTTATATACCAACAGTTTACTGTTGGATTATTAAAACTCAATTGAACTATATCTAAATATTATACTAAATGTTGGGTATCAACAGTTTACTAGAAAACCTAACTCAATTGAACACAATTTTACAATATTCATAAAAATACCTTATATCATGGTATTCGATGAAACCATAATCCTTTTTGGATCACGTGTTTTATTACATTTGATATTTAAATTATTTGTAATTCTTTTAATGGCTGCCTTAATAGTTTACTTTCACTTATTTGTGCTAATTTTCTAAGTATTAAAACGTCTATCTATTGTCAATCGCTGATTCCTTTATGTTTATGGCCAGCGTTTAAATAAAAGACGTCATAAACCGTTTGTATTTTTCAAATTTGGCTGCACGTTCTTAGAAACCATTTAGGCTTACAAGTTTCAGAATTCCAATTATTGAACTGTGGAGGTTTTTTTACTAATTTACAAATGTAAAAAGCCGGCCCGGTAAAACAGAGTTATTTTAGTTTCAACTGCGTTCGCGGCGTTATCAAGTATTCGGAGATATTTATATACATTCGAAGGGGAAACATAACATCAATATACTGCGCGTTTTGTCTTATTACGATCTTTTTGTATTTAGTTGGGTTTGAAAGAACTGTTAATTACGTGTATGCACTTCTAATAAACTACCTAATATAAATAAATAATTCCAACGACATTTTAAATCAGAAATCCCAAAACTCGTAGAAATACTAATGGAAATATGTTCAAACAAAAGCACAATTCTGTTAATTTAAACAATAAAAGGGAGAAATTGATACAAAAAAATACTAAGTACTAAAAAAGAAAAAAAATTAAGTTGGTCACAAAATTTCAGAACAGAAGAATGAAATCGTCGTCTTATCTATCTGTCTTTGTGTATCACAATAAATCTAGATGAAGTGAACATTTAATATATAATGATAATAACAGCCCATAAACATTCCACGGCTGGGCTCGGACTTACCATTTCCAGGGGAATGGGGAGTGCGCTTCTCCAAAGCAGATTTTCTTTTATTACAGAAGTTCAGCAAACAGGATGACGCCTCACTTGATGGAAAGCTGCTACCATCGCCTATGGACATGTGCAACACCAAAGCTGCTACAAACGGCTGCTGTTCTCTTGATGGAGACTGGAACTTGGTCACTAATGCTGGAACACAAGTCAATATTGTTAAGGTGGCATACTCCAGATCACGGGTGGTAGCCATCAAGTCGGGCAAATACCCTGCCAACTGGCTGTGAATTGTTTTGTCCCTTCGTACGCCTCATCACAATGTTTTCCTATACTGTTAGCACTCATTCTATTCATTCGCTACAATAGTCCTACACTGACTGGGGCTTGTCCTTGGGTGCATTTTATATGGTGTACGTGTAGACAGGAACGAATAAACGCCGGTCACTGTCACGCCATATTTAAATTAAATTTCTCAAGGGCTTCTACGTGTTGGCCTTCCCAAGCCCTCTAAAAGTTCGGGCCATTTTTGTGGCCCATGGTTTGCAGAGATCTATGTGTATAATGTTATGTAAGTATATTTTTCTTTCAAATATATTCATATTAGCTGCTTTTCAATAAAACCAAAATATCTTTTTACTTATTGCATGAACATTGAACCTTTTAAAGTAATTCAAGGTCAAATGCAAAACTCGTGTAAAACCATAATGCAAAAAGAACACAATTTTAAATCTGGACCCATTCACAGATATAAAAATATTTTGAATGTAGATGTTAATTTTCAAATGAAAATATTTCAATTCAGCAGAATTTCGTGTAAATGCGCCATATGCCGTCAGTGCATGCGAAGCTTATTTTGTCAAATGGCTCACTACATTTCGTTGTAAATAAACGTAAACCATGCAATTTCGGCGGATTACGTTGTCATATAACTTCACATAAGCTAATAGGGTTTATTCGAAAATTGGGAATTTAACTTTATGACCAATGTTCAAGCATTAAAAGCAAGCTCATTCTATATTACTACTAGGTAGTTGTAATTTGAAACAGTTTGCTAGTGAGGTCACTGTAGTGGGGTAACATGCTAGTTAAAATAATGATAGACTATAAAAGAGAGATATGACTTAAATTCTTGGATGAATAACTTTATTGCATATAAAATTAAAGTACAACGGGCGGTCTTGTCGCCGAAGTCGATTACCTCCAGACTACCTATACAATTATAATCGACTATATTATTTAGTGACTTAAATAATTATTATTAAATGGAAGATTACAATGTATATTTATTTGCATCGTCATAGTTATATAATTAACGTTATCATTATTTAAATGTAGACTAAATGTAATATATTTGTAAAAATATTTCTTCAATTGAATAGAATGTCATGTTTACCAAGTAGTCAAATAACTTTAATCCTATAAATTTTAAATGAATTACATTTTCTAATGTCAATGGGTAACTTATTATAGATTTTTAATGACATTGCAAATATGCTCCGCGAAAATAATGTCGTGTTAAATGTTTTATTACATTTTAATGTGTCGCATCGGCGATTCTTGCAGTAGATAAGCAGGAGCTGCACCATCTTTGATCTATCGATCCATCGACCCTCCTGGCTCGATTCAGGTTGCACATGGCACTAAATTTTTACTTTGGAGCTAGCAGTTCGTACACAATTGAAGGAAAGTAAATGTTTTGTCACGTAATTACAACAAGTTAATAAGTTTTAGATAAAATATAAGCACGCGCCGTGGTGTGGTCTTCTCCAAACGTTAAAAGGTAGTAGTAATGTCCAAAATAGCTACATACATACATAACTTCACGCCAGGTCCCTTGCGGGGTAGGCACGAACAACAGAGCGCCATACAGGCTTATTCTTACACACCTCACTTGCTTCTTTGACATTCATAGCTCTTGTCATGCACGCTCGTCTGTTCTTAAGGCTCCTGACATCACCTTCTGCTAATACACGATCAATATCATCATTGAAGGTGTGTCGTGGCCTTCCGCAACTTCTGCATCCATTCAGTTTTGCATTGTATATCTGTTTAGTCATTCTTTCATCATACATTCGTTCCAAAATAACTGTCTTTTTTAAATCGTTTTTGGTTTTTTTTTTAAACATAGCTGTTCTTATTCTGCTCTGCATTAGGCTCGCTTTACACACAAAGAGGGTATACAGCAAAATTGATGGAACCATGTACTTCAGTAGGCAAGGACCGAACTTATTAAATTACTGCCTAACTTTATTACCGCATTACGTGCGAAATTCTTTAAATATTTCATATGGCTTAACACTCGCCCTGAAATGTAATTTTTAAACGCATAGAAAAGTATTGATATTCTTTTGTTATTGATATATCAAATTATTTTTCCTACTCGTATATTGCCCTATTATGGTTATTGTAATTTTTGTAAGCAGAGTGGAGTAGCGGCTTTCGACAAACCCACACGCCCCCCTTAAAAATGTCAAACATAGTTTCTTATTTAAAATACTCGACACGTCATCTACCGAAGGTATAATACGGCCGACGTAACTTGGCAAATGTGAACATAGGCTCTGCGAACTTTAGAGCATGTACACTCGTGTGATGAGTGGGCATACGACTCGTCAGTGAATACAATTGGTCGCCCTTCATCCCTGTATTTTTTCATTGCTATGTACTAATTGGTCAGTGTATTTTCTTCACGAGTAAATATTTTGTCGCGTAATTACAACAAGTTAATAAGTTTTAGATAAAGTATAAGCACGCGCCGTGGTGTGGTCTTCTCCAAACGTTAACAGGTAGTAGTATGTTCAAAATAGCTACATACATACATAACTTCACGCCAAGTCCCTTGCGGGGTAGGCTCAAACAACAGAGCGCCATTTAGGCTTATTCTTACACACCTCACTTGCTTCTTTGACATTCATAGCTCTTGTCATGCACGAGCATCATTTGCTTCACCGAGACCATCGATTAAGCAAATATGGCGTGACAGCGTAACAAATAAACAAACTCGTGAGAGTTTGTTTGTTTATTCGTAAATGTGAAGTTACAAAAAAAGCACCTTCTATGTCATTTTATTCTTTTTGGGGAAATAATTTTGGGCGTCTTTCTTTATTTTCTTTTCTATTTAAAAAAAAACTTATATACTACATTTACAATATTAGTTAGAATTTACGTAAGCCAGACTTATTTAAAGACTAACGTATACAAGTACATTAAGTAAGCCTTCTGGGGCGGTCGAGCGGTCTTGTTATTTATTCTGTGTGAAATGTCGGTTAGCCGGGCGGGTTAATTTCTATGCAAATGGGCAAGCGCCGGTCGGAGCTTGTGCGGCCACAGGCCACGACGCGGCCCACAACTAGTACCATTGCTTTCCAAGTAATTCTGAATTTGTAACAACCTTATAAACATACACTTTAATAAGAACAAATACAATATAATAAGGAAATTTATATAAATACCCGCGACTTTATCAGCCTGGAATTTAATTTAATTTGCCGGTGCGGCGGTAACCAATATCATTTTTTTTTCTAAAATACAAGTAGCCTAAGTTATAGCTTGTAACATCAGCTAGCTGCCAGTGAAAGTCCCGTCAAAATCGGTCCCGCCCTTTCAGAGATTATCTGTATAAGCAGATAGACAAAAAAAAGTTTTTTTTCATATAAATACCGTATACGTTTTCATATGCATTTAGTAAAAAGATATTATTTTGACATTTTACCCTTCCCTCCTGTACTAAAACTATATATACACTACACTACCAATATTTGAAATCATTGTCAGAAAACACTACCTGCAATATACCTAATAATATGTAATCGTACACAATTTTGTAATTATTTATTATACAGATACGAAAAAAGCTAAACTAACTTTAAAATAAGATTAAGTACAGAAATTAACTGAGTAATAAATAATAAAACAATCCTCTAAATAAACCTAGCTTAAAAATAAAAATAAAAAACATGTATCAAAGCCCGTCCAGCCCCACCAGACCACTGTCGCTGAGCGTTGTACCTACAAAGCTGGCAGCATTACCTCGCTGGATACAGAGGCTAATCCTTTATATTCCTCTATATGGATAGGGGTGATGGTTCACAAAGTCTTTGTTAAATTTTTCACTGATGTTAAAGAAAAAGAATCATCATCATTCCCAGTTGCTTTCGGAGCGATCGCTTCAAAGCCTGGGCTCTGCTTTCCTACTTTTTCTCCTCGTAATTTTTCTCTAGGCGTAATATGAATCCAACGTTCACACAAGCTATTTTCTTTCACCTTCTTCCAAAGATTTAGGGTCGATACAACCCGCAAGAGTTAACGTGAGACTTCGCTCGGATGACGTAAGCGCAAGGTACTGACGCGTCGATGGCAAGAGCGGTAAGAAGGCGGGGGTCGGGAGGGGAGCGCGCATACCGCTCAGGTCTCAAGTTAACTCTTGCGGATAATACAATGTGTCTATTCCCTCCATACAACCCTGTTCTCGCATATATGTCCTCTGTCACACCATAAATGGTCACATCATCCTCACACAATCACTCCATCTCTTTTTGCCCTACCTTTACATTGATAAGTTCACACAAGCTATTTGCATTAAAAGCTCCCGTTTCGTATAAAATTTATTCACTACGAATTAAAAATATAAGTTAAAAGAAAATGTAATGTTATGTAGCCGCATAATTTAGATAAGTGTCTCATTTTCTCACAGCGGAAGCCCCCAAGGAGATTTCTTTGTACATTAGCTCATCCTCTGATTAAACTTTTTGTGTAATGAGATACAAGTTATTGCGAACACGAACCGCTATTTTAAAATACTAAAGCATATCTTTAGGCATCTGGGGACTTAAAGACAAGATTTTTGCGGTTAATAATAAATAAAATTATAATGAATGAGACATCTTATACTAATATATAAAGCTGGAGAGTTTGTTTGTTTATTAGCTTGAGCGCGCTAATGTCAGAAACTACTGATCTGATTTGAAACTCTTTCAGCGTTAGATAGCCCATTTATCGAGAAAGGCTATAGGCGATATATCATCACGATAAGACCACTAGGAGTAGAGCACAAATGAAGTATGCTTCAGAATCGGGGGGATTTTCTAACTATTTTTTTAACTATTCCACGCGAGCGAAGTCGAGGGTAGAAACGAATATAGGTATAAAGAGAAAGAAAGCCATAGTAGCTTAGTGGCTAATCTCAAATTCAAGCTACAAAACAATGGGACTGGAAACTTTTCCGGAAAATAAGCACAGTAAGCAGTTTATAATAATAATCTTTATTTGCCAGAATGTAGTACAAAAGTGATAAGATAAAGTCCTATTACATTACATTCTACCATTTTCATGGTGTGCAAAACTAATCATAATATATATGTAAATTAATTTAATAATTGTCATTTATATTAATTTTAAAAAAAAGGATCCGTCTTCTTTAACACAGCTATTTTACAATCAACGAAATTATTTATTAAAATGTAATTAATTTCACTATTATCATTCCTTTGGATGTATACATATCACCTATAATTTATTTTTAAATGTATATGTAAATTGTATGTCAATCAGTTAATCTACATGTCATGCCTATATGTATAAATTAAATTAATATTATTAAATAAAAGTCAATTATATCACATTTGTGCTCAGGTACTTGGTTTTTTGTCAATAAA
Source organism: Dendrolimus punctatus (assembly GCA_012273795.1). Taxonomy (NCBI): domain Eukaryota; kingdom Metazoa; phylum Arthropoda; class Insecta; order Lepidoptera; family Lasiocampidae; genus Dendrolimus; species Dendrolimus punctatus. The sequence goes on from CM022527.1 coordinate 6,481,855, forward strand.
TCTAGGTCACAATAAGATTTTGGAATAGTCATTTTTTATTATTATTACATAGTGTTTATATTTATTTTATAGTCAAAAGTTTTCTAACTAAATGTGAATATTGTTGCAATTATCACATGCTGGTGAAAATGGAATATTTTGTGATAAAATTTTCACATCGAGGTAGCCAAAAACCTGTCAATCCGCCTTGGACAAAAATGGCGGGTATATTTTATTGCCTCAAGCATGCCAACAGGCAGAAGACCCACTTTACTTAAAGTGGTTACCGTCGCATATAGGCGTTTGCAACACCAATGGCATTGGCAACGCTATACCATCCTCAGTTATGTTCTTAATTAATTTCTATTTAAAAAGTGTTAAGCAATAGACAGTGTCTAGTATTTAAGAAATTAAAGAGTATAAACTCTTCAAAAAAATAAACGTCAGACAAACCCGGACTCGTGTAACAGTTGTCATTTTCAACACAATTAAAACTTAATACTGCAATGCAATATATATATAATAAACTTAATCACCAATAAAGTGTAGTAAAGTTTCAGGATCAACTGAAAGGAGATGTTATGCTATGCAGTTTAATTTTCAAAAAATGTGTAAAATTACTCTAAAATGATAATTATTCTAGGATGATAGTTTTTGAGTAATAGTTATGTGTTTTGTGAGAAATGTGAACTGTATAGTCAAATGTAGCCTTTTGTCACAAGAACTCCGTTGAATGACACTAGCTGATTACCTACAGTTCAGCTGTGATACACATAGGTTTAAGGAAATGAAGAAACTATATTGTAAACTAAGATCTGGCTTAAAGGCCTAGCTGCCAAGCCATAAACTTAAATAAATAAAACTCCATGCTATTTTACAGAATGCTTTTATCAATAAATGAAATCCCTAGCTAGTGAGGGGAATAAGATCGATAACAGAGTACCATCGCAAAATGACTGACGGCGCTTCTACAAATGAGTCGATGTCATAAAATTTAACGCGCCGCCCGCCGCAGCCGCTGATAGCGAGGATGCCGAAAGAAAATGCCTATAAAGCGAATTGATGGACCGCCCCGAGCGCACCAGTAATGTGCCAGCCTCGGCTCGTGTGTCCTCGCCTTTATGGGAAGAGTGCCATGATCTAAATTAAAAGAAAAATCGATCGGGGCGTATGTATTGTAAGCTCTGGAGAGATCGATCAAGTATCTGTCGCACTACGTATATTGTAATTTCTGCAGGAGTGACGATATAGTGTTCTTTGTGGGGCTATAAATGTCATAAAAATGGGAATTCAATCAAACTTGCCCTACATTTCAAAAATAACTTAAGGATCCTTTTCAAGTTAGATTTCGATAAAAATATTTTTCAAAATGTATCACTTCATAATTCAAAAGATAGATGATAAAGCACATTTTTAGTGTTTTGGAAGCAAATAGCTTGACGTAGAAAATTCATATATTTAAAGGAACAATATCAAAAATTTTCGCGATCCTGACTTACTATTAATATCCCATATGAATATTCACTACACACACTGAAACAAAAAAATCATCTTCAATTACATGTAGGGTTCGATTAAATATCTTTATTTGTATTCTGCAACTTCACTATGGCAATATACAGCGCCATATGGCGTTGGTAGGATTGCCAATAATGGATAGTAGGGAGACTAACTTTCATGCTTCGAGGCTGCACTGACTATACGTGCTGATCACCAAGTCGTGAGCCTTGCAGCGAGTCTTCTGGCTTACCTCCTTTCAGCCTTCGATATTATATGCATACACACAACGCGGTAAAACTACGCTGGTCGGCAATTGGTGGTGGAAGATATGCTTGTTATCCAACAAGGGTCGACAGCAGACTGACTCGTAAAGACGAGCAGTATCAGTACAGTTGCAAGTATGATAGTGATAGTCGTAATGAAATGTAAGATGGCGGCTGGGAAAAGTGATTGGATAACGCGGTTAGCAAAAACGGGTAGTTACGGAAATAAATTGACAGGACAGTATTTAAAACTCATTAGTTTTTCGGGAAAGGTTACTATGACGTACACATATAGATGGACTGAGGGGACGTGACGATTTTATATGGGGTCCATTTTCTAGTAAATGACTAAGGTACCCTAAAACCGTCTCCTTGAAATCGCTAGATACAAATCACCACGTACTTCTCATTATTTTAATTAATAAATCCAAAAGTATAATACGTTTTATATCAAAACAGAGACCAAGACTGACGTTATCTGAATCACTTGTGTTTTAACAACATCTCATTAAAATATTCAACAAAATTACCGTACAAGCTACAACATACGTTACTTAACTGAACTTACTTTTTATTTGTAATAACAGTTACGGTAAGTAACAACACTTATCTCACATCAAACAAAGTACCCGTATGTAACATTTCAATAGATATTTTATAAAACAATTTCTGCAAGTGCTTGGCTTTTCTGTTTTAAATGTATTTTGTCATTTTCAGAATTTCGTAGCAATTTATCCAAAAACAGAAAACCTATAAAATTAACATGACCGTCGTTTCGTCCGTCTGTCTGCCTGTTTATGTTTTATTCATTTCCTAGGAAATTATTAGGTCTGTATAGATTAAGATTAGTTAGGTTAGAAAGATTTAATCTAAGCAATATAATATAAATCGTGAATTACAGGTAATAATATTGTGTACAAAATTGTTTAACACACCCTTGCATTTTTTTCTTAATGGGTATCGGATGCAGTTAGATAGATGATCTTTTACTAAGGAACGTTTAATGGAAGAGAGTTGGTCTGAAAGAGAGTGTCCGGGTGAAGGTAAGGAAAGGAATGCTCCGGTGGTTCGAGAATGTGGAAAGAATGAATGATGGAAGAATGACTAAACAGATATACAATGCAAAAGTGGATGGATGCAGAAGTTGCGGAAGGCCACGACACACCTTCCATGATCAAATTGATCATGTACTAGCAGAAGGTGATGTCAGGAGCTTTAAGAACAGACGAGCGTGCATGTCAAGAGCTATGAATGTCAAAGAAGCAAGTGAGGTGTGTAAGAATAAGCCAAAATGGCGCTCTTTTGTCCGTGCCTACCCCGCAAGGGACCTGGTGTGAAGTTATGTATGTATGTTTAATGGAAAACTCGGAGGCTCTTTTCAAGTTTTGCTATTTTTGAAATTTTGACACCATTTTTGAAAATATTCATTGAAGACTTGAAAACGGACGGCCGGTATTAACAAAAACTAATGAGGGGTTTTTGAGACATCTGGCTAATAGGAACTTTTGAAGACTATTGAAGACCATCGCAAGTCATCGAAAAAATTGTGAGTAAAATAATTAGGGCAATTACAAGACATTCTATTTTCAAATCAGTACATATACACTAATGGGTATTATTATTATTATTTCAGTTCTTATTTCATTGAATTAAAGTTCGAAATTGTATAATAATAATATATAGTTGTCAGCATTTTGCCTTGCCACTTCTTTTCTCTTTTCTTTTCTCTGCCTATTTTACGTGTGGCTCTCATCCGCAGAGTCACTTACGATAAGGAATTTCCTTTAAAAAAAGCAGCACTGTAAGACAACTGTAAAATACTATTGCAAGTATTTTCTTTCCCTAATATATTTTTGTTACTTGTCTATAGGAACCGAAATTCAAACTGCGAACGATTTTACTTTTATTAAAATTATCTGGACTACCCTACAACGCAGCAAACCCTGCCCACTTACGTGGATTAAACGGAATCCAAGTGTCCCCAATAATTTAAGGGTTGTTCCTACTAACCGCTGGGTAACAAAGTTTTATCTGGAGCGAGCACAGGGAAAACGCCTAACTGGTAATCCTAATTAATTAGACGGGATGTGGCCTCAGACATTACACGAACTAACACTGCTATACCAAATTGTAACATAACACAAATCAGTTCATAATACACCTTAAGTTAAAGGCTTTAAGAGTCATGTAAGATTCATTTTATGTTTGCATGTTGCGTTACGCTCAACCGGCAAATGGGACGCTGTACGAGTATACTACAGACTTTCTACTATTATTATATCTATGTTTAACTGATCTAGGTCCGGTCGTGCTATCCTGTGGCGTAATATAACTGCAATGTTTTGTTTGTTAGAATAGTTTTTGATACTAAACTTGTAGGTTTATTATGTCTGGGCCCAATTAAAAGAAAAAATTAACAGTTGATAATTTTGGTCGTGGTGCTTAAAAAGCAAACGTATTTTTAGACTCAAATTTTCTTGGTAAATTAGAATAAGATCGGCTTCATATCTGCAAGTTTCGTTCGCGTAACCCACTAAAGCAAAGCGTGTTCTACGATTATGAATTTCGTTGTCATTCGTACACAGACGAAGAATAGTAGAATAGAGGCCTAAAAAGCGTGGAGCATGAGGCGGCGGAACTTTGTCGCGGACGTCGAAAAGGGGCTTGCAGGCGCCGCTATGCCCATCTCCTCCCTATGACTTAGTGAGACTCACTAAGTCATAGGGATTGGGGACCCTCCCGGCATGTCATATGCAATGCTCATGGGGTGTCAGCTTCCATTGAGGCGTCACAGCAAACCATACCTATGATTACGGTCCCGTGGCACCTAATTACGATGTGGAGGGACGTTGGAACGTTTACTGGGTAGCAGGCGGTCGGTGATCGCAACTCCTATCATCAAAAGCAAATGTGTAGCGCCCGCCATCGGGAGTCCTACGTACTCCTCGTTGAACTCGTTGAAAAAGTCTAAAAAACCGCTTTCGCAGACCCGTATTACGAGTATAACAAGTATTATATTAAAGTGACTCTATCTAATATATAAAATTCTCGTGTCACAGTTTTCGTTGCCGTACTCCTCCGAAACGACTTGACCGATTCTCATGAAATTTTGTATGCATATTGGGTAGGCCTGAGAATCGGCCAACATCTATTTTTCATCCCCCTAAATGTTAGGGGTAGTCCACCCCTAAATTATTATTTTTTATTTTTACCGGGCAGGACGTCGTCTGTCGGGACAGCTAGTCTAATATATAAAATTCTCGTGTCACAGTTTTCGTTGCCATACTCCTCCGAAACGGCTTGACCGATTTTGATGAAATTTTTTGTGTTTATCCGGTATCTATGAGAATCGGCCAACATCTATTTTTCATCCCCCTAAATGTTAGGGGTAGTCCACCCCTAAATATTTTTTTTATTTTTACCGGGCAGGACGTCGTCTGGCGGGACAGCTAGTACTATATACATATGTCTTCCAACTAGCGGTATGTCCAGAGACATATCATTTTCACTAACAGCGCGTATCATTAGTATCACAACGTCCAAATTGCTCTGTTAGCTGTTCTTTAAGGCGACCGCGGTCGTTGTGGTCGTGGCGAAAACGTCACTAAGGACGTCATCATTTTCGCCCACAACGACCCATGTCAAGAGGTGGGTCGAATAACCGTTCCACTTGGGTTTACGATGGTAACGCCGGCAAGCAAGTGGAACGGGAAAAATTGCGAACGTAGTCGTTGTGAGTCTCTAATGGGGGATCCATTAGAGATCCAGCCTAAGCGATACATTGGAGCTTTTCAATCTTATCCCGCCGTCTTCCTTCCATCATCGGACAACCAGATGCACTGGCATGCGGCACTGCTATATGGTGGACATACCACCTTTACGAACAAAGCGCTTTGAGTCCACCTTCATTATGCGCAGCGCCAAGGAGTGGAACTCACAGCCGGAGTCTGATTTTCCCGAAACCTACAATCTGGGTGTCTTCAAGTCTCGTGTGAATAGGTACTTTCTAGGTAGGCGTGCTCGATCTTAGACCATATCTCCGCTCAAACCGAGCGCGATACTGGTCAAACGAGAACCTATACGTTATTTAAAATTAAAATACTGCAAAAGCAACCGCTTTAGGCCCTCAAGAACACATAAGAATAAAGACTATTAAAGATCAAATTATTCAACATTAGTTATAATTCTCAATAGGAAATAACAGATTATTCACACGAAACATTTATTAATATTAATTAAGTAAGACGGTTTTAATGACTTCATCAGAGTTGGTGAGCTGTAGTTAATCATAACAGTGGTTAATTGACCGTGTAAGAGCGTTCGGCTCGTTTCAAAACCACTATTTCCAATCAGATTCGCATCCAAGGTTTATATACATTTTTGAGGATTTTTTATTAAATTTACTATTCTTAACAACACACTTATTTGAAGCTCAAATCGAGAGATATTTCTTCTTATCATCCAACAAAAAGCTGCAGCCCGTCAAACAACTCACTAATTATTATTTTATCACTAATTAAAATTATATTTATGATGATGTTTGGAAATATGACGATAACAAGGTATTTTAAATTATTCAAGCATAATATAATTATTTAATGTGCTTGTATTATTATTAGGAATGACTTTTCCATTATTTCATTGCCTTATTATTAAGCTATAATAATGTTGTATTCGATTTTTCTTTTGTATTATATTCATTTTAGTTATACATTTTGCAATTAATGTTAATTATGTTTACAAATGGTCTCATATACGTTTGATTTAGGAGGTGGGGAATGAAAATCAGTGCTGTGTCAGATCACGTTGCGGCACAGCAATGTACTGAGTGCCAACCTCATTTTTGGAACTGCGGCATACAATTTCTGTATGTTTTCATTTAATTGCTTTTGCATGCTCTTCTTATTACGTACTACTTTGTTTAGGAATTCATAGTGGAATGTATCAAAAGTCCAATCAGTCATTTTTATGTTTGTATGTATAGCTTCTACAGGGTGACTGGCTGAATACGAAGGCGTGTGTTATTAAAAGTAATTGAGCTGGTTAAGCACTAAGTGGAGAACAGGAAGACACATTCGTACAAGGAAATGTACTTTTAACTGCTCTAAATTAGAACAGGAACATCTTAATGAGAGGAAAGATAAGTCACATGTTTACCTATTTGCTCTTTTTAAGATGTAGTATTGACAAAGTCCAAATAACCCACCATAAAATTCACGGACTGTTTTCTGACGAAAATTTCTAGCATGACAATTAGATATTTATCTATAATATTATAAAATTCTTAACATGCTGTGTACATAGTGAAGCTATTTAAAAAACAACTTTTATACACTATGTAAACGATGGCGAACACGATTTTTTAGATTCCTTGTCTGTTTGTTCGGGATTCACGTAAAAGCTATTGGGCCGATTTCGATGCAGTTTTCGCTGATCGACAGCAGATTCTTAGATTTATCTGTGCTACTTTTTATCCTGAGAATCCTACGGGAAATTTTTAGGAAATGATTTAAAATGACTAGATTTTAAAATATAATCGAATTTCAATTTAATTTTTTTACTGATGGACAGCATATTAAACTACTAAGTCAAACAAGTCTTCTTATTAAGTGTAGAAGTCAAGTATATGAGCTTTTTTAGTAGTAATGTTTTTTTACAAGACGAACCGTGTTTTTTATTTAGAAATTAGGTCACACTTATGGACTCAAATTATGAATGTGTAGGCACGGTATCTCTGTTTACAGTCTCCATTCTTGAATACACAGGGACAAGCGATTAAAGTTACCTTTCCGGGGTCATTAAACCTATCTCAACGCCCACGCGCATTAACGGACCTAGCTAAAGTCAATACGAACTTATACACTGCACTTTGTATAAACTTTCTATGCTCGAAATATGTGCCACAAAAAATTGTTTGACTTAAAAGAAATAAACAGTACCGAAATGGTTATGTTGCTCTTTCAATTTGTTGTACTTATCCGTTGGGTTGCAAGGTCGCAGAAATTTTATGAGTATTATGGATTTTTCTACGTGACTTCAAACACATACCTCACAAATTACATTGCACATTTAAGGACAAAAATTATTGTATTTCCTTTCAATCGTTCTCGAAATTAAAAACGAAGACGTAAGTGGATGAAGGTAATATGTCGCATATTCGGTTTTTTGCTTTTTTGCGTAGATGAATGTTATAAGTCGATACCAAATGACTACAGACCTTAGACCATAGATATAAGGCATATTTAAGAAATAAAACGTTGCTAAAGGTGTTAAGTTCAGTTCAGTTTCAAATAAAAGTAAAACTTTTATCTCGATTTACTCAGAATTGGAATTATGCGACTTATCACCTTCATCCACTCATGTCTTCAAATATAAATGTCAATTTTGAGTTCCGCCCGTTGAAGGTTAAAGGTTAGGTTGTAACAACAATCAAACATCTCATTTCCCACTTTATAAGTTTATAGTCAAGTCCAAGTTTAATCATTTATCTTTAGTTTTAATATTCATAAGCTCTTAAGCTTTATACAGCTTGTGAGCATACTGCAGCAACTAAGGCATTTATCACGCACATAATTTCGCTGTATCCGTGCAGGAACGGAGAAAGAATACAATTTCCTGCGGCCGGGCGGCCTGTCGTAAGACGTGACAAAACAACCCACAGCCAGGTGGTAGGGCATTTGCCCAACTGCATGGCTACCACCCCTGGTCTAAAGTATGTCGCCATAACAACCTTGAGTTGTGTTCCGGCATTAGTGACAAAATTCCAGTCCCTTAAGAGAGCAGCAGCGCATTTGTAACACCTTTGGTGCTGCAAATTTCCATAGGCGATGGTAACCGCTTTCCATCAAGTGGGCCGTCTGCAGGTCTGCTGAACTCCTGCAATAAAAAAATATATTAGTAGGTTCATTTATGACTTTAATTGGGATGAATCAATCAAAGCAGTCCACATAAACATAAATATGAATTAGTCAATGTTATTATATACCACAGTATACTTTTCGTTCGACCTTTACATTTTACTACAGTAAAATGGTGGTTGAAAGGTACACCTTTCAACTAAATTCATTTATTTTGTTAATACGTTGAAAATCAGCGTTACCCAATCTTAATCGTATTGTAAAATTCAAAATAGGAAAATAAATTCCGATACAGAAGGAGACCAAAAAATTTTATTATTTAATTAAACTAATTTTAATTAAAACATAATCTTAAACTAAAGAAACAATAAAATTAATTTAGTTGTAAATATAAAATATATAATATCTTAACATAAACCTAAAAATAATAATTTATATTTAGCTTTTGAATGCAGTTAATGTAAATATAACCGTCTTAAGTGCAAAGATAAATTGTACGCGGAAGGTTTGCTGATAGCAACCCCTCCGGCCTTCCACAACCGCGACCCGCGGTCGTCTAGTTCTTAGTACTTAGACAAGCTCCGGTCCCAGTCGTAGGAAATGGGAGGCCATCGGCACATCTTCTGCGCACGACTTATACGGTCGCACCAGCCACCACTTTGGAAACACCTTTATAACAAATCAATCATAGCCTTGCTACATAATCACTATCAGTTTCATAGAACATTGACATTAATAAATATTCGTTCACACGTAATTTAACACTAATAATACATTTATATTTAAGAAGTTTCTTCGTCCTGATAACAGCCAGCAGAAAACTATTACATTTTGTGAATTCCTGTATAATTTAATGTTAGGTGCTTGCAACACCACTAGTACATATAAGCATAGAACATCACTTGAACCCAAAACTTGTTCGCTACCAGATACTTGAGCTCAGTGCAATCGGAAGTCAATTTAAATATTTCGAATCGGTTTGCTGAGATTGAATCATCGATTTATCGCTTACAACTGCGATGTATATCGCTACGAATACATTATTCATAAGTGTATGACGCATACCAAAAAATAGTAGATGAGATTGATGTGTTTATAAATAAAATATATAATCTTTTATCCGTGCAGGAACGGAGAAAAAATACAACTTCCTGCGGCTGGGCGGCCTGACGTAAGAGGCTACAAAACAACCCACAGCCAGGTGGTAGGGCATTTGCCCAACTGGATGGCTACCACCCCTGGTCTAAAGTATGTCGCCATAGCAACCTTGAGTTGTGTTTCGCCATTAGTGACCAGGTTCCAGTCTCCCTTAAGAGTGCAGCAGCGGATTATATTACTAGCACCTTTGGTGTTGCAAATGTTCATAGGCGATGATAACCGCTTTCCATCAAGTGGGCCATCTGCCTGCCTGCTGAATTGCAATACAAAATAATAGTAATAATGTAGTTTATAATTCATTATCATAAACCCAGTGATAAATCTCAGTTGTATTTTAGTTTTTGCTTTTGTGCAACGTTATCAGTATCTTCCGTTTTCTCCTCGATTGCACATGATTAGTCCTGAATGTGAGACATCAGCTCACATATACACTCACAACCTCAAGCCAACATTTCTGGGCCCTACTACTTTTAGTCTAACGTTATGGAGACAGAATGGCAAGTGGGTAGATATCCTCCTTTAGAGATTTGTTTGCTACATCACCGAGACGGAACCACCGCGAATGCAATTTTACCCATTTCTCCATATATCTTACACAGTATTATTTCGTCTTCTTGACACGTTGCACCTGATTGTGTCGCTCAAGGCACGCTTCACACCCGTCCAAAAGGTAAGCCATACATCTTCAGATGGAGACGGGAAGTCTCTTTCCGCTTCTTCTTCTTAAACAGCGATAACACGTTACGAAGTTGTACATGGACTGGAAAGTAGATTTAATTGCAAGACGTTCAAAACACGTTCCCCAGGAGAACTTAGTTTGAAGAAAGACTTTCGGACTTAAAAGATATACCAACCACATAGACCGATCTTTTCACCTTACAGTATATATTTAATCGCTGGGATGATTACAATAAGTCTACTCGTAGAATGTAGACGTTCAAGTCGTACACTCGTACATGACATGGCGGCCTCTGGTTGAACGGGCGAAATCTTTGACGGTTTACCTAACTGCAACGCAGATGCTCCGGGTTCCATTCGTGGTGTAATCATTTCGGAAACGAATTTTGTCCATTATTTACTACGTTATTTATGGTCTGGGTGATTGGGATCGGCCCAATAGGAGCCCGTTGTATATTACCCAAAACACAAGCGTAAATTGCTTAATCTTATTAATCAAAATAGAACTCGAAAACACTTTTGACTTTAACTTTATTATATATGTCTAATTATATCAAAAGTTAAACAAAAATCCTGCAGGGACGACTATCCCTATGATAGGGACTTTTCTGTGTTTTTCTAATTTTAAATTAATTATTAGAAATAATTTAACACGTTTTTCAATGTATCAATCGTGCTGCAAAAGGGGATAAATGCAATATTTCCTTGCATTACCTAATTACCACGTCTGGTTGTTATTGGACCCCAACCCATATGAGTCACGCAACAAATTCACTTTCCAGTATGAGTCATTATCTTGATAATCATGATAACTGCCAACGCAAGTATCTTTGCCATTCGAAATTAAATGCCACTAAGCTTATATATAATTATACATGACTGTTCGCACAAAGCATTAATTGAAAACCAAAATTTTTGTAGTATTTTAGTAGTAATAGAAAGTTACACTTGGCACTTTACTTACATAAACGAATAAAATTTAAACATCTTTAAAATGTTTGAAATTTTAATACTAAAGTTAAGCTCATGTAAAACATACAAATAGGTGTTACTTTAATCCGGTCAATCCAAACATTCGAAGGGGCATAAAATCACAATCTGAAAAAAAAATCAGTAAATTTTTTCAAAACTATTATAAATAAAAATTTTAAGTTCCCCATTATTCCCGTGTATGGATTTTTTTTTACTCGAGGTCAAAGGTCAAAAAATGAGTTTCTCGCGATTTTCAGCAAAACTGTAAGTTTTATAAGCAGAAGTACAACTTTTTGAATCGTTACATCTCAGAAACGGTGGCTCGTAGGTAAAAAGTATTGATGTATTTTTTTTTGTATTTACAATTTTTGTCTCAGGTACTTTTATGGTAAAACTTACCGTTTTGCTGAAATTTGCGAAAACTCATTGTTTTGCCCTTTGACCGCGAGTAATTTTTTTTCCATAAACGGGAATGATGGCGAACTTAAATTTTATATTTAGAATTATGTTTAGTACAATTTTACTGATTTTCAGCTTGTTGAGATTTTATGCACCTTCACTCTCATTTTTTGGTCTAGATTGACCGGACTTCTTTGTTAAACGCAGCAAACTCGGAGTATCTATAGTGTTTGCATTTCTTGAAGGTGCGCAAGTTTTGATTGGTGTGTTTACCACAATTATTACTTTGCATGAGATCACAAATAAATTCAAATATTAACTCTTATATTGTCATTGAAAGATCCATTGTTTTAGGGAAATAGGAAATAAAGGGATGCATTTTACATCAATAAACGTCACGCGATCGGTGGCGCCAGCCCCTGTTTTAATTTAATGATAAACAAATGACTTTTGACAGTTACGTTTTGTATTATATCTCTTTCTAACTTTTGGATTTAGAAAGAGATGTAAATGTACTTACAGGAAATGTTTTGGGAATTGCGTTGCGTTCTGTTGAGTCACGTGCTGGTAAATTACCAGCGATTTGTGTACTACAAGCTATTACAATTCTCAAGTGTCCTAATCTAAATGCTAATTAAATGTCTTTTACTGTGGAAATGTTCTATGATTTTGTAAGTACTCGGACAAACTTACATTTGCGCACAGGCTCTTATTCATAGAATATATCTACTTCTATATTAATTAGTGTTTGATCAACAGTATCTGTCATCGTCGTCAGCCAATCGCAGTCCACTGCTGGACGTAACGTAAGCCTCCCCAAGTCGGCACCACTCATGCCTGTCCTCCGACTTTCTCATCCAGCGCCTAACCGCGACCTTATGCAGGCCGTCAGTCCATCTGGCTAAAGAGTGTGCGACACTACCTTTTCCGAGACGCGGTCTCCTCTTTAGAACTCTTCTGCTCTATCAGCCATCGGTCCTGCGACATACAGGGCCGACCTACAACCACTCCAACTTACTAATTCAGTAGTATCTGAGGCGAAGAAAATTTACGATTGGATTATATTGCTGATAAATTTCTCGATATGTAAGGTCAACCAAAACATACCTAAATTTAACTGTACTGTAGTATTTAATTTTGTATTAAGTATGAACAGCTCTGCTGTTGATTCTTTGATTAACTTTCAAAATCTATATAAATACACATCACTGCTAATATTTATCCATCAAGATGTTGTCCCTAATGATGATAACAGATACAAAGGTCATCAAGTAGTACTAAAGCAGATACAAACTTATTAACAACCACCACACCCTTTACGCCATTTGGCACAAGACCCTTGAATATTACGACATAACTTCGCGACGTCAGTATTCAACTAGGAATTTGATGTCCGAAATAAGTATCGATTAAACGTTGCTCCATCGAAATGTTTACAGTTATCTCAACTGGCGAAATGTCATAATTCCCGTGTCCATACCATTTGCACAAATTTAAAAGCATTCCGTGACCAGCCGACTGGCACCCCGCCAGAGCATTGTCGCCGGTCTAAAGACCGTTCAAAAATTACGTTTGTTTACCTCATTTTATTGATTTCTCGCCTAGTAATGCTTGTAATGTTATTGTTTTCATATTTAATATAATATTTATTTCACGAAATATAAATATTCATTGCACGTATGATAGGATCAATTTTGATATTTAAGAAACACCAATATACGTGAAGATAATTACACTTGTAGAAAAGGAATCACACCCTATGCTTTAGATAAAGATTTGATAATAAGAAAGTATCCTCTTTTTTTTGGTGTGTATTTTGTGTTCTTTTTTCTTTCGCAGTAATTAATTAACTCAAGCTGCTTTAGATAATTTGTTTATTACATGTCTTTAGACACAACGTACTTTCATATACTATTGTTACAACTTAGCCGCCGACAAAGACAAATTCCGCGTACAGATCTGTAAAAACACATTTTATTACCTGTCGGCATTTGAACTAATTGTAATCCTTTTATGATCTTCTTTTGTTCACTTATTTATTGGCATACGCTGCTAGTTGTTGTGGAGAACAGCCTATTATTGTTGTACTCGTTTACGGCCGCTTGCAGGCTGCGTCATTAGCCAGATGCTGCGGATTACAATTACAAAGCAATTCTAGGAAATTAATAGGATTGTCGTAAAACCCGTTCTTAGTACGCGTCTACGTTGCAAAAGGCTGCTATGCTCAGGTACAATACTAGTCTGTGGCTATGCTATGCAAAATTTGAATTCAATCGGACGTATGGTATCGGAGATCTCATGATGAGTTAGTCAGTCAGTGAGTGGTGCTACGCTTATATAGGTATAGATTATTATCATAAGTGCAATTTTCTTCATCTATATAAACAAAAATATATGTTTGTGATAAAACATTGCTAGGGCGTACTGAGGACGCGCGCGAGGGTTTCTAGCCCAAAAATCAGAGTGTTTTGCTTTACATAGTAGTGCAATGCATGCCGGGTGTAGCTAGTTATATTAGAAAATAAATGTTATAGCATTTGGGATTTTTATCATGTTCAAGTCTAATGCTTAAATTGTTTAAACACGTATCAGTTTTTCCCTTCAGAGCAAATGACAAGCAAATGTCTGAAAAGAAATCTACGCGACAGATCGTTGTCACGAGAGTAATGGATTGTTCAATGTTCAGTATAAGTCCCTCGAAACTTTTTCAATGCCGTTTAAGGATTGATTTTATTTGAGCAAAAACGTGACTGAAACCATTTGAAAACTGTAATTTTGGAGAGTCACGTTTACTTGCCGATGCTTTTTGCGAGATTTGTGTTGATAGACGGAATAAATAATACTAAGTTAGATACATAACAGATCTTTACGATTTGATCCGGGTGAATAAATAACTAACTTTGCTGTTTATTTACAATAATCTCGTTAAGCGTCTTTGCTCGTGTACTTGAAATTGTTATATTTTCTTATTTAGATGGATAGATAACACTTTATTGTATTACACCATTACAGAAAACCAATTAAAATACAATTAATATATATTTCAATTTTAAATATTATAACCTGTTGCTTAAAAAAATTGAATAATAATAAATAGGCCTCAAATCACCGTCATCTGCAAACGTTAACTCGTTGGATGGCAACGCTGAGCGTTGCCTTAAATACAGTCCATCCTTTTGGTAGCGTAAGAATTGTATCAACTGTGTATCAGATCTTAATAAAGGCGGTGAGCCTCTGGACCCCATGGCCCTAGAGTTTCGACACCAAGAGCTATAAATATGTATTTTCTTAAATACAATTTATTCTTAGTTGTATATGATGTAGGTACTACACGGGAACTTTAGAACTCGTATCTCAAGGAATCTATCATTCATACACTCATCTAAGATAGTTACGAGTTCGCATAATGGCGGATAAATTAAGTTGTCTAAATAACTTAACGTTGCCTAAGGTCATTTAATCAGGTCATGAGTGGCTTAAAAGTCATTTCTACCGAATTAACCCTTAGAGGCTTTATCTCTATAGACTCATAGTACAAGTTGGAAATCGCACAAAGATTAGATTGAATTCAAAAGCAAACTTGAATTAAGTAGAAAAATTGACCATTTCTTGGGATTAAAAGGGCTCTGTGTTCGTCCCTTAATCAAAAACACATAAATACTTTTAAAATAACTGGTACTTAAATGGTGAAGATTTGACAAACATACAAATCGATTCACTTTATATTTATTATTTATATAGCTGTGCCCGCGACTTCATCCGCGAGGATTTTTTCTCATGGAACCCTAATTTTTAAAAAAACCTTAAGTACTCCTTATAGCACCAGCTACCTACCAGTGAAAGTCCCGCCAAAAATATTCCAGCCGTTTCAGAGATTAACCGGAACATCCAGACAGACAGACAAAAATTCTAAAAACTGCGTTTTTGGAATTACCTGGTCCGAATTATTCTCCCTACATTTTACCCCATTTTTATTTTAGACATTACAAACAGACACTTCAATTTCATTTATCTGTACGCATGTATAGATTTATATAATGAAATAATTATAATATATTTTCATTAGAAAATAACATCTTACAAGCAGCTTTTTTCGACTTCGGTGGAGTCCATAACTTAATATCAAATATCAAAGAGGAAGAGCGTTTTATCACTGCGAAATTGGATTTATGTGTCCATTTTGTTGGGTCTTTGTAATTCGGGATATAATTAACATCATAAGAGCTTCGAATACTTCACAAGAAAATTAATTAAAAGAAAGTAGAGCATTAAAAGTATCTATAAACGTATATCTATAACACTGATGAACGTATACGATGTGTATGTATAGATTACGTAATGGCAATGCCCATTTGTGCCCTTTGGGAGTAAATCGCTTAGCTTATATTTTTTCAACTTAATAGTACTTAATATTCATCAAAGCTTCACTATTTTCATATTGTATATTCATTAAGTTAGGTTCCCTGGAAGATATTGCTTTGAACGGTAAGGTCGCCTATTTTTTTTTACCATGATAATATTGTAATCGTACATTTTTGTAATAGTTTATTTGGAAAGCAATAAAGGATTATCTATTTGTCTGTTTTTCATTCTCGCTTTTTTATATTTCACTATAGTACATTAGACAAACATCTTGTTGCGACCTGAACGCCGACAAAAGACAAATTCACACCTGCATTTTATTACCTTTTCGGCATTTGGACTTCTTTTTTTTGCTTTGCGTTAAAAATTTGCGATAAAACCCATGCGAAAATAATTTATGGTAGTCATTAGGTGTCATTCTCGGAAATTCAGTCCACGCCGTCGAGCATACATATTGTATTTGTACAGTATAAAGCAATGCCCCAAGGGAGGGATGAAAAGTCTACCGATAGTCGCAAGCGAAGCAAAGACGTTAGTGACGGACTTGCGCGTGTGATTGAATCGTGCATTACGTTTGGACTGGTTGTGTACAGTTATATCTGTACCTATGTTATACATGTTTGTAAAGTTCTATGAAATTCTATAATAATTCCAACGGCATTTTAATTCAAGTCCTGCAACTCGTAACAATATTTTAAATTTCATATTTCTTCATTTCTTCAAATCCGCCTCGTAGTTTTAAGAAAAAAAATAGCTATTGTATAAATACATACATATATAAACCAATTCAATTAATGTATGGGCATTGCAATTTTATAAAGATTCCGCTTTTCACCACATTACGGAACCCTATAAACCACATACAAGGTTTTAATTCTATAAATGGGGTCAAACCTCCTAGACCCTAAATACGTCCCAGCAATAGTACCAGCGAGAGACGAACCATGTTACGACACGGCAATTTGTCAGCGTGACGCAGTGGGAGTTGTAAAGAGGAGTCATATGTCTTCTGTCTAGAAAATTAACAGTCTCATGAGCGGTGCAGTTTCGTCGACTTGTTACTTTTTATCACTTAATGCCTCAATTACGACCCTGGATTTACGAGTTGCCTGATGAAACATGTTGCGCTTGTTTTAGGGTTAATTTGGAAGAATTTATTGGAACAACGCAACGGTTTAACTCGACTTTGTAAAAGATATACTATGTGTTAATCCAATCAACAAAAGCTAGTAAAGAGTTTGGAAGATAAAATAAATTCGGTTAAATTGAAGTCACTCGAAGAGTAAAAGTCTTAAAGGAACCTGGTTACTGATGCCGGGACACAAACTCAAGGATGTTATGACCAGCGGTGGTAGCCATCCAGTCGGGCAAATTCCCTACCACCTGGCTGTGGGTTGTTTTGTCGCCTCTTACGACAGGCCGCCCGGCCGCATAAAATAGTATTCTTTCTTCGTCCCTGTACGGATAAATAATATTATGAATGAGGGGTTATATAATATGTCGGTATGTCGTATTTATTAATTAAATTATGAATAGGTAAAAAAACGTTATTTTTAAACAAAACAAATTTAACGTGTTTTATCTTCATGGCATCTTTGTGACTTATTATTACGAGTCGCGACTCCCGAATTAAAATTCCGTTAGAATTACTATAGTTTATTTGAACTATACAAACACGAATAACACAGGTACAAATATAACCGAACATAAAAAGTCCAAACGTAATGCAAAAGAAGGTCGTAATTCAATAAAACGAGCAAAGTCCGTCACTTATTAGATTCCCGATTGTGTATACACGTCTCACTTGGCTAGTGGTTCTCGCTCATCTAACTCCTCCCTTAATCGGGCCACTGCTTTATACTGCACAAATGCAATATGTCCGCCCAACTGCGTGGACTGGATTTCCTAGATTCAGCTTATAACTAAAATCCGTAACACCTGGCTAATGATCACAATACAACAATAGGCCGTACACCAATAAGTAAACAAAAGAAAACGACCACAAAACAATTTTAGTTATTAGTTCAAATGCCGACGGGTAATAAATGTGCATTATTTCAGATATGCAGGTGGATTGTGTACTTGTCGGGACCTGAGTTGTAACATTATACTCGTGCTGACGAAATTCCGCTCTAAAATTCATTCTAACATAAATCTGCATACAAAACGTGTAAACAGCGTTCGCTAACTTAATGGCTCCAAGAAGTTGGTTCAGATAGTATCGTATACAATACATACAAATGAAAGTGGATATCGCGCCAAGTTGTAACTTGTTACAATTGTTTACGATATATTTTTGGCACTAACGCCGAAAAAAGTTTGCATAGATATGTTTACATAGATGTTGCTTTGCATACATTAGATATTATTTGCAATACAAATGTTATGTTTCTATTTTTGTATAATTTGGCAGATACACATTTGGTATATTCCCAAACTAAGCAAGTGATTCTTATATTACAGATAAAGAAAGTGGACAACTGATGTAATCACAGATAAATGTAGGTACAAATAACGAGAAGATAATTAAAAGAGATCATCTTAATTATGAATTTTCCGAATTATCTGATCTAAAATAACTAAATATAATTTATACTAATAGTCTTATTCATATTGAGTTAGAGTAAGCTCAAAGGCTTGTTTATGGTTCTTCAAATAGCCTTCAAACTTACTCTACCGTAATAATGTGTCTAATAATACGTTTCTTATTGTGTCTATCAAGGAAAAGACTCTTTATTCATGTGTTTTTTGTTAATGTTTTGCACACAGCAATTCACTTTGTTATGTTAGGTTTTAACCGAGTTCATATAACACTAACTCGAATGGTTTTTACCTTTCAAGTCTTTTAAATAAGTTCGTATTGTCGAAGAGCCGGATGGCCTCGACACGTATCGAGGCCATGCCAATAATACTTGTATTACTGCTACTGGGATATAGTTTAAAATACTTTACTTCTCAAAACAGTTAGGTATTGAGTAATATTATGGAGTATGAATACCAAAAATTCCAACCCGCAAATAAAACACACAAATCTAAAAGGCTTTTAAATCCTACATTCCTCTTTTTAATATCAAAAACTTAACATCGCAATCGGATAGTATCTATAATATCTATTTGCTTTATATTCGTGCGTACTTCGTGGAATTTATCCACGCTTAACACAATGTATAACATTTGTGACACAGTGGCCCACATACCGTACATCAAACAATCGGATAACATGCACAGTATCGTAGTTGGAAAACAGAATAGTGATGTTGGAAAAAAGAGACTTTGCCACCCACCAGCACAGTTACAAATTAACGCCTCCTTTATCCGGTCGCCTGTTATTCCCAGCAAGCCCACTGACGTGTATCCGAGACATCCAAGTTAGCATGTTTTCATCATTGTACTAATTAAGCTCGTCAACTTTAATCTACGTAAACGCTTCTCTGAATATTCCTTTATTCAATTGAATGATTTATTAATTTGCTCGTTATCTTGTGTTTTATGTCTCTCCGTGTAGGAACGGAAAAGGATACTAATTCCTGCGGCCGGGTGGCCTGTCGTAAGAGGCGACAAAACAACCCACAGCCAGGTGGTGGGGCATTTGCCCGACTGGATGGCTACCATCCCTAGTCTAGAGTATGCTGCCATTACAACCTCAGTTGTGTACCGGCTTCAGTGGCCAGGTTCCAGTTTCTCCTTCAAAGCCGGCAGGACATTGGTAGCACCTATGGTATTGCTAATGTCCATAGGCGACGGTAACCACTTTCCATCACAGTTGGGCCGTCAGCCTGTCTGCTGTGCTGCTGTTACCAAAAGTTGCGAGAGAACCTAAAAAAGAACTATATATAAAGAGTAAGAAGAAAATACTAAAATACATACCAAACAATCCTAAAATTGGTACATCGAAAAGGTCTAACTAATTCGTTCAAATCGTTCATAAGATCCTGGAGACATTTGGAACTGTATACGATAATACGGCAGTATTTTCTCCAAGTTGACACATTACCTCGTCGGAGCTAGTAACCGGAGTACATAATAAATGAAATGAGGGTAAATTCGCGCCTCGGGCTGGCTGACCCATCGACCTTATTAAAGGGCCGAGTACACGGTCAGCCTTCATGATTTTGACAAACGTTGAATATATGCCACTTCTGTAATAAACATAGACAAAATCTGAGAAAATATCCCTACTGATATCCTTTGGGATGATTTTTCATAAGAGCTGAAACACGTTTTTCTTTAATCCGTATCATACCTCTCAATGTTCATGTCCCTAATATAAAGAACTTTAGGTTACCCATAAAAAATTTCATCATCTCTTTCAGGACTGTTTTATGATACAAAAATAGGGTAGGTAAGGATTTAGACATGAAAATCTACCAAACAAATAGAGTGCCTATCGCATCTTTAATTAGCATAGAGAAAGAGGATTCCAACAGCACATCAAATGCTGTTAAACTCATAATTTTCTTATTGTTTGTATAACAGCTATTTTTTGCCAGCGGCTTCCCCAGAGTTAATATAGATTTTGTCAAACTCTTCAGGTATTATTTTTGGGAACATTTTCCGGACGAAAGGTACAGCACCCTAAACAAATACGTCAAGAACACCTGAGGACCACGCCATCTATTCTGCTTTATTTTCTATTCCTTGGGATTTTTTTTATTGCCTGAAGCAGGCAAACAGGCGGACGGCCCACTTGATCAAAGGTGGTTACCGTCGCCTGTGGACGTTTGCAGCACCAGGGGCGTTGCCAACGCGTTGCCGGCTTCTAAGAAATTTTATAATGCCTTTCTTGAACGACCCCATGTCGCAGCGCAGAGGGAAAACCTCGGCGGGAAGTTCTCTCCAGATCATTGTTGTACGCGGTACAAACGTTCTAGAGAACCGTTGCGTAGTTGAGCGTGGGAGCTCCAGGAAATGGGGGTGAACATCCCGTCGATGGCGAGCGGTGCGGTTGTAAAAATTAGGTGTTGGCACCAGATCAAACAGTTCCTCGGAACACTCCCCGTTGTACAGGCGGTGAAATACGCAGAGGGATGCAAAGTCTCTCCGAAGGCTAAGCGATTCTAAGCCGCCTGTTAGTATGGGATCGTCGACTATACGAAAAGCACGACGTTGGATGGCGTCAAGGGGGTCGGTCTGGTAAGCGGGTGCTCCAGCCCATAGGTGTGAGCAGTATTCCATATGCGGCCTAACTTGCGGGAATAGAATATTATTGTCGTATGAAAGGTACCTACCAAATATCCTTTTCTTTATCCCTGATAACGTGTACGTTAAATGTCATGATGTCTGCTTGTGTAATTAGGGCATGAAAGCATAATAAACGAACAAAAAACTCGCATTCATATTTATAATATAATAGTTAGGATGATGCTTGCATGCTAAAATCGACGAGCTGGTGGATAAGCCCAATATAATAGGCGAATGCAAGGCACACTGCTTGTGCTGACTTGGCCACCTACATAGAGAGGAGGAAGGTTGTTCGGTGAATTGACCCTATCTGAGCCTGCGACCAGTTGGTCGCCCTGAATATTGTTGAACTGACGTAGTGGAGGCTGATATGCGCGATCTGAGCGCTGAACAAAAAGGCTCATTTCGGAGCCTAGGACTCATTTTGGGTCATTGAGCCGCAGCAGTTACATAGTTTATAGTTAAAACGAGGACGTAGCTTCAAAAAAATGTCGTTTTCTGGAGAATCGTGTAAATAGCCTATGAGTTCATACGATACTTGTATTATATCTAATCTAATCTGATATTGTTTTCGTACTATCCTTATTGCTGTAGCAAGCCCAGCTGACTGTGTACTTTGCTCTTTAGGGACGGTCCTCGAAACCCCTCTGCTGTCGTTCTATCTTATCCTTCCATCTAGTTATTGTTGTCCCTCTGATTAAGGGGCTAAGGGCCTAATTTATATTTTATTGCTACTACTTTTTTAGTATTGTTCGTTTTATGTAAAGGAATTAAGAGATTTGGGTGTAGGATTACATCGGATTTGTGTTGTTGTACACTTTAATTATATAACAACATTGGTTTGAGGAGTTACACATTGGTGGGAGAATCTCCTAATTGCATCATTGTCCGCAAAAACGCTTTTGTTAAAGTCTTAAATTTTCTTAAGAAATTCTTCGAGTCAAGTACCTTGTTTAAAACAATAATAGTGAGCATTTATCAGTGATATTGTAAGCAAAAAATAATGATCTAAAACGATTTAAAAAAGAGGAAATTCACAAAGTTACATATGTTTATCGGAACTTACCCATAGAATGAATTTTTGAGATAGCTAAGTTCTTTATTAAAAAAATCAAATCGCAGATGTTTTGAAGAACATTCTGACAAAAATCTCCTATAATGAACGTGTATACATGAAGAGATTAATAAAAGATTGTAGCAAGTGGAGGTACATAGTCTTTGCCTACCCCGATGGAAAACAGGTTGTATCATAATATACATATTGTATGTAATTGTGAAGAATGTCCAAGGGATCTCTCTGGTGCGCAAACGCGACTAAACAGTTCCTTACATTACAACATATTTTGCGGAGGGAAAATCAAAAAAATGTCTTTTGGTGCGCGCTAGGCCTTACTTTTGTTTAATTTTAAGTTATTCACACCTAAATGTAAATATTCTAGATGTATTTAGTATAATCACTGCTATTTCGTCCGATTGACGGTCGCTATGGTTGAACGGGCTAATTCTTTGCCGGCCTACCTCACTGCAACGCAGAGGCTCCGGGTTTGATTCCTGGTGTAGTAAATTTCGAAAACGTATTTCTCCATTATTTACTATGGTCTGGGTGTCTGGGATCGGCCCCAGTGTAGTGCGTTGTATGTTACCCATAACACAAGCGTAACTTGCTTAATTTAGGGATATACAATGTGTGTTTGTCTGCCGATTATTATTATTTCACCCTTTATTCTTAATTACTTTCGAACCAGAACTTAACGCCAACACAAATAAAAGAGGCCTAACCCTTCGGTGTCCAAGTTCACTCATTACCAATAAGATAATTATCAAATGACCCTGTAGCAAACGAGCTTCATGACCACAACCTAAAGGAAGTGCCACATTTGTAACATTTAAATTAACAATATCACATTATACACGTTTTTCTTCTGTGCTTGAGTTTGCCCATATTTAAGAGAACGAATGTGTATTCTCCACGTTTGTTCAAGATGAATCTCTGAGTCATGCATCGGTAATTGCGATGTGCATGATTCATCCCAATGTTTTACCCTCACCGTCAGCATGTAGCCATTCGTCATTGTCATAGCCCATTAACAGAACATAGCACATTAACATTAAATTTTGATTACTAACTGAATGTAACAAACCAGAAGTCTTAGTCCAGAAGACTAAACCTAATTACATGCGCCCGAGATTTGATACATGTAAATATATTATACCTAAATATAATAATGTGTATGGGACAAGGCGCGAGGAATATATGATACCTAACATTATAAATGATCTCCCAGAGGACCTGCACACCAAATACAAAAATAACCACAAATTAATCAAGTATAATCTGAAAAGATTCTATACTGATTCCCAAAGCGGACCACCATGCGCACATGTGCAGTCCTGGGACTAAAATGGGAACCATATACTAGAATGATGATGGGAACCATACCCCCCCCCCCCTCCGCTTTATTATAAAAACAGTATTAAATATTAGAATGATGATAACCATTACTCGCCTCTGCTCCTATTTATGAAAATGACAATATTGTGTACACGACTCCCTGCGGCACGAATAAACCCCATGAGGTTTCTGTGCCACAATTCAAATGTGATTGTAATGTATATGAATGTAAGCATATTGAATAATAAATTTTAAAAAAACTAATCTTTACATACTTTCTGAAACCCTGTCATTCTGCTCAATGTACATTATGTGTTACAACTACTACGTGCTGAAAACTCACCAATCTACCTTTAACCAGCGTAGCGCATATAATTCCTTTCAATTCAGGAGGCCCAAGACCAGTTGTTGGGCGTTTATGAGCTGCTATTATGCAGTCTTTGCAATAAGAAAAGTAAATCATTATTGAAAACTATCACATTCTTAGAAGGGTACAAATGTGGATACGACTTATATAAAGCCTGGAACGAATAGGAGCAAGTGCGGACAACAGATGCGGATAATTGGGATAAGTGATAGAACATTACGGGGGTGTCCCAAAGTTGCGACCATAAAACTGATAAGAATAATGCTGGCTCGTACGACAGGCAGTCTGTGTTTATACATATACATATGTAGACACGTCATTTTGTATATATACAAGTAAATACATACATTGAGACGACGTGTGGTATAATGAGGCACTGATACTTGACAGGCGGGTTATCTGCATGCTGTCGCTTGTGAATTATAATATTTAGGAATCCTACATAGGACACTAGCTGTTTGTAAGCCTCGTTATTTTATTATAAACCCTGTGTCAAATAATATTGTCACTTACCATTGAACTGTTGATGAAAAATATTATATTTAATTAATATAAAATATAGTCCAAATGAAGTGTATTTTCATTGTATAAAAAAACCCAAAGTGCTGTTTTAGAGGGATTTAACTTGACTAGATTGCACAGTGATTTCGAGTACTGCTCTCATCTTTGGAATGGCTCAGCTAAACACCAACTCGAAACTCGAGATAATTGAATCAAGAGCTAGGAAGCTGAAAGGTGATAATTGGCTATTCAATAGGAGGCTTCAGAGCTTAGATCATCGACGGAGAGTCGCTAGATTGTCGGTGTTTTATAGGACATGCTTCGTCGAGTGTGCCGCGGCATTGCACGAATTAATCCGCCCTCACATTTTTACCAAAACACAAGTAGATGTCAGAGCTCACACCATCGATATATGGTAGAAGTGCCTACCGAGCGAATTAAACGCTATACTTCCACTTTTGTAAAACGCATCACTGAGGTGTAGAGCTTCGTACCATCGTCTGTTTTTCCTCAAAAATACAATTTAGGTGTCTTCAAGTCTCGCGTAAACGTGTACCTTTTAGGAAAGCGTTCTCAATCCTAAACTGCATTTTTACCTGACATCAGGTGGAATGCCGGTTAAAAATGAACCTAAATTTTTTTTAATCTATTTTTCATTTAGATATTTTCTAGGGTTTAGATTATATGTATATAAAAAAAATATTTTTAACCTCACGTAAAGAAAGTCGTAGGCTAAGCTTGTTGATTATTATAATTGGAAAAATATGCGGAATGCCATGCGAGGATTCAAACCCAAAATAGTAACCCAATTTGATGAATCACCACATTTATATTAAATTAATAACTTGCAAAATAGTATGTCTATCCGCAAATACCATAGGTTATTGAAAGCGAGTCTATAATTATTCTTAGAAAAAATAACATAATTTCACCTTTAAAGTAATAATAATAATCGTCAGACAACACACACATTTTAAACCCCTAAGCGTTCGCTTGTGTTATGCTTAATGTAACGGACAACTGTGAAACCCATCCCAGGCACTCAGCATATAGTAAAAATTGGATTATTTTTTACGAATTTTACCACGAAAGAAATCGAACCCAGAGTCTCTATATTTCAAGAGCGTAGATCAAAGGATTAGTTAACTTCAATCAGTTAAAATTTTAGAAATAAAATTAAAATCTTCATTATTTTTTAATGAAAAGTTGAAGGTAAGCAACGTTGTTTCCGTCTACTGTAATTTATTATTTAAATCACATTTTACGACCCAAACCAAGAGGTTTCCTTAACAAAAAAATATGAATAAAACAGGAGTTTTAATTGATTTCTCGTTTGGAGGGAACCTAAAGAGGTCATTAAAATTCGGTTAAGCCTCCGTCAGGTATTACTTAACGGCGCGGCAGTTGAAAACGTAATAACATTAATAACATATCATTATTATGTTATTATTTTTTGTGTAGAGCCAACCTTAAGGTCTAGAACGCACTAGCGGCTGGCCGCGAAGCGGCGTGCCGTTGCGGTAGGACGTAGTATATACGATCGGCCGTAACGGCAGGCCGTATTCCAGATGACCGTATCGTCTTGGTTCTACTGCGGTCTGCCGCAATCATCAGTGCTTCTAGAAATTTTGCGTGCGTGGAGGGAAAGCGGCGCGCCGCATCATTCAACCGGTGCGGTTGGCAACAACCGGAGCGGTTGATGGCTGGCCGCAAATTAGTACGCTGCTATCATGCGGTTTCATGTAAAAATTGATGTGCGGCCAGCCGCTAGTGCGTTCTAGGCCTAACATACTAATATCAGTGGTAGGTCATAACCTTCGGATAGCTAATGTTATAAATTATTCAAAACAAATAGCAGAGTTTAACTGCGATTTTAACTCGTCTGTTACATGCCGGCAACGGTGAAGGCACACCTACCTGTCATAGAACGCAGTTTATTACCTTTGTCGCATTTGGAGTTCTTTAGTTTACTTTGTGTTTAAAGTTTGCAATTAGAAAATAGCCTATTGTTGTGCAGATTACGTTTTCTTGGAATAATAACTCGGTCCTGGCAGTCGATTGTGTTGTATTGTGTAGTTTACTATAAAACAATGCCCGAACGCAGGGGTGAGGCAGTCAAGCGAGGATTATGATACAAGCAAGACGTGTACATTAATAAGCTATATACTGACGGACTTTGCGCGTTTTATTGAATTGTGCAGTTTGTACTAGTAGTGTCTAGTTATATTTGTACTTATGTTGTGCGTGTTTGTATAGTTCTTATTAAGTAGTACTGTTATTATTCCAACGGCATTTCAAATTGAGTCCTGCGCACTCGTAACACTTTTATATCCTTCCCCAGGAGCCATTCGCACAGACATTCAGACATAAAAATGTCACAAAACAACTTTTGCATTTATGTATTAGTAGATATACACAAAATTACTCGCAATATCTCTTCTGACCGATCATTTACACCAAAAGAATATATGGGTAGATAATTCACAAAACAAAATTAATTAAAAATTGTAAAAAAGTCAAGAACGAAAAGGTAAAAGTACAATTTTGCAAATCGCAAAAAGGTAAAATAAGGCAATCATATCATTCCGATCCGACGAGTCCCATAATTAACCGAAATTCTTAATTACGCCTTTATTGCGTAAATTTACTAAATTTTATAATGAGGCCATTTTTTCCTCTTTCGACAGCAAAAAAGCGGTCCACAAAAACCTTTATTACACTCGTCGCTCGCTAGCTATCGACGGGATATTCAGTAATCACCTGATTCCATGAGCTTCCACGCTCAACGTTTATTCCGCATACTAGAATGATCTGACATAGAAAGAATAGTAAATTTGGGGAATAGTGTGAATGGAGCTTTAGGTAAACTTCTAGTCGCTAAGAACCTCAGCCAGAAGGCCCAGCTTGCCATACACAACGCGGTGCTGGTACCTACGCTCACGTATGGAAACGAGAGTTGGGTTTGGAACAGAGAGCATGAAAGTAGAGTAAACGCCGTCGAGATGCGAGCACTACGCAAAATCTGCGGAGTGACGCTCGCGGACCGCATTCGTAATACCGAAGTAAGAAAGAGAGTTGGTCTGAAAGAGAGTGTCGGGGTGAAGGTAAGGAAAGGAATGCTCCGGTGGTTCGAGAATGTGAAAAGAATGAATAATGGAAGAATGACTAAACAGATATACAATGCAAAAGTGGATGGATGCAGAAGTCGCGGAAGGCCACGACACACCTTCCATGATCAAATTGATCGTGTACTAGCAGAAGGTGACGTCAGGAGCCTTAAGAAGAGACGAGCGTGCATGACAAGAGCTATGAATGTCAAAGAAGCAAGTGAGGTGTATAAGAATGAGCCTAAATGGCACTCTGTTGATCGTGCCTACCCCGCAAGGGACCTGACGTGAAGTATGTATATAGAATTATCTGGATGAAACTTTAGCTTATTCAACTTGAGTCCATATTTTAAATGATTTTTGGTACAATGTCCCTTTGACGCCGTGGAGTAGAATCATTATATTGATACGTGAAGCAAAAACTTGTACCTTTTTACGAAAATTGCGCGGGCGGAGGAGTATGAAATATCGCACACTTACAGGTTATATAGTGAAAGAGTGTTAATTTTTTTTATTATGCATAAAAAACATTACACACACTACCATGTATTTGACACACACACGCATATACTCCTTTGTTTATTGTTAAAGTCAAAGCAACAGTGTAGCCTAGGCGAAATCTGTGATTATACAAGTATAGTATTTGACAACAGAACAATAATGTTCAAACTCATAATTTGAACTAATTATGGTCGAATTTCGACCGCTGGGCGACCTCTAGTATTAATAATTATAATGACGCTATTGTAATGCCCTAGTGTTTTTCTTATTAATTAATTATTGTGCTGTACTCATAATTTAAATTGAAATTGTATATGGAAATACTCAATTATTTGAAATATTATTATTAAGGAGGCCGGTTATTGTATTGCTTAGAGCTCAGCAACGTGTTAGCCCCTGGTGTTACAAACGTTCACAGGCGATGATAACCACTTTCCATCAAATGAGCGGTCTGTCTGTTTGCATTCTCAAGGAAATAAAATAAATCACTATACTGGTTTGGGGACCCGATACCGCCAATGACCCACCTGCCCTGGTCAAGCTAACTCTAACTTTCTCTTTTTGCCTTTACACCACCCTGATTCAGAGAAAAGTTCCTAAAACAACGTTGTGTAAAAAACGTTATGATCTGCGTTAAAGATTTTCACTCCACACGTGAAAAGATAAATAGGGTGCATATTTAGGTCCTTTCATCTGAAACTACGGTATTTACTTTAGCGTCTAATACCATCAATTATTAGTGTCCATGAATAATACTATGTTCACTTCTAAAAGAACAATTCAGCTCTTATTTGCTGTAATACGATTTTTCGTTGTAAAAAAATGTACTAGCTTCAAATATGTAATAAAACTTTATCCAAAAATTTGTAAGAAGAAACTGAGACCCACAAATTTTTACTTTCAGCAACATTTTTAATCAAAATTTTATAGACAAGTTTGTCGATTGTATTAAAGAAAATTCAGCTTATTACAACGGTATAGCTATACTAATACAATAGAGCGGGCCAGTTAATATGTCGAATCTAAAATCTTAAAACTTGTAGAAAACTTTAAATTACAAAACTTTTAAAGAAATTGATACAATATTATGTAATATCCATGTAAATAATTGTCTAGCAAACTATGGCAGAGAAGATAGAAGGACATGCATGTATGTAAGATCATAATTACGATTAAATACCAAAGACTATAGCAGGTCCAATAACAAAGCATATTGTTTACAGGATAAGCACAAAAATAATGTGATAATCACGAAGGCCTTGCACACTCCACGTCATAACGTGATAAGGGTCGAGGGTATATTTTTGGGTGTTGATTGGGCTTCCAATTCAGGTTACTTGACCGGTAATTACTGCGCGCATATTGATTTAAATACCAACGTATTAGGTTACAATCAATTATATGACATACATTACAATACTTACACATAAAAAAATGGGTCATAACATACCACTACGATCTTTCATATTGCTTAAATATTAGCTAAATATTAAATAAACGTCATCATTTTGTACGCCCGTACAAAATCTAGAAAGGTCTACTAAGATCCCGCTATACAACGACCTTCACCGAGTGTTTATTTGATGAAACCTATTTTATATTTAATTAAAGGTAAAAAATCCAGTCCAGTATATGATTAATTAATAGTTGAAAAAAAATAACATTTCACCCGTTTGTTTATTAAACAAATTCTATACCAATCGAAAGTATGAAGCCCATAGAGCATGCAAATTTTGGGTTGCCTATTCTTTTCCGGTAACAACTCTCGGGTAGCCAGGTATAAACAAGTAAATTGATACTAGCATTTTGCACCGGTCTGATTATTTAATTAAAACTAAATGAAAATGAGGCTTGCCTGCGAAAAATCAGTCCCGAATTCCGGTTGTCGAATTTTGAAAAGTGAAATATTGCTGCGAGAGAATATGTGTGGCTGGGAGGTCCCAACCAACCATATCCCATGCGATAGAAGAGGACACAGCATAGCAGCTGTTTGAAGTCCGTCCATTTAAAGAAAGAGAGTGCGCATGCTATTTGATCTTGAACATGAAAAGGATTAAACCTGTCTACCCAAGAGTTGTAACCGGAAAAGAATAGGCAACCTAACATTTGCATATTCTATGGGCTACATACTTTCGATTGGTATAGAATTTGTTTAATAAACAAACGGGTGAAATGTTATTTTTTTTTAACTACTAATTAATCATATACTGGACTGAAATTTTTAAGGCAACCCATATGCAATATATTTATTGACACATTAAATTAAATATAAAATAGGTTTCATCAAATAAGCATCTTGGTGACGGTCGTTGTACAGCGGGATCCTATACTACTACTATACTAGTGCGAAATTTAAATTTCTGAGTTGTTCGAATATCACCTATTCTGTTTATGTCAATTAACAACTCCTTTTTTATTGTGAAGCACACAAACAGGCCGACAGCCCAGCTAATAGAAAGCCTATAGACATTTGCAACATTTGGATACGGTAAAAAGGAATGGGACAGGGGTATGACATAGAGGAATCAAACAGTATCCGCTCTATGTTATTAGAGCGGATGGGATATGGAATTGGAATATGGGAATATGACATGTTAAAAATGAAATAAAAGACCGCGCTGAAAACCGTTAAAACGTAGTTTTATTATGTACACAAGTCGCGAAAACTTATGAATATATCATTAGAAAAATTGTTTATGAAACTTACGCATTTAAGTAACAAAATAGTATGTTTATGCAAGGCAAAAATATCTTCCTACATCTGCACCCGATATTACTTACTAAATCATTCCGAAAGTCACCTTGTATCGACATAAATAATTATATAGTCATCTTCAATCTTAAATAAACCACTAAATATATAATACCTACTACATACCATTCAAATTGGTTAAAATGCCAAGTCTTAACGAAACCACAAATTAATTGTGTGAAAACAGCATATGGAATGAAATTAAATAAATAACACCGATCAACTTTTAATATTTCTTACACCTCAATAGTGAAGTGACTTACTGATCAAACCATAAGACATATCTAGCTTTGAACAAAAAGCACAATATTACAAACGTTATCGGTTTGATGGTATTTCATTCGATAATGAATCACAGCGCGGCAATTCCGACGCTCAAAGGTGTGGAGATATATAATTTACTACTTTGGTTTCAACATTCAATTTTCGCGCTCATAAACTTAACCAACGAGAACCATTACTTGTACAATAAATCTGGCAAGTGCATAGCAGTCCACTTACCATTGAAAGTTCCTTAGAAGTTATAACGTCCACTATTTTCTTCAGTTACGGAACTAACCATAAAAGGCATTTATCAATACCTGATATATCCAAAAAATAAGACATTATAATTAAAAATAGCTTTAGAAATAAGTTATTTTATCATTTTTAGACCTCCTTTTTTAAAGTCGGTTAAAAAATACTCAACAGATCTTATGCATATGACAAATCTCATCAAAAGTATTTCTGGCTTTATTATCAATATCTCACGATCTCACTGCAGACTTGAATAAAATCTTACTATGAAGGTACACAGAAAATAATATTTTCATCTCTCAATGAGATATTGTTTTGAATCGCGAGACTCGAATTAAAATGGCCTAGGAATAATTATAGAGTCTATTTGAACTATACAAACACGTATAATACAGGTACAAATATAATCGAACTCAAGCAATCCAAACGTAATGCAGAAGGTCGTAATTCAATAAAACGCACACAGTCCGTCACTAATAGATTATCGATTGTAATACACATGTCTCGCTTCGATCGTGGTTCTCGCTCAACTGCCTCCTCTCTCCATCGGGCCCTGGTTTTATACCTCATAAACACAAATGTGCCTGTATTATAGTCTCGACCTAATCAGTAACACCTGGCTTTCCTCCGCAACGGCCATAAACGAGTACAATAAAACAATGGACTGTTTTCTAGAATAATTAGTAACCGCATGCCAATAAATAAGTAAACAAAAGAAGAAAATCATAAAAGAATTACAATCAGGTCAAATGCCGACAGGTAATAAAATATCTTTTACAGATATCCAGATGTGAATTTGTTTTTGCCCCTGCCTAGGTTGTAACAATATGTAACCGCCACACCTAATATACATTACTATCGCAATTTAACTAAACCATTGTTACCGTGATATAGATTACAACATCCCAATAAATTTCACCTATATACAGACCCAGTAGTTTCCAAAGAAAATCACTGTGACACATGCAAAGCTGACGGACGAACATGACGATCTAATAAGGGCATTCGTTGCCTAAATAGCTATAGAACCCTAATTAAGAAGTCTTTACAATGGGGTCTTAAATCTTTGGGGTCAGACGGGCAACGCTCCCATAGATTCTGCTTAGTCAGCCGGTCAAATTACGCATTGTTGAGATACAACACAGATTAAATCTACACCGGCCTATACCATTTGTCAAAACACTACCTACGTTCGCTTCGCCTGACACCGGATAAGTGGCAACGGTTATTTTCCATAAACACTGACTAGACACCTTAACATCCGATACAATATTAATCAAAGTTTAATAAACGGCTTAAATAAATAATGCTTGATTATAGCTATCAACAAGTTTTTGCGTTTCGTTGTTTATGAATTACGATGTAACTGTTCATAATATTTAGACACCATACAAAGGCCGTTAAGTTGGCCATTAATAAAACTTTTTTCGGTATAAACTATAAATATTATCTATGGATGTTCCTAATTCAAAAATGTTTTTTTTTAAATTGTACATACAGAATAACAAATATATATAATAGATGCCGTAGGTGCAGCGGTAACCGCGGAAGCGTAGGTACAAATTATTCCTGGAGCCTAGAGCCTATGGAGAAGAAAAAAAAACCATAAATTATTACTACTTCCTCCGGCAGGGTGGCCCGTCCCAAGAAGCGACGACACAACCCATAGCCCTCTGGTAGGGCAATACCTGCCTGGTGACTACCACTCGTAATCTAGAATATGGCGCTATATCAACCTTGAGCTATGTTCCGGTATTCGATTGTGGACACGTTTGTCCCCAAAGTCACACCTCTGGGACCCAATTCTCCTTTTTTAATATCCAAAATAGGATTCCATTGCGAT
Organism: Dendrolimus punctatus; assembly: GCA_012273795.1. Taxonomy (NCBI): domain Eukaryota; kingdom Metazoa; phylum Arthropoda; class Insecta; order Lepidoptera; family Lasiocampidae; genus Dendrolimus; species Dendrolimus punctatus. Next base: position 6,515,183 of record CM022527.1, read on the forward strand.
GTCTTAAAAAATCGTGTTCTTCTAAATCCACATTTCTTTCGCTATTGTCGCGGCGGAATAGTAGTAGAAAAAAATGGTATTATCATTATCAGAAATGGCGTTAGCCGAAATGAATTTTGAAAAGTTAAGAAAGATTTTAAACATTTATTTCGCGAATTATAAATATTTATTAACATAGAGTGACACGCTAATGCAACAGTGAGTCACGCTATTGCAATTGTTAGAATACCGAAGTCAGGCAAACCTACGATTGAGACGAAAGTGTCCGGTAATTTTGACAAGGTAGTAATAGCAGAATTGGACCCTGATGCAAATGGTCATTGGCAACGCGAGCACCTTTCCAATAAGGAGGCCATCAGCCTGCTAATTCAATTTAATTCGATTCGATTCGTTTCGATTCCTATGGAGTCAAGTATATCAATTAACACCTTTTCTTAAAATTACTTTAACATAAAATAACGTGCAAATCAATTCTATTAATCTGCTGTAGTCTAACAATACACAAATCAGCAGAATATAAAAATTCAAAGATGATTACTTCAATAAAAAGTGTCGAGTGATGCTTCTTTACGAAATTATCTGATACAAGCAGCCATGGCATAACATTGTTGCAGTCACGCCCGCCATAAACGGTCGTCGATACCGCAGTGCCATTAGTGGTTCTTTAAAATGTCATTTCAACGTGGTTATTATCAAGCATTCCGTCGGCAGTAAAAGTCGCGTGCGCCCTTAAATCGATAACCATTCCCGTTTATTTACGGCTAGGCAACAGTACGATTGGAACAAACAGCGTAGTCTATTATCCAATTGAAATGAGCCCACGCTGAATAATAAATCCGAATTGGTCTCGTCTAATTGGCGTGCACTTGATGATGGGTTGCCATATTTATCGAATTGCCATTATATTTGTAATATAATTTATTTTTATACTAAAGCGGGTACTCCATCTTGTGATACATCTTCACCTGTCATTTCAATACAAGATTATGTAGCGGCATATGAAATACTTACTTGTATCATATTTCATCCATACAAACTTGGTAGTTTCCGATAAAAATTACTGTTACATGCAAACAGCTGTCACGACAAAATATGTATAGAAACCTAAAAATATAAGCACTCTTGCATATGCATCTCATATCTTCTGTCCGTACAGAAAATGAACACTAAACACCTGTCGTAGGAGGCGACAAGACCATCTACAGTCTGGTCTAGAGTATACCGCCATAACAACCTTGAGTTGTGTTCCGGCATTAGTGGCCAGGTTCCAGTCTCTCTTTAGAAAGCGGCAGCACATTGATAACACCTTTGGTGTTTGCTTTCCATCAGGTGAACCGTACGCCTGTCTGCTGAACTCATGCAGTATAATAAAATAAAACGAATTTTATAATAAAGCTTTCTATGCAACATTATTTACGACAATTTTGATACCTTGTCTCAAGACACAATTCTATCCAAAATCTTCCGGAACTTTCAAGCGCTGGCAGGTTTTGAGCGTCAATTGGATGTGGCAAATTGCTGCAGTACACTTCGGGATGGTCCTCGAATGAAGTTCAATCGACTCCTGCTTGCTCCCAAATTAGCTGGACCTTTATTAAATTGAACAACATACCGCCTTGCTTATTTGAACACGGACCTATTAACGCTAACGTTAGCGACATTAGAATAAAACGTCTTTTCGCTCGTTCAAGAGAATTTTTACAAAAGAAAAATACATTTCTTTAATATTTTTTTAAAATAAAACGAGAAACCCGTAGTAAAGAGGAATAAACTGAATTAAATAGATTGTGCTGAGATAAGATTTTTCTAATTTACCATGAATACATTTGTCCAATCTCAAATCCTGGGTATATAAACTCGCAGTAATTATGTCTAAATGCTAACGATAATTTCTTAGGGACTTACCGCAGACGGGAAGTACTTAGAACGAAATAATCTAAAATTATTTTGATTGACCATTAAAGTAATTTTATACCAACATTATTCACGAAATATCGCATTTCTCATTACATCATAACCATTGATTAAATTATTCACAAATTCATGCACATGTCTTGTGGAACTCGGTTCAATGGTATTTAATCACTCGTGTTTCAAATTCAGATATATTCCATAGAAAAAAATAAAATTCATATCATATTTCAAACATAATATACCGCCCACAGACAGCTACTATTTTTGCGGTAAGCGATCCGTGCAGTTTTTTCGTGATATTGATATCGCCAGATCTGATTTATTGTATCACTGTACGTAACTACTACTACCTACTATGAAACGATGTCATTACTAAAGTAGAAGTATTTTAAGTCAAGTGTTAATACATACATAATAGAGACATTTCAATAGAGAATACAAATGCATTATTTTTTTAATATTTGTAATCAAATATTTACATCAGTAAATAGGTTTGTAAACTCGTCAGAGCCATATAGCTCATAACGGGCTTATTCATCAGAATTCATGTGGGTATATTTATGAAATTAACTTAATCTTTTGTGATCTTTACCAATGTAATGTTTCTATTGCTTAAATTACAATCATCTCTCTTGATATTAACACCTATTACGTTATAATTCACTTTGGTTAAGGCAATGAATCGCAGTTGGTCGAATACATGGTGCGCTGGCGAACGTTCTCTAGAAGAGGTATCTTTTCCTTTCTCCGTTGTCCCGCTTCCATAGTCACGACGCTCCGCGTGAGTGACATTGACACATATCATTCTTGACAGTATGACAATGATGTTCAGTGAACCGTCTACATACAGGTGTAAAAATATAAATATTGTTACAACTCAGGTCCCGATAAACACAATATCCACCTGCATATTTGAAACAAAACACATTTTATTACCTGTCGGCATTTGAACTTTGTAATTCTTTTATGATCGTCTTCTTTTGTTTACTTATTTATTGGCATACTAAACAGTCCATTGTTTTATTGTACTCATTTATGACCGCTGCGGCCGACTCATTAGCCAGGTGTTTCGGATTATGATACGGGCGCATTGCATTTGTGCAGTATAAAACAATGGCTGATTGCAGGAGGGGACAGTATACATTCGGTAATCTATTAGTGACGGACTTTGCGCATTTTATTGTACTACGACCTTCTGCATTACTTTTGGTTTGTTTTTATTTGTACCTGTGTTATATGTGTTTGTATAGTTATAATAAAGTCTATAGTAATTCTAACGGCATTTTAATTCGAGTCTCGCACTCGTAACAATATTATCTTTAGCTTCGCTTTTATAAGTTTTAAACCCATATCCCGCTGAATCTGTTCTTCCAAAACTCAGTAGGTATATGGGCTGGCGTTACATTTAAAATTTTAGGTTATATCTTAGTCTAAATCTACATCGTTAGACTAGCTAACAACAGCCCTTAGCGTTGAAAATTAAATTAGCGATAAGGCGGTCTATTCTTTTACTAAAATGTAATATTTTTTTCAGCTATATTTGCAAATGCGTTAATACCGTCATGTTCTAGTGCAAATTTTTGGGACATCGTAACTTAATATTATAAATACGAATGTATTTGTTGTTTATTATACTTTTGAAACAATTGTGCATACACGTCATCAGGGGTACAGAAGAGGACATGGGTAAAAGTATATAAACTTTTATCCACAAAAAAATACTGTGTGTATAAGGGAAAGATATTGGGTGTACAATAGATGTCGCTGCAGTCGCATTTTTTATACCGCATTCAAGATTCCATTGCGATACTGTCAAATCTTCGTATACTACTAAATCCACGATATCTTCTTGATATCATCGTTGCACAATAATATTAGAAATTGGCATTACCATTTGTAGGAAACCTACATAGACACTGGCTGCATGGAAACCTAAATATTTTATAATAATAAAACAATGTGTCTAATAATTTTAAGTCAGTTGCTATTGAACTGTTGATGAAAAATATTTATTATCTGCTTGCTATTCATTTAATACAAACTATAGTCGAAGTGAGTGCAGTTTTAATTTTGTAAATTGCAATTTTGTAGCAAATCTTAATACAGTCTGCTAAAATATAACTATTAAACATGGTCCTTCGAGCCGGATATGAACCAGCGACCTATTTAAACACCATTAGCACAAATGGCATTAGCCGAAATGATTATTATAACAATTATTGAAAACCTACCAAAAATCTTAAACGTTCTTTCACGAATTTAGCTTTTAAATATTTATAAAGATAGACTGGCGTGCCCGTGGCACGACATTAGGGCGCGTTCCCACTATTTCGTAACGATTAATTTATCGTTGGACGACTATCGTATCTAGGTGTTCCCATTGGACCGCGACGACATTTTATCGTTTCACGGCAGACATATATCGTACACATCATTAGCGAGAGGGTGTAAACACGTATAAATGCCGAGACGACATTTTTATCGTGGCTAAGATAGATTTGCCGTCACGGTTTAGACATAACGATTTTATATCGTTTTACGAGTGTCATGCTAGCCGTTCCCACTGTCATGACAATCCGTCGTCGCTGCAAAAAATGTCGTAGACGACACTTAATCATGTCGTTCTATATGTGAACACCTCCATTTAAACATATAAGCCACGACACTTAAAACTACACGATTATCTGTCGTCGCAACAAAGTGGGAACGCGCCCTTAAAGTTAACGGAGTACCGAAATCAAACAAAACTACGATTGAGACGATAGTGTCCGGCAATTTTGACGAAATAGTTATAGCAGAATTGGGCCCAGGAATGCTATATTCTACAACGTCCTTGGAGTCAAATACACTTTCCTTCAAAATAATCGATAGGACCTGCTTGAAAATAAATATTCAAATAAAATCTATGCGTGACAATTGTATTTTTGCGTATGTTACACATACATACCAATATTTTACGAGGGCATACGAATATCTATGGGCACTTCAACCGAAATACATTCTCGTAACATAAATCGTATAAAAATGAAACAGAGTCGTCCTCGTCGCGTTCGCGTGTCCTTCGAAAGTTTAGGCCAGGGCCGGAGTCAGCGATAATATTTACTCATTTTTACTGTTCCATTGTCATATTGCTTTTATAGAAGAATGTGGAATGCTTTAACTATAAATATTGTTCACTAACAATCTTTATTTCATTTGACTTCGTAGTCGCAATCCGTGAGAAGTGTAGTTTCCCTGTCCTTAATTTTTATATTTTTACGGCCTCTCCTCACAGAATACTTTCATATTAAGCTGATATTATAATTATCAATAAATCTATGTGATTCATATAAACATAAACTTGAATCACTCACAGTCATTAAATACCGTCATATATAATAAAACTACGTTTTAACAGTTTTAAGCGCGGTAATTTAAGCGGTCGCGAAAACTTAAGAAAATATTACCATCATACACTTTCAGTGCTGTGCCTTTTAACAAAATCAATTCAATTCCGCATAATAACAGCATTAGTCTTTCCATCTTTTCTAATTCCATCGTTTCCTTTATTACTTTTCTTAATTGTTTTCTGACTTTTATTTAAATATATTAAATCTGTAATTTGACCGTGGTAAATGCTAGAAGCAGTCCACATGCACACTGCTGTCACACAGATATTCATTTCATATTGAATAAAATACATTTTTTATACATACATTTGTTTCATGTTTATTAGCCCTTTATTATACACAGGTAATATAAGTTTTTTAATGTATTTATTTTGGTGCTATTTGGACTTAGATACTACAAATAGAACGCACACCTACATTACTGCCTCCTGAATAAGGATCTGTGACGGAATCGAAGGACCCTCGTAAATAACGGTTTGGGCCGCACCTGTCTTACAGAGAAATGCCCCTATTGAACGGTATATTACACTTTTATCTGTTTACTTATGAGTAAGGAGTTTTCTGAAAAACAACATTTCAGCTCTAATATACCTGCCTTGTTGAATGATATTGGCACGCACATTGCATATTAAATATATATTCGAATCAAATCATAAATTTACTCCTAAATGGAAAGACTCAACTATGTTAAGCAAATAATTTGGATATTCTTTTTTAGAGTCCCGTGGCTATTTTGACAGATACAAAACCTCATAAAATAGTTATATTTGTTATTTTTTTCATTTATTTATGTCACAGAATTAAAAAACCATTGCCTTTATATAAAGTTAAAATAATATAAATATAGTAAAGTATAGACTCTTGTGCACACGACACCGACGACACACCGCCAGCCACCGCACAGCCGCCGCGCCGTTGTCGCGCTGCTATTGCTTTGTCCGCTATGCCATACACTTTGACAGTGAAAGTGCATCGGTGGCGCAGCGGCGTGGCCACGTAAATTAAATTAAAAAATCATTGAATTTTCGTCGACACGCAATTGCCCAATTTTTAGTAAAATATATACAATTTTGAATCAAATAATTTTAATTCAGCTTTATATCAAAATATATACGAATTTCCATAAATTTATATTACAATATGTCAGAACCAAGTAATTAGAACAGTTTCTCATACTTAGTAATAAATAGGTGTTAGTTACATTACGTTTGTGTATATTACGTATTCCGTGATATTGCAATGTGTAGGTATAATACTGCCGAAGTTAACTGTGGTGAAAGCTCGTACTAACATTACTTAGTTACACATTAATCATTCATTGTTTAAATAATGTTTATTATGTATAGTAGTAACACGGTGTTTGTTAAAATTTATTTGATTGGATTGTGATATGATGTTGTAGAGCCATAATTAACTCGATATCAGGATTATAGCTCTTAGGGACAGGTAGATCGGTCTGATATTACACTCTCACCGAATTTTGGCGTGAAACGGATACTCTTGAGCCATCTTGTTTCGTTCAGAAGTGAGGAACCCAGAGGCCCACTTTTTCAACTCCTTATTCTATCTATCCTATACATCAATTTTAATAATATAATTATTTCAATATAGTCATAAGGTACAAACTCTTCATAACTGTAAACATTTAAGTTTATCCATCACCTCTCTGGCATCCCTCCTATTCCAGAGGATATCCGTTTGAGGACTATCCACCGTACGGAAACACGGTGGGGAGTATGAGATATTTTTTAAATCGAGGGAAAACGCTACCAATTTACGCACAATACTGGGTTCTGGCTAAGGTGAGAATCACGTCGGTCGGGGGCGGCATTACTGCATGTAATCCAGTAATCCACCCGCGATCGACCCCAGCTTGTGTGGTGACTCAGAGAAACTGTGTACGGAGAGTGACCCTACTACCCCTAAAAACCCCCTCCTCCCGTGTGCCCCGCGCTTTTGTTTAGGAAAGGCTGAGACTTAGAACAGAGTTACGCCCAGTCCGATCCAGCGCAAAAAGTGCCTGAATGTGTCCCGGCGGCGACTGGGGAGTATGAGAAACCCCAAGTCGGGGTAATAAACAGACATGTAAGAAGTAATGGGTTTTTCGTTAGTTGTTGAAACAAACTAAATGGCAACCATCCTCAAAAGCGATTTTTATAGTTTGAATGATTGATTAAGCTTGTTTCAAGATATTCACTATATACTTATGAAACCAAGGTGGAAGTTCTTAGTCGACGGAGATTGGGTGCGCGTATCTAATTTCTGTTCCTATTTATTATAATTTAACAAACATTTACACAACAACTAAAGACAATTATCTTCAACGACTTCGTGTGTACGGAATATCAGGGGTATTTTCAAACTTCAGATCCGCACACACGCCTGGTCTTGAGTATGCCGCCAGAACAACCTTGAGTTGTGTTCCAGCATTAGTGGTCAGGCTCCAATCTGTCTTTACAGAGCGGCATCACGTTGGTAGCGCCTTTGGTGTTGTAAATGTCTATAAGCGACGGAAACCGCTTCCCATCAGGTGGTCCTGTCTGCCTGTCTGCTGAACTTAGCAATAAAAAAATAAGTTACCAAGGCTTTAACAAACAGACTGTAAATAATAACTTTTATTTGGCTTTACCTTAACTATACGTACCAGTAAACACATGAAGGTGACCGAAGCGAGTTAATTCATTCAGGTTGAATGAACATCGAACAAAAGTGTCCATAACTCTATAATATTGTCATCACTCGTTTTCCTTGGCTGACACGAATCTAAGCTTCACACTCCAATGCGTCCTTTTAAGACATTCGCCTGAAGATATATATGTACACAAATATCAAGTAATTTTATTTAATGTCTCTCTATGCTTGAGTGGGCGAAGTCTTAGCTGGCCGAACTCGCTGGAAAGCAGAGGCTCTGAGTTCGATTCCTGGAATAGTAAACTTCAGAAGTGAACTTTCTGTTGCATCAACATAGCAATGAAAGTGAAGTGTGAAACCGAGGAGCAGCGCGTCATCCATACTCCTTAATCCTGGTACGTGCTTGCTCTTCCTCCAATAATCCCTACAAAATTGTCCCATACTTACTTTCTTATTTTTTTACACAATCTGCTTATCATTAAATTCAGCGCCGCCGCAACACAGGCCAACAACTTGAGTAAGGTTGCCAATGAGCTGGAGGAGGAAAGAGAAAGACAAGTGTATGTCACACAAAATTGGAAGCACTTAAATTCAATGCAACCATGACGATGATACAAACAAATCGAACCTATTCCGTAGTACTCTGCCACATCACGTACAAAACGAAATATTTATTCAAACCAAAACTAATTTGGGTATGACACATGTATTGATTTTCAAGATACCAATCGTGTTCTAATTTCAAATGCAAGACACGTCTGTGCCACGCGCTAACCCGCCGCTATTTTTCTTTAACCGTGTACGAAATTATAAGAAGTAGTTTTAAGAATTAGCACTCCATACAAACGATGAATATAAAATTATCTATTACCTAGGCCTAGATTAGCGGAATAGCGGTTTATATACTACAAAAATACCGTTAATCCAAATGCATAGTGGTTACTAAAAGCTCGTTAAAATGTTTATGTGGAATATTCTAGAATTAAAATACAGCGCGTTTTATTCATTTATAATGCAAACGTTATGCTTATACTCACACTCTGGGTAATAGTTACGTACAGTTATGATATTAAAAGTAAACGAATAATAATGGCAATACCGCTGCCAGCAGCGGTGTTGTGTTTACATTATATATACAATATACTTTTTTATTGCATGAATTCAGCACATAGGTGGACGGCCCGGCCCACCTTTACCACATCGCCTATGGCCATTTGTAGCACCAAAGGTACTACAAATGGCCATAGACGATACTAATGTACTGTCGTCTCTAAAGGGAGACTGGAATCTGGCCACTAATGCTGGTACGCAAATCAAGGTTGCTACGACAGGATAGTCTAGACCAGGGGTAGTAGCCATTCAAACGAGCAAATGCCCTGCCATCTATCCGTGAGATGTTTTGTAGCTTCTTACGAGAAGCCGGCCGACCGCAGGAAACGTGTTCTTTCTCCATTCCTTTACGGATACATACTAGCATAATGTTATTTGTTTTTTTTAATTTATCAAGGCCACCATTTCTCTCTTTTTCTATTGACATGGACTCAGTCATCTTCTAAGGGTTCTGATACTGTCTACGTGTCACGGTTATTTCAGGAACCACTAAAGATATTATTAATTACTACTAATATGGAGTAGGTAGTATTAAATTTAAGAAAATATTTTTGTAATAAAAGACAGCTCTGAAAATGAGCCACTCGTCTTGTTTATACAATAACATTATTCTAGAGAATTTCATAGATGATACTTCCTTTTCTAATTCCATCAATAACAGTAAAATGGCTGCGATATTCATTAACAGACAATCTGGCGATCATAACGAAACTACAACGTTATATTGGACACTTAGATAGGGAACCGTAAAATAATTTATAGCTATACGAAAATCATTTAAACAAATATTCTTCATAAGGTATGACTAAGATATAAAGAATATACAATACAACTGTTTGGAGCAAGAATTCTAAATAAGTCACTTCTTTTGTACAAAAGTAGGCAAACAATAAAAACAGAAACGCCCCACTGTTTTATTGCACATTACATATGGCTAATAAAAACTATAACAGACATTGTTTGTAACGGTAATATTAAATATGAGTATATTGTCTTATTCCGTTGTGATAGGGTTCATTTTATGATAGATTTCATCTTAATTTTCCACCATAGCTCACCCATGGCGCCACTCGGGTCTAAACAAGTTAGTCTAACACAATAAAATGTAACTCTAAATTAGCTCCTCGTTTTACAAGCAATAAATTTAATGGAACTCCGCGAGGGGATAAGTCACGCTTAAAATTTAAAACTTGGTGACAATTCAGTTACCTTGACACTTTGACAAAAGTTAGAAGTTACTTGAATTATTTACTTGATAGCATTTCATCCAATTATTCGTATGCATATTTAAATAATGTATAGATATATTATGAAACTGAAGTCGTGATATTTTATGTTTCTTATTAATTTGTTTGTCTTCTTCTTTTTCATAGACAAAAATCGATTTTATTAAGCAGAAGAAGAAAAGAACAATATTGTTGTCACTTGTCAATGAAAATAGCTCAATAAGAAATTATGGTTTATACAGATGTAAAGTTTGAATTTTTAAGTAATAATACGCCATTACCGAGAGACAAATGATCGGAGGCAAATTTCAAATTAATAGATGATTAATAATTTAAAGTTTTGGAACTTTCAAATGTACGTTTTTAACATTAATTTGTATTCTTATCGTCCCTTACCAATCAATCTGCAGTCTGTATAATTCATAGTTCAAGAAAAAAAAATGTTTTCGACAAATCGAAAACTTCATCCATCCTTTACAGTTCTGTGTAAAAATTTAATAACAGAAATCTCTGTTCCAACGCTTGACGTTACAATACAAGAACTTTGTCACTCGAGCCTGTCATTGCCATACAGCCCCATTATGCGTCGGCTATCAGAATTCTAATGCTCCCATTGTTACAGTTATCACGTTCGATCGGTGAATGAAATGTTGGAAACAAATCTGCATAACTAGTGACTGTAATGTTATGATTTTGACTCCTAATCGCATTAAAGGCCTAATCTAGCTTATTAGTTTTCAAACAAACGTGTTTGGAGGCGGAGCCTTGACGTATCAAGCAATGACCTCTCTAAATTAGTATGATTGCAGTTTTTATTATCATCATCATCCTAGCGTTTCGGAGTATCCGCTTAAACGTTGGGGTCTATTTTCCTAGTCTTTCTTCTCTACTTCGCATCGGTTTTCAGCATCCATAATTGTGATATCATCCATCACAATATCAAGCTTGTCTTTCTTGGGCCTGCCTCATCTAACGGGAATGGACTGAGACATCATGGTAAGTTATTTGTTCCCCACATCACCGGTCGGAAAGAGACGGATTAAATAGAATAGAATGGAAAACACTTTATTGTTCACCACATACACATAAAATAAACAATTTAACGTAGACACATTAACAATAATATAATACAATAAAATAATAACACAATTACAAAAGATTTCGTGACTAGTGACCGAAATTTAGACTAAAATAAAAATCAAATAAAATCGGCTAAATATTTGTTAAAATATAGTTTTAACTGTCTCATATAATTGTCGTCGTAGTCGAATAATTCAGACAAGGTATAAGAAAGTAAAGGGTCGTGGTGAACAAAGCAAGTAAAATCCCAAAAACGTATTCAAAGGTCATTCCAATACACATTCCAAAGATTTTATCATATAAGTGGGTAAGGGTTCTATGAATTGTTCCCGATTAAATATTTAAATTTAGTCGGACACAGATGGACACACCTTATCATTGACTAAGGAACAATTCGAGGAAGTATTTCACCTTTATAACAAGATTGAAAGATATAAAGCGAGCAAAGCTAAACATGGCTAGATGTACACTCGAAGTGCTCAACAGGCGAACGTTTAACGAGTTACCTATCAGCGAAACGTGCTAAGGGCTGGCCTATAACTTTCACTTAGTCGTGTTTGCCGGGAGCATTGCAATGACTGAGCAATGTCTGCATTGTCTTGTCTAGTGGACAAATTGCTCTGGATATTGACTGCCTGATTGCCGCCGGCATCCATTGAACGGTGCGGACAATTACCGTTTACTTCTTGACTGCGTTTGAAATGTCGCTCGTGTTATTGATTAATGGAATGAGTTTAATTAATGGTTACACTACGACTTTGTTTAATGAATAGGCACGTTTACTTCTAATACTATGCTTTTAATGTCTTTTTAAAAGTGCTTTTAAGTGTTTATGTTTGTTAACTTAAATAAATTGAATAATAATTGAATACATTCATGAGATACAAGTAGAAGAGTGACACCGCTTGCATTTTATTATAGCTTTATACTATAGATTTGTTCATATATCACAGTCTTGTGAATGAAGTAAATTAATAACCAAGTGAACCAATTCATATAATTTAGACAACGGAAATTATCATAAAAGTGTTCATTCCCGAATCTTGGACAATTTTTGCATGATGTTTACGTGAGTAATTAATAAGTCTGCCAGGTGGTAGGGTATTTGTCTGACTAGATGGCTACCACCCCTGGTATAGAGTATGCCGCCATAACAATCTTGAATTGTGTTCCGGCATTAATGGCTAGGTTCCAGTCTCCCTTGAGAGAACAGCAGCGCTTTGGTACACCTTTGGTGTTGCAAATGTCCATAGGCGATGGTAACCGCTTTCCATGAAGTGGGTCGTCTGCCAGTCTGCTGAACTCATGCAATTTTTTTTATTGAGTAAATTTTAATTACAATGATTGTCATAAAATTTGCTTAGCAAATCGCTGCGTTTATTGTAAATAACTAAGCATTCGTTCATCAGGATTAGTAACAGTAACTTTTATTTCTTGTCGAACTTATGCATGGGGTTCTAGACAAATGAAGCTGAACAATCAACTTTTATTGCATTATTGACTCAAGAATAACCCTCGACATCGCGTCGGGGAGCCAATTTGTCTTATGAATGTTAACAGAATGCGATGAATTTTGAATTCTACATTATAGTACGTGGTTTACAAGAGGCTTTAAAATAAGACAAACAAATTGGTGATATAAATATTTTGTATGAAATTCGAAGTGATTGACAATAGTCAATCACTTCCAATTTCATAACCAACCTACTGCCGATTTTAACCTAATTAGTTTTACACAAAGACAAAAGCACAGAATGATTTTATAAGAGTTCTGTTTTTACGAAATGTCTAAGGATCCCAATATTACTTGTACAAAATAAATATCAATCCATCTTTTTGAAATTTATAATTTATAATATTTGTTCTTTAATTTTATTTTTTAATTATTTTAGTAGTAACTTAGGAACCTTTGTTTCCTGTCTTTACACAAAGCTCTTCATTCCTGTTCTATCCTGTCACGGTCGCCAGATGTGATGGACCCGAACGAGGCAATTATATAATTATTTTAAATGAAAATAGGACTAGACAAAATAAAACGCCATTTTTTTCCTTACGTTTGAATCGCAACCAACTTGATTTTCTTTTAATTATAATAACGCCAACAATCGAGCTGCCAGTATATAAATTTAAACAAAAGTATTTATTCTACAACAATTATATGACGAAGTTTATTTCTTCTTTCAATATATCTTTGGGATAAATTATCTCGATTACATATTAAGCTCACATTCACGAGTCAGTGGGCTTAAAGCGGCCACATTCACAGTAGTACTTACACACATCCATAGTATCCAAATAATATGGAACATTATATTATATCTTACACCATACGTACCTACATACATGTAGAGTGTAGATATGTGTCATTTTTACTATTCGGCTTACGATTCTCCAAAAACGGTCTACTTTAAATTCCCAGATCTTTTCTTTAATATATACATATGATTCCTATTTTATAATATAACAATCAATTGCAGGTTCTAGTAGACTACATCGTAATGGTGATGTAACGGCCCAGAGCCCATCCGGCCCGCATTTAATTCAATGTAAACTCACGTAAATAAAATGAATTTGTCCTAAATCGACCATAATGGATAATCAACGTACCGTGAACTGAATTCTGATTATATTGTGATGTCATGGTTGATGTTGACTAGGTAAACAGTTTGTGCGTTATTTTCATACGAAAATGTAAACAATGACATATCATATTTTTTTGAAGTGATAATTTCTTGTGGGTGTAAACCACTTCGTTACGTAACGCGTTACGGCGCCAGTCTGTCTAGCTTCCCTTTCTCTCACGTAAGATTAGTTTATCACTTCTGTCGGGCGTCCCGAGACGCACACCGTCGTTTTTTTTAATGCAGGAGTCCAGTAGACAGGCACACGGCCCATGAAAAGCGGTTACCATCGCCTATGGCATTTGCAACACCAGAGAATAAAACCTGGCAACTAATGCCGGTATAAAACACAAGGTTGTTATGGCGGCATACTCTAGACCAGAGGTGGTCGCCATCCAGTCGAGCAAACACCATACCCCCGGCCGCAGGAAATTGTATTCTTTTTCCGTTACTGTACGGATGAAAATTATATAATCCCCAACTGTGTAATGCAATATAAGTTGTAAAAAGTATCCTCTCAGCCCGGTTACCTGGATGAGATCGCTTTTAGCGATAAGGCTGTTTTTTGTTTTACCGTTAAATTATTATAATTATTCTGTAATTGTTTATTTGGTGAACAATAAACTATTTTCTTTTCTATTCTATGACTGAGGGTGTTCAGCATATTGCAATGGAATGTGTACCTACCGAATGAAAGACCTTACGAGAAGCTTCTTGGAAAGCGAGATTTATCTGTGGTTGGAGAATGCAATAGTTTGCATATTCATTATCGAGAGATGCCAATATGTTTTGCAAAGTCTATGATTATTTGTGTACTTTAACCTAATCAAATATAATCGTTATTTGGGATTTGAGTTTTTTATGGGCTGACGTACTGCTACTAACCGGCAATGCCTTTATTAAACAAAGTTTTTTTTTTAAACATGTATATCTATATCTGAAAAGTATTTTACTCAAACACGAAAATGTGCATTTACAGCAGAACCAACTATCTTCCAGTAGGTAATTTAATATCAAGTTATAACTACAAAGCATTGCGAAATTAAAGTATAAAATAGAGCTTAGTTTATTTCATTTCCCGATTATGTGCATGAAATGTTATTTAAAAATTTGCTAAATATTTTGTAATAACATATGTGTATGGAATATCCCTGTAGGAACGGTGAAATAACACTAATACCTACCTCCGGTTGGCCTGCTGCAAGAGGCGGCAAAATATCCCACAACCAAGTGGTACGTCATTTGCCGGTCTGTATAACGACCACCTCTAGTCTAGAGAATGTCTCCATAATACCTTTAAGTTCATTCTGACATCAATAATCAGGTTATAGTCCCCTATTTAAGAGGCTGGCTGCACATTAATAGCACCTTTGTCGTAAAAATGATCACAGGCGACGATTACCACTTTCTATCAGGTCAGCGTTTGATGTACTTCAGTATTTAAATTATTTATAGTAAAATATAAGACTAATAAAGAACACTAAGTGTATAATAGTTTTAGTAAACTTAAATGACTATATCTTACTTCTTGGCTAATTCTTCAGTTTCTCCTTTTCATTATTGAAAAATAGTTTCTAAAATAATTAAACATTGCATACTCGTATAAGTGTATACACGCAAAACTTTAATGGGTGCCAAATTTAATACAGTTAGCTATAGTTCCTGTGACAGACTCACATTGAAATGAGGCAGCAAAGGTTTATTCTTGCTTAGATATTGGAACCCTAAAGTAAATTTAAACAAGAAATTTCCCAAAACAATTAAAAGTAGTACAAAATGTAAAAATGTTAACAACGCCAAGAAAAATAACTGTTGTTAGTCTTTCAGAACTCGACAATTGTGGCTTTAATAAAAGATTTCTACACAAATTTTATTTTCGAGAGTAAAATATATAATAATTGCTGCTGAAAGTTTGATGAAAAAGGTCAAGAAACGTTATATTTGAATGTCTTAAAAATATCAACTTGATATTAGGCTATGTCCAAACCAGTACGTTTTTATATTTATCTTGCATCTTCATATATTACACTTAGTTTACACTAAGTGTAAAATATGTCGGACGGAACACGAATTGAATACATTGACGTAAACGACATACGTTACACTAAGTGTAACATTGTCCGACATATGCTACACTTAGTGTAACATTGTTCGACATATGCTACACTTAGTGTAACATTGTCCGACATATGTTACTCTTAGTGTAACATATGTCGGACGGCTTTAAACTTTTACAAGGACTATGAGACGTGTTTATTAAGTGCTTATTAAGTATATACTTCCCTATATTTCACTAATTCTATCAGTTTATAAAAACCTTTTAACAAGTTTCTTATTCGCCTATCCTACTATACTCGATCCAAAGGTTGTTTGGAAGAAATCGCCATGGGAGGTAATATCGCCGATTGGACTTGGATATTAATTAACTTTCTTGATTTTATGTATCATTTTTGTGCAATAAAGTAAATTCTATTCTACTTCCTTTTTGATTTACCTTCTTCGTCAGCCAGTCCGTCGCATGACGTAGACCTCTTCAAGTTTACACCACATATCCCGGTCATCTTCCTTATCTAGCCCCTGCCGATAACCTTGCGCAGGTCGTAGTCCACCGGATTGGAGGACGTCCTACGCTACGTTTACCAAACGCGGTCTTTCGTTTACTCCATCGATCGTCGGACCTGCGACAGACGTGACCGACCCACTACCATTTCAACTTGCTAATTTTGCGAGCTATGTCGGCCTTTATTTGTCTTTCATTTGCCTTAGGTGTGTAATAATATTACCAGTGTTAGAGATTTACACAAAAAACAAATATTCATTTGATTATCCATTATATTAGCCGTGTAAGTTGAAAAATGTCCATAGGTGGCGAAATCTCCTAAAAGGTAAGGGAGTTAAGCACCTCTAAAACTTTAACAAAACCTTGGAAACGGGTTTTGATGTGTTTCATGTATCAACTCGAACTGGCCTAAAACAATACTAGATACCAATCAAAACACATTAACGGGATAGCTTGACAAAATAATTCCAACAAAGGATTGTGAGAAAAGGGGAATCTAGGATAAGCCGGTGAACAAGAACCAAGCCAATTCCACTCACATGTACCTAATCCTGTTAAAAAGTTATTTCAGAAATGCATGATTGTTTCAAACTAACTACTACCTTCGTCTATGTCCGCATTAACTTTTTAATTCTGAATGAAGTAAAACTCCAAAGAAGAAACACATGTTAAATTTTAGAAATCCACATATAAGTTTACATCTGGATTTCTTCAGGAATTATGGGTGCCCATACAATTTTCTATTTCATCCCTTTCAAAATTGTTTTAGACAAAATGCAGACTAAAACGTACGGCTTTTCCCAAATAATGTAGGTATTTTCTTTGTTTGGCCGTTTAGTCGTGAAGATATTTCGTACAAACGTACAGAAAAAGTTTTGCCTTTATATACTTTGGTTGTTTACGCCTTTGGTTCAGTTTTGAATCAAATACAATCTTGAGCACAATCGATGTTACACAGAAAGAAAATACAGGACTCACCGAATCTGCAGTTTGATTTTCTCTTCAAGTGTTTTTATCTGATACGAATACAAATTTCTTAACATAATGGCTATTATTATTTAGTAAAATAATTGATTTATTAAGATGGTAGGTATAATTTTGCACACGTTACAATATAATTTTGACAATTTAAATATTGTATAATAACCTATACCCTCATTTACATCTTTTCTCGTTGCAGCAATAATCTCAACTTTACATATTTACCATATCTTTAAATAGACTTAAATTTAAACTAAATGGAATATTGCAGAGATTAATCTGCTATACATTTTTTTCTACTCGATATTTTAAAATAAAAGCTGTGGAACATAAATTCCCATTGTTCTAAGCACTTTTAACATTTATTATTACAAACAATATTTTTTGGGTACTGTTCGCAATGTTAAGTTAATCGCAAAATTACTGAACGAAACGGAACGCGCAGTTTAAATAATTGACAGCTATGACCGTTAAGAGAGTTCCCCCGTCTTCACAAATTCTCAGTATTGTACGTAATACACATAAATAGCTATTTTCAAGATTTTCATTTCAATACTACCTAAAGAGTATCTCCACCATATTCAGGCACTGTTAAATTATAAAAACTAATTCAATGCACTTATATATAAATATTTTATTATACCGTTGTTTTATATCTTACTTTACAAAGCTGCGATCACTTATAATTAATTTAAAAATATTTCGTTAATTATAATCATGCTTTAGTTGTAGTGTCCATTCATACTCGTATAATGTAAATCTAAACATAACTAGCATTTCAAGTTAACATAATAATTCGATGTTTACATAAGTACATCTCCAGCTTAATAGTATTAAGTTAATCCTTGCTTAACCACACTTGGACACCTACGCAGTAATACGGTCGACGCCTCTCAACTGATAAGTATTAAGTACTTGGGGCCGACAGTCAGTTAAATAGCTTTTGGGAGATAGACCGAAAGTTTGAGGTCCTAACATATTTAGGACTTTTCGAAATAGAATTAACTTCCATTACAATTTGAACTTCAATCTGTCCAATTTAAATATAATCGGCCAAGTGCGTGACAGCCCATGCTCAATTAAAATTTCCATAACTAAATATAAAAAACGAAATGCCGTGGCTTAACGACCCAATATGTGTACTGGCCTCCTAAATGGGAACAATACTTCCTCTCTTCATTTCTTTTCTGCCCAGTGCTGTTGCCTGCCAATTACGAGTTGGAAGCTCACGTCTACCAGCCTCCACGTCGTCCCTCCAGCGATGTTTAAGAACTACCAAATTGTCAGCATTCAGTCTCTTAATTTCACAGTCTTGCGACAATCTTCTTAGGTGTCCAAGCCAGCGCATGCGATGTGTCTTACACTCAACTATAGCAGTAGTCTCCCCTACCAGGAATTCCATTTCAGTATTTTTCCGCCCAATGTTATTAATCCCTTCATTTTTGTTATTAGAAAGAACGCGCTTACCGTCGTTTGTTACACCTTCCCCAATAATTTGGGGTGGGCACAATATGTCTTTTCTGACACCCCCCCCCCCCGCGCCCCAAACCACACCCCACACCCTCTTCTGTTACACAAAAAAGTTTTAGTGAAAGAAAAAATGCCAAGACTGATGATGACTGCTATTATATGCATATGCATTATGAATTTTCCTATCATCAAATGCAATTATTTTTCTTTCTCAATTTTGCTTCATTAAATCGATATATAACTACATATTTCACTCAGCTAATTATTAATTAATTAAGTTAAACAAGCGAATTAAGGAGGACGAGCACCAATTAAGAGATTATTATTATAACCACTTCAGCGAACAGCTAAATGTCCTGATGAACTGTTCATTTAGATTACGTTTAATTGCCGTAATTTATGAATGATAAAACTCTTAACACGAACCATAGGTATTGGCTCTAAAATTAAATCTAATTATACTCACTAAACAGTATTTATTCTTTGTGTTACATATGGTAGTGTTTTTATAGCTTTATTTGGAAGTTTATACGTAACTCGAAACTGGTTGGAAATTTTTTAATATAACATCTAAAACACAGTTCATGTAAGACTAGTTGTTTTACAATTTTAGGGTACTAATAATTCCTCCCTATGTACACACAATATACGCACAGTAGACTAATTATAGTAGCGTGCGATAGTGTACGAATTGTGTAAGCGGAACAGAGCTAAGAATGGATAGCAAACAACACTACCATTTCCGCTCACGAAATTCAATATAGATTATCTACATGTCAGGAGCCGGTAGGCACTTTCTCCGCAAATAAAATTGCCGATCGGAATTATAAGTTGTGTAAAACTGTGACATGTATACGACAGACAGACGGTCTAACGGCTATGACGATCTTATAATGGTCCCATATTTATCGAAATGGCTTCAGAACCCTATAAAGGCACGACAACTAAGGTCACTGTACATTGTTCTGTGTTATAAAATTTTGGCACCGCATAGAAAAAGTCAGAATACAAATCACAGGTACTGTTACCTACACTAAAACTCTATTAGCTATGCTACTCAAGTTCAATAAAGCGCCAAAGAATGCATTAAGCACTCAACAAAGACGTAAACACTGGAAATGACATAACAGTACGTCCAGACGTTTGCCATTGCGCAAAAAGGTAATCGATTCAGTATTTGCTCTTTTTTGCAAGTTAGCGACCACAATAATTCTACAGAATTATACGGTAAGCATTACTTTTTTATCCTCGGTGACATTTTAAGGTGTGTGCATATTATATGTCGCTACTGACCGACGCGGCTTACTACGTATCTATCTGGATGAGGAAAGACCAATGAGGTTTGCATATTGTAAATCGTAAGTCGCAAGTCGTGAACGTGACCTTGAGCGTTCCGACGCCCTTAAGCAATCTGGAGTGTTTAACGGTTCTGGTGAGCACATTGTTCGGACGCGTCCGACGGACGCAACTGATGGACGCGTCATGTAATGCACCTTGACGGGATATGGGTAACATTAGCGTCATTTTGAATTTTCTCGGCCACTAATGAAACCTGTATATTATGAAAGAATAGTACTAACGCATCAATCAGTTACTACAAGCACACTCCCTTTAAACCATAACTTTAAAAATCGTAATAATTGTTAAACTACTTCAGTTTCGGCCATATTTCTACAGTTCTAATTAAAATAAATCGTTGTAAAGGAACAAAACTTCATTCACAAGTACATCAGCTCCGACATTATATATTTAGGGAAAAATAAACCCAATTTATTTATAACAAAAATAGCACTATAAAATTGCATTAAAATTATTACTGACCGCTAAAAACAAACATGACGATATTAGTCCATACAAAGTCATCCAAACCAGTTTGTGTTAATCACTCAAGTTGAAATAGGGTTAAATATATTCGAATATTATAAATGCGAAAGTAACTTTATCTGTCACGATTGCAAGGAAAAACTACGGCATCGTTTCTGCTGAAATTTTGTATATAATCACATTACCGAGAGTGAATATAAGATAATATAAGATTTTTATCCCGGAAAATGGGATAGTTGTAGTCAGAATATTCCAGGAGAGAATAGTGCCTAGTCAAAACAAGTTTCAGCGGGTCGTGAGAGAAAGCGATTCTCTCAGCTTTTGCTGCACACACAGGGTATATTGCGTCAGAAGGCGTCTGACAACTTCCGACAGCCATAGGTGATTGTCCGTTGCAGACCGCTCTAGATGTTAAAGTAGCCATCAGCCGCATCAAGGCAGCGTAGACGATGCGCGCAGGCGTTCAGCGTGCGCCATTCTTATTTGGACGGGGTAAGCTCACACTGAGGTGCTGACCCCCGGCAAATAGAGAGGTCTGTCAAATGCAAATTAAAGTGAAATGACCTTCACCTGTCAAGTTTTTGACATCCCGATGTCCTAACTCAATTGTAATATTTAGTAGATATTTGGCAGTAACAGTAGGATGTGTAAAGCATTCCCATCTCGACAAATAAACCAATATAAATTTATTGCATAAGACCGCGAAATTCGAAAAATTATTACAATAGACATACGTAAGGTCAAACTGCTTTATAACTCATAAACTTTTGTAAACCACACACCACCAGCTGTCTCAATTATAAACGTTCTTCGATTAATCTTTTGATTAGCTGCCGCACTCTTACAGCTTAAAACGATTAGTTTATATAAAAAAAATTGTAGCACTTTTGGTGTTGCAAATGTCCATAGACGATTATAGCCGCTTTCGAAGTGGGCCGGCTGCCTGTCTGGTGAACTCCGGCAATAAAAAAAATAACTAATTCTGTTAACATAATAAATACTTGAGTTATGGTTTGAAATCTTTTTTAGTATTTTCTTTTTCAAATAATAGAACGTTCGTTCTCAATTTTATTGGGTTTCCTACCTATAAGCAACATTTGCGAAATTGTATCATCCTCTGATTAAAGGAATAAAACATTACGTTTTACGGACTTGTCCAGAAATGTTATTGTTATAAAACTAAGTATACCTTACCAGTATGCCTTCATTTTGGAAGAGTTGCTGATTGAAGATCACCCGAGGTAACCAGCAAGCAGTATGTCGACAACGTATACTGAAGTACTTTGGCCACATAGCCCGAATGATCTCAGACATTATGGAGAAACATGTAATGACTGGAAAAGTTGAAAGCAAGAAACCTCGCGTTAGATCTCCAGATTATTGACCAACTGGACATGTTAATATTCAGGCCTCCACAGTGCTTAAAAACGATCTAGGTAAAAGAGAGCAATTATTCACTGCCATCAAAATCACGCTCTTCAGCATTGAAGGAACGACTTAGAAGAATGAATGAATCTTTGAATGAATGAATCTTTATTTGTAGAAATACAATTAATCGTTGTACAAAAGATGGTAAACAAAGTCGATTGTTCTCACTGTATTTGACCTAAACATGGTTATACTAATATCAATTTTAAAAAAAACCTATGCGTCTCGGGATGCCCGACAGAAGTGGTAACTTAGCCTGCCTACCGCTGTCGTATACGTGAGAGAGAGGGAAACCAGACAGACTGGCGCCGTAATGAGTGACGTAACGAAGCGGTTAACCCTCCTATAAAAGTTATCACTTCAAAATATGACATTTCTAAATTTATTTATTTAATTTATTAACAGAAAGAATGACGCCAATGACCGAACATTCCGACATGATTGTAATAGTTAAGACGGGGGGCTGTGGTATTCTTTTTTCAAAATTCTTATGCTCGTCGTTCACAGGTGATCTTTAAGACTCAATTAAGTGTTTCAAAGATTATTACCATGTGAGTTTATAATGTTTTCCTTTGAAGCAGGAAATAAGTTTGCCCTACGTCTCGGAACTTTATCGTGTTACGTAACCTGCTTAAGTGTATTTTTCTTGACATCTAAATAACCGCGGTTCGTGTTTATTCGGAGTCTGTGGGCTTAATTTTGTTAGATAGTGAAGTGTTGTGTTACGGAACCCATTAAGTTTTAAAAATATACCGAGTGCATATTAAATATTACATGGAAGTTTACTTTTATTTTAATTATAAAATGTGGATAATGCAATTGTTTCAGTTTCTTGTTACTAATAACTTTGAGCTATAATAGTAGCTATAGTACTTATCGTGAGCTATATATCGAGGTGAAGCTATTTGTTTTAAGCGACATTTGTGTATACTCACACGATGGATTTTCATCTAATGTCTACTTAAGAATATAAGAACTGATCTCTAGTTTCAGTCTACAGATGTTCTTTTTTTAAATATGGACATAGTTCGTTAGTGGTGTGTTTTCTGGGTCATTAGAAATTTTAAACTTTCTCCGACAATTTTAAAGTGTCGTTTTAAACAAATAGCCTTTCACCCATCGATATAATAAGTAATTTTATGTAGATAAAAGCGTAATGGCTAGCGCGCTCGCGTCCCAAACTCAAAGAGCGCGGAATCGATCCTAACCGGAATGCATTCACCACTAGTCAGTTTTCTGATCTAATGTGCATATTGTTACAATTACCACATGCTAACAACAATGAAGGAAAACATCGTGATGCAACCTGCACATCGAAATAACCGATGTGTCAACCTGCCAAATCGCCTTGGACAAGCGTGGCGGGTATACTGTCCGTTCCCCCTATAATGGGAGGCCCGAGCCTAGCAGTGTATATTATATATATATATAATTTATTGTGCGTTTGTTTTACCACATAACTATTGTCTTGTTGTGCACTTTTTGTAATTTTTGTTTTGGTAAACAATAAATTGTTGTCTATGTCTATATATTTATACATATATTATAAAAATATAGATATAGTAATAGATATTTCAATGACATCCTGGGGGATTTGTGTCCCACTCAGAATTGCAGATTAAAAAACTGTACTGACTTGGAAGACAAAGTATTAGACTAGGTTGAGCCAGATGCAATTCATGTATTCGCTATGGCAATGACAGGAGGAATGGAAATAGTAGTTATAGAAAAGTTTATAAAATATTTAAAAATACTTTCCTAAAGATCGCCAGTGCTTTGATAATAAAATATCGTAGCTTTTAGACATCAGTTACAACATATAATTATAAAAATGACTTTATTTGGATATTTAGACCTCCTTCATGGTAAATAGAGGCCGCATCACAAAATAAGTCCCACGAAAAAAAAGAGGAACTAAAAGTGACGGCTCCATTATTTGATAAAATTATGTTCGTAATGTAACCAGAAATAAATTACAGCTTTAATTATGGAATATTTTGTATTAATTACTCAGTTTCTTAATATCAATTATTGAGTTTATTAATTATTCAATTACTTACATCGATTTACGGATTAGCAACTAATTAGTCTGGCGGGATTAAATACGGCGATTACAGCGCCGCGTTTGCGGGACTTCTTTGGTGGCGCAGACCCATTATTTCGAAAAAGCCACATGAATATCTCTAGTTGTCTATTTACCTATCTATAGGTACTAGTGGTCGTATTAATTTAAATTATAAGTTTGAACATTATCAAAGTTCTGTTGTCAAAGATTATACTTCTATAATCACAGATTTCGCCAAGGCTACACTGTTAATTTGACTTTAACAATAAACTAAAGAGTATATATGCGTGCGTCAAATTTATGGTAGTGTGGTGGAAGTAGGTGTGCAATGTTTTTTTTATTAATTTAATATATTTTATATGCATAATTTATAACAAAAAATGTGTTTTGCACTCCTTATCTATATAAACTATAAGTATGCGAAATTTCATACTCTTCCGTCCGCATAATTTTCGTAAAAAGGTTTATACCCTTTTTGTTTCACGTATTAAAATAATGATATAAATAGGGTCCTAACTTGTCGAATTTAAATAACAATATATACATTTAATTTGCAAATTTTAGCTACCCTATGTCCTAACTTTCTTTAACTTCACATACATTAGCTCTGCTTTATTAATCATTCATAATAATAAAAAGACCTTTTTACGAAATAAACAACTCTAGCACTTAGTAATTTGACTGTCAATGGCAGCAACACTTATTTAAATTTGATATGTCACTTATTCGTCACAACAAGCGTGCATCAGCATCCAAGCAAAAGGAAAATTGAGGAAAACTCCTAATGGAAATGAACATTTCAAAGCGAGTGGGAGCAAGTGAGGCCTGTTATACAGCAGCCTATTGAAAGCATAGACGTTCCTCCAGTACGTATACAATTTTAGGGTTCTTCAGTTGTTTTTATCAAAAACGAATCCTTATCCTTACCCTCATCTGTACTTCAAAGTAGTATTTTTCAGAAACTACTGAGTATACTTTGTATTCCTGATATATAAAAATGAATGTTTGTTTGTATGTCCTTTAAAGAATCGTAAAGTATACATTTGATGGTACTTAGCAAAGTTGTTGTGCGTGAGCCAAAGGTTATTAAATTAGTTCACATTTGGACCCGGTAGGTGGCGCTGCTGTTGGCATATCGATTGAAGCTTTTCCGTGCAGGACGACGTCTGCCGGGACGGCTAGTTTGTTATAAATTGTAGTTAAATTTTTTGGATGGTTAATTTTTTAAATCTTTAATCGGTTAAGCTCAAATGTTTCTTAAGTCCTTGCTTCATCTGTGATAACATTTATGACTGTGCCCAAATGCATCTTGTTTATAGCTTAAAAATAACACCGTAAATTATTAACGGCATTATATACACTAACAAACACTGTATATACATACATACGTCATCTGTCATTGACAATTAATAACAATCTCTCATTTCTTTCACTCAATTATTTGAGGTCGGCACAATATGCCATTTTTCCCATACTGCTCTATTCTTACATACGTCATCTGTCGCACCACAAATCATCATTATCATCCTTCACACAATCCATCCATCTCTCTTTTGGTCTACTTTTACATTTATATCCATCAACCTTGCAGTTTAACATTCATTTTGTCATGTACCTTCATCCCTTCTCATTAGATTCCCATACTACCTCAGTCTTCTTCCACTCAACTTTACAGTCACGTGTGCAACGTTCAAAGATCCCCTTATGTATTAATTTCTCATCTTATCAATTCTTGCAATATCACAAACCGCAACATTTTCAAGTCATTTGTGGTCTATGTATCACTTTAGCTGCCCAACATTCAGACCCGTATAACATAATCGATCTTAAATAAATTTATATATTTGACCTTAATACTAATAATAATATAATTAATAACAATGTTGTATCACAAATAGCGCATTAATTTTGAATTTGTGTGTAGTGAAA
Source organism: Dendrolimus punctatus (assembly GCA_012273795.1). Taxonomy (NCBI): domain Eukaryota; kingdom Metazoa; phylum Arthropoda; class Insecta; order Lepidoptera; family Lasiocampidae; genus Dendrolimus; species Dendrolimus punctatus. The sequence continues at coordinate 6,541,411 of CM022527.1, forward strand.
AAGTCTCCCTTAAAGAGAGTAGCAGCTCGTTTGTTGTTACATTGGTGTTAGAAAGGTCCATCGGCAATTGTAGTCGCTTTCCATCAGATGGGCCGTCTACCTGTCTACTGATTTCATGCAATAAACAAATAAAAAATAATTGGGGGTTTTGAAATATTTTTGTTAAATGTTTTTAGAGTTCTTTATCCAAATGACAGTAATAGTACATTCGGAACCCGCCATAGTTGGTGGCCTGTCACACATTCGCCCGGTTTATTCTGTTTACATGAACCAGCTGCTCCCTCTACAGAGCCACTCGTAAAAACAGAATTGGAAACGGAATGAAATGTACACTTCGACATTAGTATATATACTCCGGCAACATTTTACAACCTCATTGGCATTGCTATGCAGACGCGCTGTGGGCGGCTACGTTATTTAGATTTACACTCAGAAACGAAATTATGGACTATTACCGTATATGTATATAGTTATAATGATTACCTTAAACATATGTTGATAAATATCTATTATGATACCATAATCATAATATTGTCGTATTATGATTGCGATTATGAATAACACTTCTGTTAAATTTTTTTAACTAGCCTATAAACCTCGTATAACTTTTAGGAATAAAGTCAGAAATTCATAGTGTTAGAAATTATTTAAAATCTTACAATTAACATATCTTGATAAATATAAAAATTACCGTTACACAATAATTAGGTCACTATAGCCTAATTATAATTGTGACTTCATAACTTAGTGCACTCATACAAAATTAAGAAAATGATAAAAAGTATATATTAATTGTCATTTATTCTGATTTGGCGGTTAGAGGAATAAAATTAAAAACAAAACTTATGATTTATAAACTTCTTTAATCACATACCTATACAAACATCAGCCAATCGATTTAATACTACACAATAATTTACAGTCTTTCCAATTAATACTCAGAACATTTCCATTTCATTTAAAAAAGTAATAAATACGAAGAAGCAAACTTTTTCAAATGCGAAAATTTGGTATCATTATTGTACAAAAGTTACAATAGCTTTATTTTAAGAGTAAGTTATAAAGATCTATCAATATTTACAACATCAGACGAATTTCGTCTATAACAAAACAATTTAGCATCGCCTAAGGCTATATCTAAGGCTTACAGATCAATTAAAGAGATCGATAAGGTTTATTGAGGTCCTTTATACCAGGTACGTTTGAACGGTGTGTTGGAAGACCACGGACTGCGGCTGGTGATGCCGGCCGTGATAGTCCGCGGATGAGTAGTCCGAATCTATAGTGGAGTAGATATGCTCGGACAAAGGGCGGTCGCAAGGCGAGCGTTCCGCAGAATTCGCGGACTTCCCGCAAAGCGTTTGACACGTACTGTTTAAAACTGACGCGTCCATAGTGTACGTATTCGAATTCCGTCCGTAATTAAGTCTTTTCAACTTATGCCCATGCCGTTTCGAAGACGGCATCGCGTAACGTAACCTCTCCCAAAAACGTTTCTCTTTCCACGTTATCTCCAAACCTGTTTTGAAATATGACTTTAACTCCGGATCTCGTGGGACGTGCCCCACAGCGACTATTATTAATTTATGTGGATTCTTTTTGAGTGCTTTCTGTAGGGCCTGTCGAAACTCTATCTGTGACCATTCAGTTAAGATAAAATTCTTGGTTAAGACTACTATGATACGCCTGGATGCTTCCGTCGCCTCGACCACCAAATCGGGAAATTGGGCGTACGTTGCCTCAAACTGTGGCACGTCTCGATAATGTAAACATATATGATACGATGGATAACCGTTTTCTAGTTCTCGAGCGAGCGATTCTATAACAAACTCTTCATCTTTGGGACTATAACAGATATATGCATCGTAAAGCTTATCGGCGTCCTTAAAAGCTCCCGCTAGAGGAGAGAGTTTAATGCCGCAATTTGAATACAGCCACATCCTACAAGCGTATCTGAACGTGAATATTAATGCTAATATCAATAAAATAAGCATGAATCCGGTAAGAGCTGAGGCTAGTAATGGCAGGTTTTGCGATACGAAGAAAGCGCTTATCATTGAACTGTCACTGATTTCACTACAGACTGTCACGTTTAAATTCAATGGTTTCTTAGCCGGTTTCATGTTTTCGTTATAACACCATAGATTATTTACGTCGATAACTTTTTCAATATTTTGCGAAATATAAGTTAAGAAACCTTGCAAATATTTACAGTCGCAAGACCAATGGTTGTGACCAATGAATAATGTCTGTAACTTTTTGTTATTGTCTAAGTGCCAAAGACCGTAATTCACGAGTCTGTTTCCGTCCAAACGTAAAACTTCTAGGGCTCCCAAAAGAGAAAAAGTTTCATTTGAAATGTACTCAATTAAATTGCTTTGAAGATACAGTTCTTTCAAGTTATTTAGCTTCGCAAACTCAAGTCCCTGTAATTGTTTCAGTTTGTTGTTGTCTAAGTGCAATATCTTAAGATCTTTGAGGCGGTTAAACGTATTGTTGTTTATAGAAATAATATTACTAGAATTTAAATAAATTACAAAAGCCTTTTGCATTGAATCAAAAACAGTTTCGTTGAGCTCGCTATAAACACTTCCATCTAAATATATATGAGTCGCATCAGATGGAAAATTTTGTGGAACCAATTTAAATTGTTTTACAGAACAATCTATAACACTAGTAGTTTTTGTGGAATCGTGATAACACGAACAATTCCCCGGGCACAATGTTTTACAGTTACAATTGTTGAAATCGCAACAATGACAATCCTCCGGGCAATAACTCTCATATTTACACAAAAAGTCCTTTATGTGGAGGGAACTCACTGAGAGGTATTTGACACCGCGTACGTAAGATTCCTTGCAAATTACATTCTCCAAGTCCATTACTCTCGGATATGTTCGTGATGTAATGGAGTTGATAAGTAACAGCCATTTCATGGTACAGTCACAGCGGAAGGGGTTACCACTAATATAGAACTCTGGTAATGATCGCAGTTCAAGCACTTTGCTAATGCGTAAACTGTTTATATCTAAAGTTTCAATTTCGTTGGCATACATATCGACACGGGTCAAGTTTCTCTTTTCCAAGAACGTGTCTATATCTATACTTGATATAAAGTTATTATTTATAAACAAAAGTTCAACGCTGTTTGGTATCGACATCGCTGATATCGTCACCAACCGATTATGACTCACGTCTAAAGTTTTTACATGCAACTCGTTTTGTATCTTGTAATAATTACCCAGTATCTCGATAAAGTTTGCGTGTATATCCAACCACTTCAAACTTCCCGGAACAAAAGCGTAATCGAACCACACCAAGTGATTTTCAGATAGGTTTAACCATAACAATTTTGTCAAAGCCACGAAAACACCATTAATATCAGAAATGAAATTGCTGTCAAGCCGGACGGCTTCCAACTGCGTGTTCCTTTGAAAGGTTTCCGTTTCAATTGATTGTATTTTATTTTTCGCCAGGTTAAGTACTTGTAAACTAGGCAAGCCCCAAAACATGCCGGCGGTAAGATTTCCAATTTGATTGTCTATTAAACGTAGCCCGGTCAATTGAGATAAGTTTTGGAAAGAGCTGTTACTTATTTCCGTTAATAAATTTTCACCCATATCGAGCGATTTCAAAAACGATAACTGCAATATGGCCTCAGGAATTTTTGTTAACTTATTAGAGCTTAAATCTAACTCTTTTAAATCTGAACAATTTTTAAATGCATTTTCACTCACAAACGCCAATATATTATTATTTAAATTAAGCTTATTTAAAATAAACAGACCGTCAAACATGTGATCCTCGATTGCGTGCAATTTGTTCTGTCCCAAATTCAATGTATGCAAATTAAATAGGGGTGAAAACGCGTTATCCTCGATATAGCCTATGATATTATTATTCAAGCTCAAAATTTGTAGAAAAAACAGGTCCTTAAACATGTTGCGGGTAATTCGTGTGACCGCGTTATGTGACAGGTCGAGCACGATTAATCTTATTAGACCACCAAACGTTTCATCTTCTATGTGGTCGCTCCTCAATTTATTCGCTGAAAGATCTAAAACGACCAATTGTTCCAGCCGATTAAATATTCTCTTGGGCAAAGTTTCCAGTTCATTATTTTGCATATAAATTTCCCGAATTTCCCTCGTATTATGAAATAACCCTCTGGTAAATAATTTATGCGTTATCGGAAAGGTTCACAACTTTTAATGAAAGCAAATCGCTGAAAACGTCCCCTGGAAGCTCGCTTATTTTATTATTCTGCAGATATAGCTGTGTGAGCCGCCTTAAATGCAAAATTTCGGAGTCAGCTGGCAGTGACATGATATCGTTATGGCTCAGATCTATCGTTTGCAACGTTGGGCCACATTTGTGACCAAAGCCCAGTTCGTCTACGAATTTGATTTTGTTTTGCGTTAAGTTGAGTGAAATTATGTTTTCCAGCGCGCAAAATAAATCCGATGGTATTTTCCTAATGTTGTTGAACGCTAAATCTAACGTATGAAGTTCTCTCAAGCCATTAAAAGCGCCCAAAGATAATTCCAATTCTTTGCTGTTACTCCATTCAATGTTCATGGTGCGAATCTTCAAAGTCTTCAATCCTCTCAGGCCCTCGAATACGTTACCAGGTAATCGGAGTATTTTACAGTTATTTATAGATATCTCCGCCAAACCTTGCATCTTTCCGAAGTGATGATCCCGCAGTGTGCTCTCGAGGTGCACGGGGCTGCACCGGATCGCCAGCCGTTCTGCGCCCTCCGAGTGCATCGAACCGGCGACATCTCGGTCCGACGACAATGTCCGTACGTTGCACTCCACAGAACCATGCTCACCGGACACACGGTAACAAGCATCTGCATCGTCGGGCGCTTCCGTAAGCGCCGCGCCCATCACCAAACAAAAGAATATCGCGTTAATTATCATTTTATACCCCACTGTGTCCATTTCATTTTCGGCACTTGTCAAAATGTTGTTTTCGTGAATGAAAGTCGAGTTCGTGTGTCTGACGCGTCCATATTCAGCTGATAGAGTGCGGATCACTACGCGGAAGCGATTCGATAACAACAATTATAAACGTTGAACAAAATAGAGCAATGCGCGTTGCGGGACATGGCGTGTACGAGCGCGCGATCCCCCCGCGGTGGCGAGGCCGCGACTGCCGTGCCGCCTGCCGCTGCCGTACACAATGAAATGCCATGAATGCGCGCCGGCCAGCAGCTCCGGCACATCAGAGGAAACCCGCCGTACAAGCGTTTCTATTGCCGCATAAATAAGTAACCCCCGTAGATTTAGCTCTGTACAAAAACGGAAACCGTTACATGACTTTGTTTACATAAATTCTGTTGTTGGAAATACATATTTACAAATCCGTGATTGTTTTTACTCTGCCCCAGGGGTTCCTTAACATGGTTATTACTAAGGAATATAATATGAACCTAAATGATAAAAGCCATAAGGGATTTGAAATAAAACATAAAAATAGGTAAACGAGATATATAAATGAAGAAATAGATTACTAGGAGCATTTAAACCTCACATGATTGGCACCACAGGTTTCTTTTCTGTCTTTTTCGACGGATTATATTTTTTTAAGAAAAAATGGAAACATTTTTGATTGATTTTGATCAACCGACATGGTCTAAGAAAATAATATATATTATTTATAATTATAACCGAATGTCAAATGTAAAAGAATAGTGTCTTGTATCGCAATATAGTGAACATTATAGATCTTTGCAGAGTTACGCGATCGTTATCCTTAGTTCCTCTTATTTTACATGATATGGGGAAACGGTCTGACACCAAACTTACAGAATTAGATAAATTCACAAACAAATTACATAAAAATCATTTTACTTTCAACATTGTATGATACTTATAAATAAATCGAAATACTGTATAAACAGCAATCAATAAGCTATTTGACTCGTTAGAATTATGACGTCATAAAGCAGTAGGTACACTCGTACATAATCGAGGAGGTTGTGACGTATTGTATATGATCAGGAGCATAGCTACCGCCATATCAGCCGTATCAATGATGCAGGCCCCCAGATTGCAGGGGACCCGAAAGTGTGTAAGAAAATGATCCCAAAATTTTGACCACAAAATTGATAAATTAATCACATTTTTGAGAATAACTGCTGGGCCACAGGAACGGCTGTCAGATTTCATTATTGTCGATAAAGGCAGAAAATCTAGAAAAACTGAAATCGTCTTCAGCTATGGTTGAGTTCATAAATAAGCTTACCGAAAAAAGGCGAGAAAATTCATCTTTGAGTTAAATTATTTATCTGACTTAGCTCCTAGGAGCATTAAGCATTAAGTAATAACTTATAATCAATATATTTTAATTCAATTCGAATTTTTGTTTCTTTTATAAAAAAATCTTTAATCTTTCCTTTAGGCCCATCTAAGGCCAGCTACCCCACTGCTGATGGTAAAGTGTCTCAATTACTTGACAGATTTTAATTATGCCGATATTAAAGGATTCATTTCTATCATTCAATTTGGATGAAACAATCAATGTCATTGAATACCGTCATGTCTTTACCTTTGCCTTTCAATCAATTTGATTGATCCGTCAAATATCAGCATTAATTTCTCCTTACTAAAACTTAAATCCATACTACTGGTTGCTTATTCAACAATAACACATATAACTGGGATAAAAATGATCCTTTATACAAGATTTCTCATCACTTCAACAAACAAGCTATTTCAGTATTATATATTTTATGGCTTACCGAACTGTTTTCACAACATACATACATAATATCACGCCTGTTTCCCACGGGTATATGCAGAATCTATGGGTCTCCACTTGCGACGATCCTGACAAACAACTTTCGCTTCGCCTACTTTCATTAACCTCTTCATTTATGCACGTTTATTTGAAATGCTTATTACCTGACCTCTCTTCAACACTTCTGATATTTGGTCAAGGTGTGTTCGTCTCGATCTACCGCCAACTACTCTTCGCATTTACAATACTGTCATACACTTGTTCTGTGATTCTACTTTTATCCATTCTCTCTACATGTCCAAACCACCTAAACATTCCTTTCCAAAACATAATAATCATTCCATATTTTTCCATAAATTTGGTTACATTGATCCCTATCCGTATCTATACAAGTACAAACAAACGCCTCAATGTACGAATTCGAGATTGGATTGGCCAATAATTCTCTCATTCCCCGGAGTAATTGTCTTAATATCGTGCGACACGGAGGGGACTCAACTATTTGTCTATTGAACCGTTGGAATTGTAGGTATTGACTCGTCGCGATAATTCAGACGCTAAATTCGGAGAATCAAACTACGATACACGCTACAATTCCAAGAATCAAACTACTACTTCTGCAACTCCATATATTAGTCGGGTTTCTATATCTTTTTGGTTTTCTATCGGATTCACTTTGGAGTATGCAGCTGATCCCACCATCTCCCTTCCATCATCGGCCTACCAGACGCACCGGCTGCGGCACCGATATTTGGTGGATCCACCTATAAGAACGAAGACCTTTGCGTTGGTTTTAAATCATTTATTTTCCGAACAGTTGAAATAATATGATTTGTTAATCAATTAAACAAAAGCTATTTAAAAAGCGCTAAACGTTGCATTTTGAATGAAGCTCGAAAAACGCGATATTTCCCTAGATATCGACCACGTGATGAAAATCTAGGCCCCAGCCGTCCTGTAACTAAGCGTGGAATTTTGAAGACCTAGCATCCATCCCCGCCGTGAATGGGTCACGTATTACATGCTAACTAAAAAACTTCAAAGAAAATTTTATTTAGGAAAAATATTTTCATTGATTTTACATGGAAATATTTTTTTAAATTATTTATTTATTTCACTTTTATTTATTTCGACGTTTCGACCACTTTTCAGTAGCCGTGGACACGGAAGACATGATGTCAAGGCCGGTCAAGCTTCGGCTTCTTAAAAAAGAGGCCGAAGCGTCAAGATATAAATTAAGTAAAATACCGCACAGAAAACCGATAAAACGTACTCTTTACGTCGCGAAAACTTGAGAAAATACTCTTAAATTAATTTACTTAATGTATGCAGATTTTTCTTAATATTTATTTATTACTAGGTGTGCAGCTCTACGCGTCGGCGACCATCGATGGCCTTGCCCCTAAAAGATCATCGCAAAAAGTAACAATGTTATTAATACTTTAGTTATTGGTACATATTTCCGTACGCCTGAGTAGTATTTTCCTAGAATAATAACATGAAAGTAAAATAGTGGCAATAGTAGTAAAGTAAACATACTTGAGAAGCACTATGAGCCAAAAGAGAATACATCATCAATCCTGTCAATCAAATTGGAAATAGCGGCTGGTGTTAACAATATCTTGAAATACATAACAACATAATAATAACATAATCTTGACACGTTTATAATATAATTTAATAACAACCCACAAGTGCTACTGCTGGGCTCGGGTCTCCCATTATAGGGGGAAAGGACAGTGCACCCGCCACGCTTGTCCAACCCAGCTTGGCAGGTTTGATACATCGCTTATCTCGATTTGCAGATTTGCTTCACGATGTTTCCTTCACCGTTGTTAGCACGTGGTAATTGTAACAATATGCACATTAGGAAGAAAAGTGCCTAAGTGGTGCATACATTCTAGCCAGGGTCGAATCCGCGCGGTTTGAGCTTGGGACGCATACGCTAGCCATTACGCTACTACAACTTGAAACCCTTAAATGAGGCTAAAAGATGGTTAAAAATTACATCAAATCAACATTTGATAAGCAATAAAACTCATATCTTATACTTACCGTTTTCTTTTTAACTGGGAAATGAGATAGTCTTGAAAAGTTTATGTCACCATCATCTACATTCGGCTCAGCCCTTGCTGTGCCTTCAGTCCATTTTGAACTTTAGGTACTTCATAATATCAAATTTAAGATAAAATAACTAAAACTTTAATTGCCATCGTTAAGTCGTTCCGGAGTTTTCTCCAGACCACTTTCAAATTATAAATATTCTAAGTGCAAATAATTAAACATCGTATCATCATGAAATCACAAACATTTCAATTTTATTTCTTGATTTAATCAACATTTTACTCAGGGTCCAATAATATCATTTTTACACAGGTTTTGGCGGTTTGGGACCCCCAATATCACCTTTATCCAAGGCCGGAAGATATGATCTAGGATCGTGAATTTATCTAAAAGGTTTTTACCTGTTCACGCACGACTTGAAGACAGGTCGCAGGCAATGAAAAATACAGATTCCAGTCCAGCCATAGGTTCCACTATTTAGCAGTGCCCTTGATGAAAAATACCCAAAGCACTATGTTCGAATAATTGATATGTCCACCATAAACCGCATGTTAATCTGGCCGTCAGATTGTCATATAGAGATGGCTAGATTAGATCAAAAAGCTCCATTGCACTTTCCACAGTGTATCCGATAAGTAATTATAGGATGGCAAGCTTGCATGAATGCTCGAGACTGAAACTTTAACATTGTCCATCCTACATATAGCAATACTCTTGAGGTCATGATATTTTAAATCTCCGCTCGAGGCTCACATATGCAGCTCCGGCATGGTATGCGCTGTGCTCGGCCACCAATAAGAAGCTGTTACAAAAACAGCAAAACATCACCTTGCGGATGTGCACGGACGCGGGTCGATACGTCAGAAATGACGTCATCGCTCGCGACTTGGGCGTCCCGTCGGTGGAAGACTGTGGTTATGTTGGCGCGTCGGATGTTCGACCACGCCGACAACTGCCGCCATACCCACTTGAACGGGATCGCCCCGCTACATGCGCGACCTCCAGATGGTGGAAAAAGGAAAATCTGGCTATCGACCCCACGTGACCTCATCCGCCGGGATTAGGGTGATGTAAGAGGTCGCGATTTATGCCCCTAACGCCACAGATAGGCCACCAGAAGCCAAAGATGGCCAACTGAAGCCCGGGAAGGCCATCGAAAGCCATGACTGGCCAACCAAGCCGCTGACGTAGCCCACGCAAAGCCCGTGAAGGCCAACGAGAGCCGCGGATTGGCCCGCGCGAGCTGCCGACACCACGGCGGCTCCCACACACAGATGCCGGAGGGCAGAGGCCTCCGAGCTGCAGCTGGGGCAGGTTTTGCTCGAAGCCCCCTCACCAACACGTCACCACTACAAGTGGCGTAGTTGAAGAAAAGCGATAGGATATTTTAATACTGGAAAATAAAAGTTCCTGCGGAACATAGCCAAGCAAATACCCACATTTACTTAGTACTTATAAAAGATTAAACAAATAACAATACAGCTTTTACTTTCAATCTTTATTCTATCATAATCAACTTAAGCAATATTTACAACAGATATGATTATAATCAACTGGGCATGTCACACCTAGGATAACAGATCTTACTCTAAAGACAATACCTGTCACAACACTTCGAAAACATTATAATCAAGAAACCTCAAAAAATAAATCGACTTACTGATAACAAATAATATTAATAGAAAAAACTAAAAATTCATAATTAATGATTATAATGTTTTCTTATGAAAAAATACAAATAATACAATATCATGTGGGATAAAGCACAATAGAGAATGTTCTAATATGTTGGATTTTATAATTGCAGAGGGAGCTGATACTGAGACTGCTAGGAACTTGGCACTTACCACTTGCCAGACTTCACACCTGCTACTTCCCAAAACTTGGACCTCCCAGGGTAGAGGTTTCGAGACATTTATCGTTCAACAACCCTCGCTCTGATTATTGGAAGGATATTGGGGGACTTTAATGGATCTCCAGTAGTAAGTCCCACATTATCTCACTATTTGCCCCAAGTTGGAAATGGTAGTAATGCATATAGCACTCCCATCTTGATAAAAATTGTCCTTAGATGAATTACAATTATAATACCTATCATCAATGGAATATTATAAAATAATATTTAAATACATGAGAATATAGTTTTGGAAATTATTCAAAATATTATTTCCTATAACTACAGGTTTATTAAATTCGTTACAAAAGCCCAAACACATACACAAAAATACATTGAACAGTATAATAAAATAATAAACATATCCAAATTCGACGCGTTTGAATGGAGTTAAGAGGTTAAAAGTTATAATAATGTATCAAATAACCATTGAATGCTTATTTCAATAAAAGCATAGCCAGTTGTTTCATAACTATTCAAAACTTATTATTAAGAGTCTCTAAGGCTAAGAGTCGCCACACCGACGTCCCCAATAACTTTAATTGAACTAATTAATTTATCCGCCCGTTACATTTCTACGACCCGAGAATTCAATTACGGAATTCGGTCGCCTCACATTTATATATATTAATTATTTTATCATTACACATTCTAGAAATCTTTAGTTCTTTAACAAAAGATTTCATAACATATAAATAGTTAATGTCCAGCTTATTCATATGCGAGATTTTGAAACATCATCTAATCCATAACATTTAATTCGATTTTATAATTCTATAGTCTAAACAACTCAGGCTTGCAAGGACCAAAAATAAGTAGCAATCCTTTTACCTAAAAACTTTATGAAAAAATTCCAAGCCCATTTTTCTTTAATTATTAGCTGATATTTGGTTTTCATTGATTATATTCTATACCATTACTATTCGAAGTGTTAAATTGTAGAGTTAGCTTTCGTGTTTTTTTTATGATTTGTAAAATTATACTGGCATCGAGTCTGGTGAATTACATTCAAATATCAGTGCCATTGAATTATATTTATTTTACAACTAAATTAATCTACAAAAGAGTAATGTGTTTAGATGTGTCATCTACTCAATATCGATATATTATCCCATTTTACACTATGACAGTTCCAAAACAATAGGGGAGCAGACAGTCTTTAAAAATGTTGCAGCCTCATAGATTTTGTGCGAGCCTACAAACGGGTTATGACGTCAAAGTATGTATAAATAAAAAGAGAAGTAGTGCATTAATTATTGTTTAAATAGTAATTAAAACAATTTCTTATTTTTTTTAGCCCTGCAGGAACGGAGGAAGAATACAATTTCCTGTGGCTAGGCGGCCTGACGTTAGAGGCGAAAAAACAACCCCCAGCCAGGTGGTAGGGCCTTTGCCCGACTGGATGGCTACCACTACTGGTCTAAAGTATGTCGCCATAAAAACCTTGAGCTGTGTTCCGGCATTAGTGACCAAGTTCCAGTCTCCCTTAAGACACTAGCAGCGCATTTGTCTTGCACCTTTAGTGTTGCAAATATCCATAGGCGATGGTAACTACTTTCCATCAACTAGGCCGTCTGCTGAACTCCTGCAATAAAAAAAATCTACTATAATATTTTAAAATTAAGATGATATTTTAATGTTTGTTCTTTGATGTAAATAATGTTAAAATGTATTGTAACCTATGTCCAGGGCCTTGTTTACCCAAGTGTACAAGAAGTGCGTCGCATCCGGGCGCAAGCCCTAAGAAATGCGTCGCATCCGGGGGCAGGCCCTAAGAGATGCGTCCATCCGGGCGCAAGCTCTAAGACTGCGTCGCATCCGGGCGCAAGCCCTAAGAATCGTCGCATCCGGGGCAGGCCCTAAGAGATGCGTCGCATCCGGGCGCAAGCTCTAAGACGTGCGTCGCATCCGGGCGCAAGCCCTAAGAAATGCGTCGCATCCGGGGGCAGGCCCTAAGAGATGCGTCGCATCCGGGCGCAAGCTCTAAGACGTGCGTCGCATCCGGGCGCAAGCCCTAAGAAATGCGTCGCATCCGGGGGCAGGCCCTAAGAGATGCGTCGCATCCGGGCGCAAGCTCTAAGACGTGCGTCGCATCCGGTCGCAAACCTTAAGGGGTGCGAATCGATCGCCTTACCAACACATATCATGCCTAATCTGCTAGTTATCTTGCTTAATTGCGACTTGCGATATGCAAGTCTTTAGATCTTATTTTTGTAAGAATTAAATTGATGCTCTAACAAACGCGTGTGACAATTTAAAGATAAACCTTTTTTATTGGGAGGAGGCGCAGGCTGGTTCTCGCACGCCGACGCCCAATACATTAAAAAAGAATAAAGACGGCCTACATCCACATCCCTATTTATAGCTTTAATTACTGCAATAATGAAATGGAAGTATAAGTTATAGTATTTCAAAGCCACATTTTAAAACACTTAGTAGTTTAATTTCTTGAAATATATACGCGATTTTTAGTTGTCTACCATATCATTGATATTAAAACAACTAAACTGACCAACTATATTAGTCACTGACTAGAAAACAACTGTTCAAGCAATGGCATTGAAGTATTGAGAAAGAGAATATTATATTATTTGACATTTAGAATACATGTCAAGTATTAGAATTTCATATTTAGTACACAGTCATATAACTATCATATTGCTATATAGTGGCACAGCAAGCTTTTTAAGAATAGGAAGTATTGTAACTACATTAAAACCAATCAAATCTTACTTTAATATCACACGCAGTCCCGAATCTGCACTCAATCATTGTCTATGGTCCATCCAACAAATAACACTACACCATAAACTAAACTTTGATAAGCAAGTCAATCAACACAAGTCAAGTTTTAAAGTCTTAAATTCTACACATTTTATTCACTTTGACACAGTTTTATTGATAACTGCGAAAATTGTCACTTGTTATCTTTAACACACTTCACAAAAATATCACTACACGTTCTAAATGACGAAACTTTTAGCTTTTGATGGTTAAACATATTAATAAATCACAAAATTATTTATTTTATTTATTGAAATAGGATATAGTATATAAATACTTGTTATATAACTTCATTCTAAGCGAACATTACATTGGAAATTGGCGTCTGAATATTTTATTTACCCACGGGGAATATCATTACCACTACTTAACTTACTTGTATTTTAAATTGCATTATTTCCAATAATTCTTAGAATAGATGGATATAACTTTTACACAAAAAATTTAGAAAAATTATATTTTTTTTTATTAAAAAAATCAGTTACAGAACCGTCTTCTGTAGCCAATCTGGACTGGCTCATATCCTAGAGCAATACTTATGCAATAACATTACTGGGGACATAATTAAAAGTACATTGTATTTTTCTTTAAGTGCGATTATTATTTCACATAAAAATCGAACCTATTACAGAATGACTCGAGACGATAATCCTTGTAATTAAAAGCATTTTATAATGCACATGTCAAATGACTGTATGACTTTCAAACCAATGATTACCAGCTTCAAAGCCCGTTCGAGTGTTACTCTAGACATGAGCCTAAATTATTATAGAACTGTATATCTACGTTTTTTTTTGTATGAGTTCCTTTCCCACAAGCCTTAAAGCCTTAACACAAGTGTCGTCATTTCGAACACACCACAACCTTGAATAAATAGCTTGTAGTACATAATGGTCTGTGTAGTAACACTTCCTTCCTTCCTTATAATTTAATATAACACAACACACACATTGTTCACATTATGGTAAGCCACATTTTCCACTGAACCAGAGATAGACAGAAAAGAGAATAATAGCAGTTAATATATATTTAAACTAAGCAGTGCTTAGCTTCTTTGCTACAGCCATTTCAACTAATTGAATGAAAAACTAAGATTTTTAAATAACAAATTTGATCACCTTCAATTACAACTACAATTTAATGGATTTCAACGAATTTTTGTAATAATATTTTTTATAATAAAAGTTTTCTTGATATTTCAAAAAAAACTGAATAAATAGATGTATAATAATAAAATAAAAATTTATTTAAAATTAATAGCCATCATAGATGATCATAATGAATAGCAAAGTCTAAGTAAGGCATTTGACATATCGAGGGCTTTATAACAAATGGGTGTATACTGATAAAGCTTTTTTTTTGTTTACTGAAACCTATGCCTGTTTCGATTTAAAAGACTTACCAATATGCAAGTGTACCTAAAAAGAAAGGTATTCCAAATTGCAGCCTAATACAATTAGTTTTGTTTTATTCACAATTTTTTCCCTTGTGTAGTAATAAAATAATCGGCAAACAAATACACACATGGTATATCCCCAATTTAAGCAAGTTACGCTTGTGTTATGGGTAATATAGAACGGACCACTCTGGGGCCGATCCCAGACACCCAAACCATGGTAAATAACGGAGGAAATTTACTATACTAGGAATTGAACCCAGAGCCTCTGTGTTGCAGTGAGGTAGGCTGGCAAAGGCTTAGCCCGCTCAACCACAGAGGCCGTCAGTGTGTAAAATTGCACTTATTCTGTACGCCCATTTGTTATGAAGCACTCGATATATATGGCTGTTCAATACACATCTCTCTCCGGCTATCTCCGATTGGTCAGACGGGGAGGCTAGTGCCAGCGGCGCTTCTTGGCGTCGCCGCCGCGGCCCGCCGTCTATTTGTCCGCGGCCTGTATGTGGTCGGCGCGCTCGCCGGTCGCGTACCGCGCCCACATCTTGTTGTAGAGCAACTCCAGGCCGGTGGCGTACGCCTTGCAGTCGAACAGGGGGCTCTCCATACGCGCCGTCCACACTTTCGCGCGTATCGCTTTCAAGCTGACAATTAGAAACGAAATTGTTTCACTTGAGAAAAGCATAGGTTATTAATTAAATTTCATGTATATCGGGTGTCTCAGAAAGAGTGGATAATCCTGAAACAGCTCATAGTAGAGCTACTGGGGACTCAAAATAAAAAATAATTCTTAGGTAGTACCCAAATTACATATTCAAAAAAAACATTATTTTCCATACTAATGTGCGTTTCTGTAATATACAACAGCTACAAACATATGAAACCTATAGGGTTTTTGGTGTTATAACATTCTACATGGACTATACCAATGGATATGCACTAAACCATATGAGTCGCTGTTGTATTTTTTTTTTAATTAATCCGAACCTAAATTTGAATCATGAAATATAGTATTTTATCTATACGTTAAAGTTTAAGCGCATTTAGTGAAAAAAAAATGTATGAATATGCGTGTTTAAGAGAGATGCTAAAATGGTATAATAAACACTTTTGTCTGAAGTAAACACGAGGTTATTGCTATTAACATGCAAAAGGAGTAAATTCGACTAAAAACAAAATTTGAGGTGTGGAATACTATGAGGTGTTTCAAGATTATCCACTGTTTCTGGTACACTCTGTCGCGTGAGTTAGAGTGAGAGAGAGCTTTCCTACCGTTGCCGTATGCGTGAGAGAAAAGGAAGCCAGATAGGCTGGTTGCCTTAACACATTACGTAACGAAGCGGTTTACCGTTACATAAGAAATGATCAATTCAAAAAGTTGAATCTCAGCCTCAAAAACTTCACTCACAAAACTGACACTTTAAAAAAGTGAAGTTTAACGCAAAATCTATACTATATAATAAAGTGGTAGAGTGTGTGCGTTTGTGACGTTGTAGGGTATCTCTGGATCTATTAAACCAATTTTGAAAAATTTTCACCAGTGAAAAGCCACATTATTCCTGAGTGACATAGGGTATATTTGATTGTGATTAATAATAAGTATTTTTTTTTTTTCTGATGCCCCAAAGAAGTGGGCACGGATCAGCTAGTATTTTATAATTATAGGAGTTGGAGAAAGAATAAAATTTCCTGTGGCCGGGCGGTCTATCTTACGAGGCGACAGAACAACCCATAGCCAAATGGTAGGGTGTTTGCCTGTCTGGACGGCTACCACTCCTACTCTTGTCTAGAGTTTCCCACCATTACAGCCTTTAATTCTTGAATTCCATCATCAGTGGCTAGGTTCCAGACTCCCTTAAGACAGCAGCAGCGCATTTGTAGCAAATTTGGTGTTACAAATGTCCATAGGCGATGGTAACCGCATTCCATCAGGTGGTCTGTCTGCCTGTCTCCTGAGCTCATGGATTTAAAAAAATGATTTGATTTGAGCCAAAAACGTTTCGTTGACATCAATATTATTACATGCAATAATACAAGGTCTTACTAGTGGATATTTATGTACTTTTACCAGTACCATCCTAAATTCTATTAGTACCTTACCAAATTATAGTAGAATTATTTTCTCCGTGCAGTTTGGGTCATAAATCAAACTCGGCTTTAGCCCGGCTAGGACGGTGAGCATGTTGCGCGGGCACAACGCCATTAACGATAAAAACTCATTCTTATCAAAGAAAGATTATCAATCTTATAAAAATCATTATTATCTTTTTTGCTGTTAATTTTAAACTTAGATATAAGTATTTATATTTATTTTTAATATAACTTATTACATTCTAACTTTTGTATTTATAGTTTTGAAATACATAGATACCTAATTAATAATTTATTTTAAATCATTATTATTCTTATTTTAATAAATACGTTGTTTTATCTATTGTTTTTCTTTCATTTATATCACTAACCCACAAAATGACAAAACTAAATACATTATCGATAAAGCTTATCGAAAACAATAATGCGCATCACTAGACCCGCCCATAAGGCCCGTGAGTGGAAGAGAGAGCGTAACTGCTTCACGCTCCGATTTTTATAACCCAAACTGCACGGAGAAAATAATTCTACTATAGTGATTAGTGAATTATTTGGCCAAATTTCGAACACAGACACACTTTTGTTAAGGATGCAGGACATGCATCATGAAAATATTTCAACTAAATAATAATACTTTATACTTGAGATGATAACTTAATAAATATACACATAAGTCAAATATCAATAACTTACTATTCTCTATCGGTTCCTAATCTTACAGCAATATCTTGGTACTCTTGCCTAGTCCGGGCAATCAACTCTGGACAGCCGAGGGTGTTCAGTTGCGATGCTGCAACCCTGTAAGAATATATAGTAACTAATATTAATATACCTGTATAGCACTTGATAAATTAGTGTCAAATAGTCAACAAGATAAATGTTGGAAAGAAGGAAAACTTTACTTTATTGACTTGGAAGTGATGGCACATAAATAAAAAATCGAGAATCTAAATCGAATCGGGAAGTCGACGAACTGTGAAATTATGCGACTTGTAAATTTGTTGACGTCAATGTCTAAATCTTATGAATTTAAGCTTTAAAACACGAAATTTGAACTGTTCACGAAAAACTTCAAGATATTTCCTACTCTATCTATGAGCATAGTATTTAAATTATTTAAAAAAGCATTTTCGTGGAAATAAATCTGATTATGGAACCGCTGTTTTAGTGTTATAATTTCTTGTAAAATTGCAAAATATGTGATATCACACTAGGAGGGAGGAAACCCAGGAATGTGCCCAACTATGACAGGACGGGGAGGGGTCAAAAAATATAACATTCGTGACGTCATATGCCCGTTTCCAATAATAAGGTTGGTAACTCAACTAAGCTCTTTTTAAATTGCAAAGCTGGCACACTCGCAGACGGCCCAGCTCATGGAAAGTGGTTACTGTTACTTATTGGTATTATTATGGTTTTGCAACACCAATGCACCCATTGCAAGATTTAGGATGGGATAAAAAGTATGAAATAGAGGGGTCAGGTACGAATAAAGGAAAGAAGCATAGGATATGATGGGCTTGGATGGGGGCTGGTGGACCATCGGAACTCAACTCATCGCATGAAACACGATTAGCTGAAGGCTAACCGTTTCACGTCGATATCTTGTGAGAGCGTGAATCACACCGATCAAGCCACCTCGAGCGATGCTAAATTTTATCCGCGCAAGAACGGAGAAAGATAAAATTTAGTGCGGCGGACGGCCTGTCGTAAGTCGTAAAATAATCCACAGCCAAGTGGTAGGGTATTTGCCCCTCTAGATGGCTACCACCCCTGGTCTAGAGTATGCCACCATAACAACTCTGAGTTGTTTTCCAACATTAGTGGCCAGTTTCTGTCTCCTTTTAAAAAATGGCAGCCCATTGGTGTTACAAATATCCATGGGCGATGGTTACCGCTTTCCATCCACCAAGTGGGCCGTCTGCTTGTTTGCTGAATAACTTCAGCAATAAAAAAATCTATCCAGCATTTTCAGTATCAACCCCGTATCAGGCTTGCAACCCGTTGGCACCGCCTCTAGTGTTGCAAACGTCCATTGGGGACGGTAATAACTTTCCACCAGACGACGGCCCACTTCAGACAATACAGTTTTCGGAGAATATTCACCTCGAGGCCAACGTTTCTCCTGGCAAGGTGACGACTGGCGTGCCCGTCCACAGAATATCCATGCTGGTGGTGTGCCCGTTGCACAGAGGCGTGTCGAGGCACACGTCGGCGAGCTGCCCGCGGCGCACGTGCTCCTCCTTCGCGGCCACGTTCGAGAATATTATACGGCCCGGTGGCAGACCTGATCACAAAACACCAAACATTTTAAGTATGCGCCTTTAAACTCTCTAGACGACATAAAACTTTAAAAAAAATTCTGACGTGTCTTTTTGACACCTAGTCTTAATATGTATAATAAGCCATAATGTCGGTAGTTGACTATTTTTTTAAAGTACGGCGGCAGCGACATCGCCCCGCCTCCTTTCACTACGCTTCGAGTACTCATATAAAACGGAGCTCCCCGTGGTATAGGGGGCATTTTCCTTTGTTTGTTCATAATCAAACTATCAGTTTTGCTCTAAAACTTGAACAGTTATTTACGATCCCCCTTTTTCTACTTTTTATTATTATTTTCCACTCCTGATCGCTAAATTATTTACGATCTAATTTTTATTACTATTTTCCACATCTGATTCCTAAATATATAAATTACGTGTCACGTTGTTTGTCCGCGATGGACTCCTAAACTACTTAACCGATTTTAATCAAATTTGCACACCGTGTGCAGTTTGATCCAACTTGAAAGATAGGATAGCTTACATCTTAATTCATAATTAATTGGTTAAGCGATACGAAGTTCGCCGAGTCAACTAGTTGGAATATAGTTCCAAGTCAAAAAACTATTAAAATTCACAAAAAGTGTATGGGAGCTGCATACGTCTAGTCGTCGCAGCGAACAACGAACTACTGGCGAGCGCAACAACGCGGGAGCGCACATATTAATAGTTGTTCTATCGCGCTCGCACATCATCCGTCCCTCTCAGATATTGTGCTATGTTGTATTAGCAGTACGACTTGTTAATAATGTACTTAAGGTTACCGTTTCCAAAATAAATTAGTTCACTTCAGTTCACATCAACACTCGACAGTTAATACTACTCTCTGACGTCTTAACTATCATTTAACCTGATACTGCTGCTACAAGTGTTAATAAGTATCAAAAAGCTTCGAAGACCATCGCAGAATACTATCAAAATCAATGTACAGTAGTATAGCGCAGAATGCACAGATGGCGTAAAGAGGCATACACTATACAGCGGTCAGATTTTTCATTATGATTAACACTTTTTTCCGTCTAGCTCTCAGCCGCTGAATAACGTGCGATAAGGAACTTGTTACAACCAATAGGAATTACATAATATACTTAAAATAGAAAGGTATATTTACGGAAACGAAGCCGCTACCAAAACCCTACTAATAATAATAATTACTTATGAAACCAAGTGTTTTAGTCCCATATTTATGCCACTCAAGGTGAACACTATACCATGCAATTAGGTACAAATATGAACTTTTAGTAGGAATTCCTTTTTATGGGAATAATCACAGAAAGCTCATCACTCAGGTTTTCTTTGTTTACAAGTAGAACTAAACAGTTCTCCAAGGTCTATATGTTCTTGCTGAATAAATCCCACTAACACTTAACTAATATCCCGTATCCGCAATGAGAATACTTTTATCTCAACAAATAACATCGTTTTCGTTGGCTCGACGAATATAGCCTTAAACAGCGTAGTCGCGTTTTTTGATGCAGTTGCAATTCACTAACAAACAAAATAACGTCATGACAACGCGAACAAAGTTTAATTGGACGATTAGTGTAAAATAAACAAAGGCTTAAACACAGAGCTTCGGCAAGCCATAAATGTAAAAAAGAAACCTAACAATTAGGAAATCTATAAATTGAGTTAAAATTAATAATGTTGTTAAATAAGAAATTATTAAACAAAGGCAAAAATTGTCATTTCCGTAAGCCAACCGACTTTCGAGCTCGAAAGCGTAAGCGTTGAGCTCAACTAATTTGCATTAAACGCGATCGAATATTGAACTGGCCAACGATGGCGACAACTGTTCGAAAATTCACAAACTTTTAGCCCACCCTTTGGCAAAACACTTTCCGTCTATAAATTAATATAACTACTTAACAATTTTAAACTCTATATCAGAAGGAGTTTATTACTTGTTTTAAACAAAGTTACTTACCAAGCTGCTGGGAAGTAGACTGCAAGTTTGGCTCCCCGACAGCGGGGAATCTCAACAGCCACAGTACACTGTTTGGAACATGTTTCAGTATGTAAACCCACATGTGCAATGTCTGCGGATCGATCTTGTACAACTGATTAAAGTTGCAATACACTACGGCATCGTCAGGCAAACCGTACTGCTGACGAGTAGTGATGACAATGGATTGCGGCACCTCTTCTCCTGTTGCCGCTTTGTTGTTGGTTTGTGTCGTTGCTAAGCCATTTTGAAGGATGACACCGTTAACTGAGGTCTGAAAAATATTTTTTATTAATATAAATCCACGGCTGAAAGTAATTCTGATTAAGCGACAAAAAACTGTATGTGACATTGATTAAAAGATCAGATAATAGCAATATAAACACTAGATATTGCTAAAAAGTTAATGTTGGGCATCATTACATCTGATTTTATTTTGTACAAACTTATTGGTTATATGACATGATTTTGTAGCTATTTTACCTATCTTTCAAAGGAAATAATAATGTACTAATAGCTATATCTGGAATCAGATAACGATTCATTAACATTGTTAAACGTCATTTAATTCCTAGTATTGCTTCATTACTTATATGAGTAGTATTTTGCTTTGGTTGTTAACATTAATTTATTTTTTAAGGTAATATAAACTGAAGGACTCAATTTAACTACTGTTTAAAGTATAATTCATTATGACCTCTGAGTGAAACCATAAAGTCTCACAATCCATTATATACTGCAACTGCGGTCGTAAGTGGAAGGGAAGGGTAAACAGTGCATTACCTGAACTTGTCCTGATGCAATCATGGTCTCGATAGGAGTGGTTGTTGGCAGTTCTGCCACTTTCAACGATATTTCAACTGGCCGTGCTGCTCTAACAATTTCTTTTATCTCTTTGATATCTGTATTCTCCACAAGCGGAGAAAGATCTGTTGCATTTATCACCGCCACGTTGTCCGCCAAGCCACCCAAGCTATTATGAGACTTCACTTTGTCACTGAGAATCAAACGCTCTTGCAAGTGCGGGAACATTTGTTTGTGATCACCAACGAAATATGTATGCGGCATATACGCCAATTTCTCGCTGTATTGGCTCGCTAGTTCTAAGGAGAAGTGACCGCATCCGTCACTAAATAATCCATATAACTAGCACCGCTGGTGCCAGGGTAGCCTAACCACATCACTTGTACGGGTGCCGGTCTCAAGGCAAATATTTCATTTCTTGCGCCTTTAGTATAACCATTCATGTTTACCAAATGTGTATGCCATCCCCGTAAATTTTATCAGCGGCTTTACCATTGCAGGGTAACTGAGATAAGTCTATAAAATGTTCCGCTTCTCTAGCGATCTTAGAGCGGAATGTTGTACCATCATCGGGACTGAGAGCATAACAAAATACCTCTACTTTGGTACGATCGTGAAGACCGGGCACAGATTGCATTAAATGGGATGTGGGATGATTCCCAAAGTCACTGCTCACATATCCAATGCGAAGACGGCCCTTAAAATCTCTTGGAACTTATACGGTAGCTTATGTAGGACCTGCACTTTCTCCAAACACAAATTTGCGTGACGAGTGGCAATTGCCTTTCTGAATTCATGTGTCAGTGGATATAACATGGAATGGTGAGGATGAACAGAAGGAAGTCTGTTTTTGTCAAGTTGTTCAGCCACAATGCTGACTAACTTCTTCATGCGAGCGTCGTAATCAGTCCAATCGCATACAATTTGAAGGCAGTGTGCCAAATTGCAGTATGCATCAGGAAAATCAGGCTTCAACTTTAACGCCGTCCGGTAAGATTGTATAGCTTCGGGAATATTGCCGGAATCTTTGTGAATACTAGCAAGGTTGCTGTGAGCATCAGCAAATGCAGGGTTAATTTGTATAGCTCTAGTGTAGCACTGTAACGCACCTGCGACATCTTGCATTTCTTTTAACGTATTACCCATATTACTGTACGCATCAGCAAACGTCGGCTGAATGCGTATAGCCTCTTTGTAATGCATGAGGGCTTCATTAAGCTTACCCTGTTGCTGCAAAACTGATGCCAAATTGCTATGAGCCGCTGCAAATTCTGGAAATACCTCCAAAGCCTTGAGGTATAGGCGTGTAGCCTCTTCAATATAGCCTTGTTCGCGTTTAATGTTCGCGAGATTATTGAGCGAGTCCGCGTGAGAGGGGCACAATCGCAATGCAGTGTTGTAACATTCCTCCGCGTCAGGTACTTGGCCCTTCTCCTTAAGGGCATTTGCTAAATTGCAATAAGCATCTGGGAAATTGGGTTGAAGCTCTATGGCCCGTCTGTACGTGTCGACTGCTAGATCAATTAATCCTTGTTCATAATAAACGCAAGCCAAATTACCGTGCACTACGGCATTGTTCGGAGATAAATTCAATGCACGCAGATACGCCGCAACAGCCCTAATGAAAAAAAAAAAGATTTTTGTTTGATTATCATCTCAAACTGTTTACATTCAGATATAAGATCACATTAAAAAAATACTATTTATTCTACCTGTCAAATATTCTCGCTTCCTTGAGTACGTTTCCTAGATTAATGTATGCGTCCAAGAAATTGGGGTCCAAAGCCACGGCCTTCTCAAAGTGATGAATTGCCAACCAGATTTCGCTCTGTGCGTTAAAAACGCATCCCAAGTTACTCCATGCGACCGCAAAATCTGGTCTCGTTTCAATTGCCTTCAAGTAACATGCCTATACACACGAAAATATAACATGTTAAAAACGGCCACAGAACATAGTTTCGATGTGACGAAATCAATATTTATTACGCCAAATTCAGAAATTACACCTCAGCGATGACTGATGTTCGGTGACAGATTTAAATGTATACACCGAAAATCAATCACATACAAAATAATAATTTACGCCAATTGCACCCTAAAGAAACGATAAACTACGCCGAAAGCCACACACATCAGTAGGAAATGCAAACGGCAAACAGGTGGTTCTCAAGGCGCGGCTCTGAAACAGCCACAAAGATAATAAGAATATTCAAGAGGACAACGAGTGAATCGCTTCCACTTCCTAACCGATGGGGGAAGATGGTCACGACATATGAAATATCAAGGTACACGATATGTATCCGAAAACCTGTGTATTTTTTTTTATTTCTTGCAAACCTTTTCCACTTTACCTGCAGCCGGCATGGTGTCGTCTCGGCAGCAATGCGAGTGAAGTACGAACCGTAACCCAGCTACATACAGCACCGGTCACACCTACACTTGTCTTACCAGACAATACCTTGTGAAAATATAATACATGATTAGTTGATTTTGAGTCAAACTGATTCCCATCCCAATCTTCAGATTAATCGAATTTGTTTAATATTGCAAATAAATCGATAATGTTTAAGATACGAGAGGATCAATTATCTCACACTGTCATCAAGCTGGGTATTGCGATTGCGACAGGCATATGAATGAACAAATTATACAATAAAATAATAAATTACTACATAGTATCACTAAATGATATAAACACTACTGACCCCTCTGATCCTCCTTAAAAGTAGTATTAAAACAATACAAGCACAATAATTCAAATGTTGAACTAAATGAAAGTGAACAGGATCTTACATGACGACTTTTGTATTACCTGAAATTTAGCATACTCTCTCTTTGTTCTGCAATCTTCCGTGCCGCATCAATATAATTATCGTAAATTATATTAGACTCACTAAAGAAACCATTTTAATGATTTGTATTGAGATTCTATAAGTAGAGCTGCAATACCGCATAGAAGATTAATAAAATATTACGCAAGTGCATGTCACAAAATATCGATCAGAAGTTGTTAAAATATTTTGTGACCATATTATCATTCATGAGTGACGAACGAGATTGAATACGAACGTTTATTTGCAAAAATACGAGTATATTGTTTCTATCTTGTTCTCACAATAATGCTAATGGCTTCAACATACGGACTAGACAAATAAAATTAACTTTTCCTTTATAAGGATACACAATTATACGAGTATATTGTTGAAACCATCATCAAGGGTAAAGTAACGCAGAATGCCATATTTCCATAACAAGTACGCATTAGCTCAATGTACGCTTTGTAAACAGAGAGTACGCTAATTTTAAGTACGACACAAAGGGAAACTTTGAGAGAATCCTGTTAACTTCAAAACAAACAAGAAAGTACGGTAGAAATTATATTTACCTTGGCTTCATCAAGTCGACCTAGGGCCTTGAGCAAATTGCCTAAATCGCTCCTGACGCAGTAAAGCTCCTGCAACAAAATAATGCATACGTAAAATGTGATCTATCAACTATTAAGGAAAGATCTATATTTTGTATTTGTGAGTTTTATGTGCTTTTAATATATACAAGCTACCGGTGGTTAAGGCTCCAGAGATAGGAGTTTCCTCACAATGCTTGCCGTGCTCAGGAGAACCGCCTTCCGTATCTGGCCCGTCACCCTTTTACCAAGCGAGAGCCCCTCTAAGTGTCGGTGGAGGCTCTTCGCTATTAGACCGTTAACGGACAACACTATCGGTACGATGATCGTTGACTCCATATGCCACATGGCCGTAATCTCGTGCGCGAGGTCAAGGTATTTTGTAACTTTGTCAGTTTCAGCTTTTACGCGATTACAGTCATGTGGAATACTTATATCAACAAGCATCGTACGTTTCGCAGATCGATCTAATATCAGTGTCAAGCTTATTGGCAACAACAATAATCCTGTTTGTGATAGTAGATGGATCCCAGTAGAGCGTGTTATGACCATTACCATTATTATTATCATTAAAAAATTAATTTTTAACAATGGTTTACGTAATACATATCTGTAGTGGGCCCACAAATCACTGGTTTATATTTTGAGAATTTGGATTGAAATTTAGCATTTTCAACTCTATCCATAAAAGAAATAAGGTATTCTCTCTTTAGTTGTGCTATCCCATTGTTCTCCAAGTCACCATGCAGGCCAAATTACGCGGAAAATTAACATTTGAATTTCTCCGGTGTATTCACGTTTATGCGATATACCGTTATAAAAATAGAGACTAAGTATTTCCAGCACAACACGGAATTTGTAGCTGAGTAAGACGCCTAAATAAATCAGTATTTTAGAGCATGCCATTGTAATAATAAACTTAGTAGTAATGTTCAAGCATAAACTAGCCTAGCATCATATACAATTTACTCAGTCAAATTTTCAAATCTACCTTATCATTATGAGGTAAGGAAGCCAATGCGACTTTAGAAAATTGACTGAAAATGGACGTCGATCATCGATATCCAAAAGTGAACTAACAATCGTCGCTGCACTGGTCGCAACGCTCGCGCGCTGCCAGCGCAATGTACAATGGGGGTATGACCAATAAAATAAGGCTTGGAATAGCACTGGACATGAATTTCATCCGCGTGCGAACTAGGTCGAAAAAACACGGTACACTTTTTAATAGCCTATTATGATAAGTTAAGAAAGTAAAGGTGAAATATATGATTGGTTCTTTCATACGTCAAATATTACCAAAGTTACAGGGTCCAAACTGAATGAAACAGCACGAATTCAGCGCCCGCACAGGCAGAAAGATACTCATTAGGCTTTGACGACCTAGTTTAGCAGCGAACGTATTAAACAAATTTAAGGAGGTCAAATTGACGTTACTTAGCATTTCTAGTTCATTTTTTCTGTAAGGCAACAATATCATATAAAATTTAACTAATTGTTATTTTTTATTAACACCAACAGACAAACCGTAAAAGGGTTGAATAGAGCGCATACACTACGTTTATCTATATTTCAATATGTTTACAGCACACATTTAAACAACTTGAGGAGAAAAAAAGTATATCTCTGTCCTCTTAAACCTTTGTAGCATGGACACGAGGTACGACAACCACTCTTTACAGAGTTCCTTATTTACATAAGGAACTCTAATAATGCTCCTATATCCTACCTTTCTAGCAAACGCAAGAAAGCTTTCTTCTATTGCGGTCTAACACCGCTAGATTTTCCACCAACAATTTATTAGTAAAAAAATATTTTTATACCATCTCATTCTTAAATAAAATTTAGTGTCGTATTTAAAGTATTAAGAAATTTCTATTTAAAGTAATTGAATTTAAGTTTTAGATGTTTGAGTTACAAAATTCGTTTAATTAATATATTATTGATTGATAATCTAGCGGTACACGGCTATATATATCTAAACCCAAGAGAAAAAAGACTTGTAAAGCTCTTTAAAACTGTAGCTGTTTCAGTTTTGTTTTTATTGGGAGATAGTCACTTCTATAATTATTTGCAGTAAAGTTTTTGAATTCTCTAGAATCTTTATGTCTCTAAATTTCTCGTAGAACACTAGTTCTAAATTAGTAGAAACTATTTCATTGGCTCTAAATTAGATTTTTACACAGATGTACGTGTTAATGATAATCCAATTATTATTTATTGATTCGTATAGTTCATTGTCTGCCAACAAGATCGTTATTTCCATTAGAACAACGACATAACGTCATAAATATACAACAAACGTATAACAATAATAATTTCAGAATCCGATCTACATAATCAATTGTTGTTTGATGGAAATTTACCATGGAATATAATTCTCAATCGAGAACATACTGGGGATTTAATGCATTCTGCATAATACAATGCTGTACTGCTGGACTGCTGCTTACATTAGAATAGTAACAATTGTTCAAAACGTATATTATGTAATATCAACTCCAAACTACACTTACTATTGTAAGTGTAACACTTTATTACAATTACTGTATACAATTGGATACGGTTATAATAATAATAACAACACATAATGTTCCACTGCTGGGCTACGACGGAAACTGGAAACAGACAGTAGCAGTAGTCTTGTCCATGGCGGATGGATCAGCGGGTATTAGACTTCGGTTATCTCGATGTGCCAGTTTCATCAGGATGTTTTCCATCGCCGTCAGCGTTATTGTAACAATATGCACATTAGGTCAGAAAACCGACTAAGCGGTGCGTGCTTCCCGTCTAAGATGAGAACCCACGTCTCATGAAATGAGAGTTTGAGACTCGAAAGCATTACCCATTTAGCTACCACAGCATTTACTTCGATTTTGATTCAGGTGTGCGAAGACAAAAACCCACAAATTATCAATTATTATAGTCACTAAAGATCTGGACAGATGTTGTATTGCCCTGAAAAAATAAAATTCGAGAACCCGATTCCAGCGCCATCTACCGAGTCTAATTGTGAATCTAAACCACCCCGGGGTCCACTCAAACACAAAATTTCA
Organism: Dendrolimus punctatus; assembly: GCA_012273795.1. NCBI lineage: Eukaryota > Metazoa > Arthropoda > Insecta > Lepidoptera > Lasiocampidae > Dendrolimus > Dendrolimus punctatus. The sequence goes on from CM022527.1 coordinate 6,569,917, forward strand.
TCATAATCCTAGAAGCCGATTCCAGCGCCAAGTATTTTGTTAGATTGACGGTTTACATTATTGAAGTTTTAGTGGGGATCTCTAATTTTACCTAGTGATAAATACAGCCTATATTATTCAGGGTTAATGTATCATTCTAATGGTGAAAGAATTCTTGAAATCGGTCCAGTAGTTCTTGAGTTAATCGTCACAAAAATACAAATCTTTCCTCTTTATAATATTAATATAGATATTGAATTAATTACACTATTATACGCCGGAACGTAGAAGACATCGTACATTTAAATCACAGCCTTCCACAAAAATGGCTGTGACACATAGATAGACTAACAGCCAAAGAAGAAGAACGAACATGAAGACAATAAAGGTGCTGTTTCATTCGCTTGCGAAGCCCGAAAAAAGATGTAGTACGCTTTAATCAATCCTAAAATCTATTAGCCACAATTATTGCAATAGATATCAACCTAGTACAAGGAAATGGTTCTTGCAATGCGATAAAACGTTGAAGGTCTTGTATATCTACCGGTTATTTAAAGGCCTCATTACATTCCATAAAGTAGATGAATAATTTTATTATTCATCATAATGTTGTTGCTAACAGAACGTGTTGTTGTGAGTTTCATAAGTACCTAATCAAGTTTTAAACATTATTGGTATTGTTTCGAAATAATATACCTATTTTATATTGCCCGCCCTGAATTTTGTTCCAGACCTGCTAAAAGTAAAAACGGACAACTGCATGTCGAACAATGCACATTGAGTTATATATAGAAAAGAACGTCGACTGTTTTGCCTATACGACTGCGGTACCCTAAAAAGTATAACACATGCTAAGAAGTACATTTGTAATAAGACATTGTTTTGTTTTAGACTCGATTTCCATACCCTTTTTACAACTTAATTTCTAAGATTTTAGAGTTTATACACGCTTTTGGTAAAATATTTGTTATTGTGTGACATTAATTCAGGGATATTTGTGTTGTGGTGTACCTTATGAATAACTTGGTATATCAATTTATTCTAATTTAATACTAAACTTATACTAATGTAGAGTGTTATATGCTGGTGTTGTGAGGAAGTGCATGTGCGTGTGTGCTTATGTCTATACCCATATAATATTATCCTAACTAGTGCCATGTATGTGGTTTTTCCTTTCTGTGTCTGAGTTATTAATTTTTAGGGTTTGTGTGTCTTGGTTTGTTTTTGAAGTGTGCGTGTAATGCAATGCGGTGGTAGTGCGGTTGGTGTAAGTTTTGATGTTAGTTGTGTGAAAAAGACAATATTGTTATTAATTGTTTTTAAAATACTTTTTAACCCTGAATTAATTCGATTACACAAAACGCTCAATACTGAGCTCGTTAAATATCAATTAAAATTAAATTAACTTTCGCAATCAAGAATACCATTAGCAGATTTGCTGAAGATCCAATTAATTAGTAATTTATGATTACGATAATATTAGTCAAGTCCGTTTGTACAACACCAAAGCATTTTTTATTTTTACTTTATTTAAAAATTATGTCCTTAGACACGGAGTTGAAAAAGATAATTTATTTTAACTATTATCTACGATAAATAAAAATTACAAGTATAGTATAAACAAAGGTTTTATACTATACTTGTATTTACTTCCCTAATCATTTTTTTTATTGTCGGAGTTCAGCAGACAGGCAGACGGCCCACTTGATGGGAAGCGCTTACCATCGCCTATCGACATTTCCAACACCAAAGGTGCTAGAAATGCATTGCTGCTCTATTAAGGGAGACTGGAACCTGGTCCCCAATGCCGGAACCCAACTCAAGGTTGTTATGACGACATACTTTAGACCAAGGGTGGTAGCCATCCAGTCGGACAAATACCCTACCACCTGGCTGTGGGTTGGTTAGTCTGTAAATAATCGTCCAAGTGCCGGTACACGAATTTCAAAATCAAAAAGCCAACTCACAGGATTGTATTGCAGTGCGGTGACGTAAGCCTGAACCGCTTGCTCCATATCGCCGGCGGCAACCAGAGCCGCGGCCAAGTTGATATAGCCATCGATGAAATCCGGCTTTAGTCTTACAGCGTGTCTATAGTTCTCCAGAGCTTCTTGGAGCTGACCCCTTTCTTTGTACACGTTGCCCAAGTTGCTGTAACAATAGAACATTTTTCAAATTTTTTCACCATAATTATAGAATAGAATAGAATATACTTTATTGTCCAGTAAAATCAATGAAATAATACACAAAACAGCATATAAATTAGGTACAAATGGCGGTCTTATCGCTGACAGCGATCTCTTCCATATATAATCTTTGACAACAGAACTTTAATAATGTTCTAATTTTAATTAATTATGGTCGAATTTCGATCACTGGGCGACCATTAGTCTACTTAAAAAGTAAAGTCGAATAGCGTGAATCATTATGAATCAATCTAAAACCGTAGGTTATATTTATGTATGTGTGTATATTTCTATACATGTAATATTTACACATGATGATTATCAATCCCAGCATAAAAACGAATACATAATAACAGGAAACGGTCAAATCATAATTAAGATATCATCGTTTGATATTTGCAATACATATAACTAGTAGATTCGCGTCTTGTTATTTTTACATTATGATTTTCGCTAGACACAACACGGAGATTAGACTTTCTTACTTAGAAAACAAAGTCGTTTTTCGCGTCTGTCTGTCTGCATACCCGCAAACTTCTCCTAAAGCACGCAACATATTTTATTCACTAGCTTTGGCCCACGCCTTCACTCGCTATATATAAAAAAACCTAATAAATTTTTTATGTAAGTAAAATAGAGCTACTGGTTTGACCAGATAGTATCATGTAAATAAGTATTAGTACTGATGAGAGGCCAACTGGGCCGGACTTTGCGCGTGTTATTGAATCGTGCAGTTTGTACTGGTTGCGTCCAGATATATTTGTACCTCTGTCATACGTGTTTGTATAGTAAATTCTATAGTAATTCCAACGGCATTTTGATTCGAGTCCCGCACTCGTAACAATATTAATTTGGTGCCTTATAAATCTTTTACTTTGTTTCAACAACACAACACAATGTCTTCTTAATTACCTCTCATTAAATATTCTTGGACGTTATAATAAGATTTTTTTGATCAACCACTCTAATATTTTGGTTAAACATATTTATGTTATTTCTTGCATTATATTACGTGGTAACTTATTATATAGTCTTAGTGCCGAAACAAGTTATTTTCCATAATGTTAAGTCATAAAATCTTTTTTAAGACAAGAAGGTATATGATAAATGTAAATTGGTAGCTACTGTTTTAATGGAACATTTTTTTGAACTATAACACAGTTGAGATAGAACAAGTCAAAACAATCTTTGTCGTAAAGCTGGCAATGAAACAAGGTTTTAATATTAAACTTTCAAACATTCCGACTATAAAACAAAACAGATGTGAGTTTGTCAGACGTCTGACATGAGTCTAGAGTTCATAGAAATTAAGAATTGAAATGTGTTGTTGTGATTTTGAAATAATTGCCAAATAAGTTCTATTTATACGACGCCTGTATTCATGTCTGTATAACTGCTTTTAGAATTTATGCCTGGTTGAAAAGTTTTTCCTTTATTATTTTTTATTACCTTTGTGAATTCAGCATACAGGCAGACAGCCCGCTAATGGATGGGTGGATTATACAATTTCCTGTGGCCAGGCGGCCTGTCGTAAGAGGCGACAAAAAGAACCCACAACCAGGTGGTAAGCCATTTACCCGTCTGCATGGCTACCACACGTCGGTTAGAGTAAGTATGTCGCCATAACAGCCTTGAGTTGTGTTCTCACTTTAGTAACCAGGTTCCTGTATCTTTTAAGAGAGCAGCAGCGCATTTGCAGCACCTTTGGTTATGCATAGGCGATAGTAACCACTTTCCAACAGGTGAGCCGTCTGCCTCTCTGCTGAACTCATGCAATAAAAAAACATGTCTGGGGGGGGGCAGATACTAAATACTCGTCTCTGGTCATAATTTAGCATTAAGACACTCCATAACGGAACGATTCCCTCGTTGCAGACCGATCGCAACGACGGTTCGATGATGTATAACCAAATCGCTTGATCGAAGACCATATCGTGATCGCAACAGAATCCAATACAATCATGGATATCGTGACGATAGATTAAAGATGTACGGCTCAGTTCGGTCATTCTTATATACTGGTGCCAGTCTTTTGGGTGGAATCTTAATTCATTTCGAATAGTGATATGTGAATAATGAATATTGATCTCGCTTTAGTAGCTATTTCTTAATCCACACTTTTCTAGGTATTTTTTTTATTCTGTAGCCGGATTAAACTTACCGCTACATATGCAATGAACAGACAATTTTTTCATAAAAAAACGTATTTCCGTGATGACACGTCTTTTTCGTCGATTACAAATTATTGTAAACGAAGGTTAGCAACCAATCGTTTCATGTGTTGAGCGGCAATTCGACGCGATGGATCGTCAAGAATTTCTCCAGATCCATCGTAATCTTTCCGTATATAACGATGCTTGTCCATGAACTTGCATAATAATTACACGTACACTTCGGTTATAGAATTATAGTTCACGCCAAACTATGGTCTATCTTAGTTACCTTAGATTACGACGATTATCATATAAAATCCTGTAGTCCACAACTATATACTCCCAATTCCCAAAGGTCGGCGTGGATTGTGTAAAATGTCAACCCTACTCGAAAGAATGGATGAAAGGATGAACCATTTTTTTCCAATTTCCTTTACAATGATAATCAAATAGTAAATTAAAGAAAACGCTTATACTGCTCGTTACTATTATCTATAAACGTCTGCTGTTATCTCAAGGGCATCGTATACAAATATAATATAAGCGGCAAACTGATGAAAATGCGTCAATCTCACGTTCTAGAGGCCTACATCTTAACGACGTGCCGCTGCCAAATCGTTCCGGAGCGTCATTGCAAATTATTTTACTCAAGACGACATAATTCGTCACCGATTGGGTCAAGTCTGTACTCCGGTATTTCTAGCGAAACTTAGAATGCGGGATAATTCTCTGTGTGAGTGTGGCTTGGACGAGGGTTCAGTTCATCAATTGTTTTACCACTGTCCGAAAATTTATGTTCCCCTATATGATATCCTTCCTGTCGATTATCCCCGTCGCAGCAATGTAATTTTTAACATTAGTAAATAGTAATTTTGTGAATGTACTTCGTAAATTATTTATGCTTAATAATATATATCGAGGGCTTCAAACAAATGGGCGTATACTCAAATTCATCAATTCGTATTTTTTTTTGTTTACTAAAATCTATGCATGTAACAATTTAGAAAGTGTTACCAGTATGCAAGTGTACCTAAAAAGAAGGGTATTCCAAATTTCAGCCTTATACAATCAACTAGTTTTGTTTTATTCACAGTTTTGTCCCTTGTGGAAAACTGCAATTTTGTCTGTACGTCCATTGGTTATGAAACCCTCGATATGTGTAATGTAGTTAGTAACTTTATGTTTGTGTTCTTCACAGATTCGCAAAGACCGCGTACAAGTCGCCGACCAAATTTCAGTGGTTAAAGTTTTTTTTACTTTGAAATAAGCAAAAATAATGACCAAGGACGAATGGCGTTGGAGCCATAATTAAAAAAGTAGACTGTTGAATATTAAAAAAAATTGGCCTGCTTATTTAATGGTGGAGTTTCATCTGCGATAATATTAAAGATTTAGACTGTTGCCGAATACTTCTTATTTAAATCGTTAAAAAATAACGCCGTCATCGAATAGCCACATTAGTGTATATTATACATACGTTAGCTGTCAATATTTAACGTCACAACAATATAAGCGCATCTCAAAATAACGCTTTAAATATGTGAGTCGTCTTGTGCGTGAAATAGTATCGCAGATGAAGTCACACCATAAGAGATACTAAATGACAAAGAATATTTACAAGCTTAATCGGTAGATAATAAGATTGGACGGACACCAAAAGTACACACGATAGTAACCGTGAATCTGAATAATATATTGATTACTAACAATCTAATTTAAATAAATAAACAGTAAACAAGTGATGTAATTGCACAAAAGTACTTAATTGTGAGTCATTTCAGAGTTTATCATTCAGAAGAAATTTATGCAAATATTACACAGCCCACTTGGTCGCGAACGACATTGCATGTCATTGAAGACTATTACGACCTTGTTTTCTCGGTAATTTCCAGTTTAAAATTTTTCCTAATAGAAATAGCATTTGCCAGATGTTATTCCAGACCAATTTTCAATTCTGAAATTCGATCGTACCAAATTATAATCAAGGATATTATGTAAGATGCATAAAATAATAATCTCTATTAAAAAAGGGAGAATCATCATAAATTTTCGTGTTATGTTAAATTATAAATATTATAATTGCGCGCGATAAAAGTCGTGGGCACAGCTAGCGTCAGATAAAGATCATTTGAAATATGTTTCTCATTTGAATTACAAGGTAAATATTTATCTACAGCTTGAAATAATCAACAAAGGGCAACAAAGTAACTCATGTATCAATACAAATAAAACAAAGTATAGAAAAAATTCAAAATCAGAACCACCAATTACGGCATTATTGTGTTTACCGCAACTAAATCGTGAATCCGAATCCGGAAGGGAAGTAGTAAAGCTTCCCCTGTGTAAGTCTCCCCTTCTCCTAATAAGCTTTATTAGCGAGGGAGAAATTCAAGCCCCTTTTCTATATTATAAAGTCAGTGCCCTGTAAGTTGACGAAGTAGGACTATGACTGTAAATTAACACACACGCCCTATTTTCAGTGCTAATAGTATATATATTATTGTTCATTAAAACTTAACTTATAGTAAAGATAGGTAGGTCCTCGTGAACTAGACATAACCTTATTTAATATAACAAATGCGAAAGTAACTGTTCCGTTTTCAATGAAAAACTACTGTACCGATTTGGCTGAAACTCAGTATATTTTTTTTTTCCATGCCGAGGACGAACATAAGATACTGTTCATCCTGAAAAATGGGATAGTTTCCTGGATAAAATGTCTCTCTGTTTGTTATGCTTTTATAAAAAAACGAATGGACCAATTTGGCTGAAATTCGGTTTATATGTAATTTTAATACTGAGGGTGGACAAGGAATACTTTTCATACTGGCCAAGCTTTGTTTTTTTTGTCATTTGCCATTTTTGTCATTGTTTTCATTTATGTAGCTTACAGATAGACTAGGGATAGATAGATAAAACTAGAATGGATTGAAATATAAGATGAAAGTATGTATGGGAGACCAGTCATTTCTCAAGTTTATAGATATAAAAATTTATCATCTATAAAAAAAATGTGATGGTAACTCAATCTGTCCATTAGCTTTAACAAGAAAAAAAAAAAAAAAAAAAAAAAAAAAAAAAAAAAAATTAGCTTTAACAGAAAAATTACTTTTGCTACTGGATCGGTTTAGCTGCAATTTTGTTTAAATGTAGTCTTAATACCGAAAAAGGATATAATATATAAATACTTTCAATCCAGATGAGATAGTTTGCGATATAATATGAAGTGAACCTTCCTGGGGCCAATAGCACTAACATAAAAATTGAATACATTGTAACCTGTATTAACACCTGCTTTTTAACAAAAGATATGCACTGGAGCATGACCCGCGCCGTAGCCGTGGGGTAAGCTCTAGTAATAAGTATAGATAATAACTAAGGAGTCACTAGCCAGTAGGGAATTACGTCACACAAGTTTCATAAGTTTTTGACCCCTCCCCCATCCTTATCGCACCTGGTCACATTCATGAGACTCCTGCCTCCTTAATGTGACATAACATATTTTGCTTTTTCACATCAAAAAATTATTAAATTAATAAAACAATTCCATAATTAATTTTATTTCCAATTAAGTTATTTTAAATAACTAAAACAGTATGCTCATACAGACAGAGTTGCATTTTTTTAAACTGTTGAGGCACAGCAGACAGCCTGCTGCCTGACTGCCCAACTGTAATGAAAAGTGGTAACCATCTAAAATATTTTGAAGATTTTTGTGAATAGTTCAAATTTCATGTTTTAAAGCTCAAACATATTAGTTTTTGAAATATGAAGTCACAAAATCTAGGGCCTCTCCCACCCGTCGTCACACAATGTGACACTTGTCGATGCACGCAACCCCCCTCAATGTGTGGCGTAATTTATGGCTGGCCTGTGACTGTATTATTACATAAATGCAAAACTAGGTTTTTCATCACATGAAGGTGAACACTGGGCGGACCTTAACCATCTAGGAGTCATTTAATTTAATGTCATTTATTAATTTCATTTCATATAAAAGATATAAGTTAAATATTATTAATAACATACCTATAAGCTTCTGCTAATAATGGATTCTGTTTGATAGCCAGTGTTGAGAAGTGTGCAGATTTGTCCAGCCGTCGGCATTGAAAGTGTATTGAAGATAACAAAAGTAGTACCCCTGTGTTTGTACTGTCCTGCCTCCATAATTGCATACAGTGCAATTCTGCACTTTCATAGTCACCAGCCTGGTATTCCCTATGGGCCAACTCCAGCAATCCTGTTATGGAAGAAGTTACTAAATGTCATTAATATTATACATATTTCTATCTCTACAACTCTGGAAGTAGACCTATTTTTATATTTGTAATAAACTTTAAGAGACCAGATGGCCTAGAGGTTGCTTTCACAGATTTGTATGCTGTATATGCCTGTGACTTCATCCACACAACATTAAATTCCCATGTAATTTCCAGGACACAAGAGTACCGCAGCTTTTAAAAAAGCATGTAAGCTATTATTTTACTTGTAACTGTGTTGGAATAGGTGAATTCACTCTCAGGACAATTCCTGCGGTATTTCTGGGATATAAATATCACACATTTTATTAAATATAAATTGTCATTGTTCACTGAAAAAATCACATTAGCATTCAAATTGTTTTTCTCAATCTGACCATTTTGGATCATTCCCAGAAAAATTCCTGGGGAACTGGGATAAAAAGTAGTGCAGATTTTAATCATAAAAATTTGCTCATATATAAGTTATTATTACTCTCAGCTAATGTAAATATTATATTTTGAATTATATATTTGGTAAATGAATGGGTATTTATTCCTACAACAACCCATCTCCAATATACATATACTGCATGTTTAGAATTTTATATTATAAAATTGTCTTGTCGACAAGAGTCAAAATAAATTGGAAGTTTAAGCTATGGGGTAGGGTATAGTTATATGGTGCATTTATTTATTATGAACAGATGACACTTTTTTAATACAGGTCTGTAGGCTAAGGCAAGAGTGAAGTGAAGCAGAGATCCCCTCTTAGGCTTTGTGGTTTTTTATAACCATAAGAATTAACTGTATATCTCAAATATTAAACAAATGTGCCCTATAACTATACTGCACCCATGCTATGCTTCACAACTACCAGTATATCTAGACATGTGTGTCAGACGACAACAAGTGCCAGAACTCTGACTGGTCACCATTTATTCATTGATAACTATTTAAATGGTGGTTACAAATTGTTTGTGACATTTGCTGACCGCAGTCATGGCACACTCTCTTTGCTCGCTAGGCTTGTGGGCTTTAGTCTGCATTTTTAGACTGTCTTAAATGTTTTTTACATTGACCACTACATTTCTCGTGTTTAGAAATAAGAAATAAGTATACCATTAAAAAAAAATAGTAGTTATGTTTACAAAAAATAATCATATCTCAAAAACTACATGTCAACTAGACATGGGGGTTGCTGGTTACTCTTCCCCCTTCCCCCTCCGGCCCCCGACTACTAAAATTCAGTGACCACTATTGTAAAGTTTAACCTAATTTTCTTCAAGACCTAAAGTATCATCATCAATACCAACATCCTAATGACCTTGCCCAGTTAATACATATAAATAGAAAAGATAATTATTGCAAAAATAAGTCTGCATAGGCACTGCATTGCAAGTGCATTGTTATCTGTGCAACTAAAGTAGAGAATGGTAGAGAACAGTTACGTATCCAAATATTTAATTGATACATGAATATTGGAATAACTAATTTGATCAATTGGCTGTAATACATAGAAATTCAAAAATACCAGGGAAGATACTGAAGTCAATGTAAACTTCATTCACAAACAGCATTGACATCAGCTGAGAATGCAACGGTACATACCCACTGTAGAAATCTGTTGTATATCGGACATTTTTATAATAACTGGATTTGTTGGAACACCAACGATTTGTTGAGTCTGAGGTTGAGTGGTGACAGATTGAGGCACTGCAACATTCGCTTGTGGTTGCATTTTAGGTAACATTATTCAATACACAATTATTCAAATACCACAATACACTTAACAAAATCACATTAAAAGAAATAAAATCATTAGGCTCCTGTGTCACTTTATAGTATATTCCATTGGGGAAAAAACCACTACATCTATTTCATTTCAACACAAACCATTTGCCACTTGCAGGACGCGGCGGATAACGGAAACATAATATAGTTTTTTTAATTAAGTCATTCGCCACACAATAAGTCAATGAAAAATACGCAATGCACTTTAGTCTTTATCTGCTTTAGATAATGTTTATAATCGTATCAATCAAGCAATAAAATATTACGCAGTTGGTACAAGAATAAGAACTTCTTGTCTATGATTCGATACTCGTAATGGCTCGTAAGAAATAATGAATTATTTTATAAAATGTAGAGAAACTTTATATTAAATTTGAATACTTTATTAAAAACTGTATTGATATATATTGAATATATACTAATAGTCTATTATAATAGTCTATTGACTACTTGTTACATATTAAATATTTGTATTGATTAAAAAAATAATGTCCGGTTTTTTTGGCGGTATTTTTGAATATAATGGTAATAGACAAGAGGAACAATAAAGTAAAAACTTTAGGATTTAGGGTCTGGTAACTGAGAAGATTTAGGATAAATGCTATTTCATGATCTTATTCTGGCCTTACTTAAACAATAGTATTTGACCTAATATGAACATTGTGATGCTATTAGACTAATAGCACTGAATTCGTGATGAGTAGTGGTTCATTTTAGAGTAATTTTACACATTTACTAGCTGTACCCGGCAGACGTTGTCCTGCCTTTAAAAATAAAAATTTAGAACCCGAGTAGAGCGTCATCTACCAGGACCATATCTAAACTATTCTCAAATCCACTTGAACAAACAAAAAAAATCATCAAAATCGGGCCCAGCGTTTAGGAGTATCGCGGCGCCACCTACTGGGTCCAGTCGTTTATTTAAACCATTGCGGGACAAACTTCAACACATACAACAACAAAAAGAAGACCTAAATTCTGGTACCCGATTGTATCGCCATCTACCCGGTTCAAATTAAAATCTAAACCATCCCAGTAGAAAATTGTGAAAATACTAAATCGCTATTAAAAAATAGGGGTTGAAGGTTCGTTCGAATTCGTAGAAGGTTGAAAATTTAGGGTTGTATGTACTTTTTAATGTTGTATCATAAAAAAATAGAATGTTTTATCTAAAAATTAAAAAAAATATATTTAGGGGTGGACTACTCTTAACATTTAGGGGGATGAAAAATAGATGTTGTCCGATTCTCAGACCTACCCAATATGCACAGAAAGTTTCATGAGAATCGGTCAAGCCGTTTCGGAGGAGTATGGGAACGAACATCGTGACACGAGAATTTATATATAAGATAGATAGAAAATAAAACTGCACAGAACAACATCTCCTTTTTGTTTCCGCTAAAAACTCAACGACCGCCTTCACTTTGTTGCCGGCCATAGATAATACTGTTGCCAACCACTGATCTAGAGTCATGACCCGCTATATTCTTCCTAGGCCCGCCGAGTTGCTATGAGTGGCCGCCCACCTAGCATAGATTTGTTATGTGTCGAACTCTAGAGGTCTATAATATAGCCTTAATTAGACCAATATTGCGGCTTGAGGCACTTTATCTAATACGTCTATGTGGTCCTTATAAAAGATAATTTCTGTGAGGGAACGTGAGCGTACGTCTTTGCTCCGCTCCCGCTAAAGGAGGATGTGCCGTTGCCGGAGAGTGGCTTTAGGCCTTCGAACGCCATGAACGGTCGACACGGGTAGTCCTCTGGGGAAGGGTTCCCTACCCGTCTACAACGCCGTTGAGAGGAAAATGCGTCGTGTTCCCAACGAGCTCATTTCTCCTCCCGTGGGGCGAATTTCAAACCACCCCACGCCAGGATTAGAGTATAATGACGCCGGTGGCTTTGCTTCTCTCGGCAATAGATGTGGCCATAGGGTCCCCGCCTACCAGAAAACATGGAATAAGTAGAGCCCCGCTTTTCCCGTAGCTCTGGCAAAAGGCGAAGAAAGGGACACTGGGAAAATTTTAATGAGTATCCCTAGACCCTAACCGTGGCGTGGTAATAGCTTCTAGCTTGCGGTGCTAGTTTCACCCCGTCATGATGAATCCCCGCGCGCCTGATGGTTAAGTAACCAGGAAATAAATTTACAGTTTTAATTATAGAATATTGTGAATTCATTAATTACCCACATCGATTTATAGATTATAAAATTAATTACTTCGGCAGGAATAAGTACGGTGATTGCTGCAGAACTTTTTGAAATGATAACTTTTATGCGAGTGTAAACCGCTTCGTTACGTAACGCGTTACCGTACCAATCTGGATTCCCTTTCTCTTACGCATACGCACGCGGCCGGCAGGTTCCTCCTCTCTCACTCTAATCCACAGTGCTAGCCGCCGTAGTAGGTCACGTCACGCTAAAATTGTATATTATTTCTATCGATATAATGCACGTATTTCGTAATTAATTGTATTGTTTATTAATTTTTTGCCTTGATGATGGCTTACCAATGATTTTAATGTTGTTATTATACCATAGCAAACCATATTTAGTCTTTGAATACAAAAAATGCGTAATTTCCAGGTTCCGCGTTTATACATATTAATCCATCATTTTGATCCTGAGACAAAACAGCAATCTTCGCAATGGAAACGGACATCATCACAGACCCCGAAGGAGTTTCGTGCTGTGGCATCGGCTGGCAAGGTTATGGCCTCAATATTTTGGGACTCAGAAGGACAATGTTGATTGATTACTTGGAGCGTGGAACCACTATTACAGGCCAATATTATGCAGCTTTAATTCCCAAGTTGAGGAATGGCATCAAAGAAAAAGGAGAAACTTCGAAGGGCGTGCTGTTTCATCACGACAACGCACCCACGCAGAGGTGGCAGTTGCGTTGGCTGCCATTCAGCAAACTGGTTTCGAATTGGTTGACCACCCCCTGTCATTGATTTTTATCTGTTCCCCAAATTGAAAGAAAATTTAAGGGGAAACAGGTACGAAGACGATAACGAGGTGATGGATGCCATGGAGAGCTTTTTGCAGGACCAAGACAAAACTTTTTTTTAAGGGATTGCAGCCTTGGAAAAGCGCTGGATTTTGTGTGTAGAGAAACTCGGAGACTATGTAAAAATAAATGATTAAGTTATCAATAGTCATTATATTCTATCTCATTCTCACTACTTTTTGACCCCTCCTCGTATGTTAGGTACCCGGCAGGTAGACGTAAGCGAACTTTCATCTATTGTCTTCTTTCGTTCCGGGTTTTCGAGTTCAGCAGTCTTTGTCTATTGAACCAATATTGCAAATGCAATTTTAAACCCACCCCAGGATTTTAGGCTATTTTCAGAATTGCAATCAAATTTTGTATTAATAATATTTGTAACTAGTGGACAAGCCAGGGAAATCAGGAACAGATTAGCAACGAAACTTTTTTTACTGAAATGAATGAAACAGAACATCAATTTGTAATCACATTTATTTTATCACATTTTTATCAAATGGACGGAATCGGTGACATACTTAATTTAAAAAAAGGGTTTAACAAGTTGTACATAATTTGAGTACAATTTATAATACTGGATTGACAATACTATGACTTAAAGATTACCATAACGCCACATCCACATAGGACCAAAAATACCCATGAAGGAGTTCGTTGATATATGGCTGATCTCTGTATCTTAATATTCATTTACTCGCCTTACCATCGATTAAATTTGTTATACTTGTACGCTTACCTCAAATTTTAACCGATTGTAACCAACATAAACATCCAACGAACGTTCAAATGTATGCATGGATTTCTTTGAAGCTACCGCATTTCCGACAAGCTTTTATTAGCTCAATGCCTCTAAACTTACAAAATACCCATAAATGACCACATATTTGACTTTTATAACTTGTTGTATTTTTGAACTTTTTCATAAGAACTTCGGGGCAGTATTCGTCACTCTAAATATGAAAGTGAATATGCTATTTCTGTGAGTTCCTGAGGCACTGATTCATGGTAACATACATATAATTCTCTTGGCTCCGGTTCACTAAAAATACGTCTGTAACAAGTATACATTTTTATTTAGAAATATAATAAATTACTAGAAGGCAGCAAAAAAACTGAATGCCAGATTGTCGCAAAATGGTTATGGTCCTCTAAGGACATTAGCAACACTGCAGGTACTTCCAACGCGCTGCAGGCTCTGATAGCCCTGAATCTTAGGACACCTTTAACATAAAAGTTAAGTATAATTATATATTATCTCTGCAAATTGGTAATGCACTGGAACCTTGTCAAATTAAAATTCACATGACGTCATCCGCACCTCGATATGTACGCGTACTCGTCAGTCAGTGATGTTAACGGTACCGAGTGTTCGGCTACGGATACGTCACCAAAATGGCAGCCAGGCGCAATAGCAATTTGCGGGGATTATAATAACGATTGGGAGAATCTCGGGTAAGAAGTCACTCTAAATTCCTAAATTGCGTAGGAGAAAAAGTCCTTGAGGAATATTGTATATAGGAGTGTAGCTACTCAAAATAACTTGTTTTTTGAGGTTTAAAAATACAAGCTTTTGAGATCCTAGACATCATGTAGTAGCAGAGTGCTAGCCGAGACAAGTAAAACGAGCCCAAACACGACGGGTCTTGCATCTTGTTTGGTACAGGAGTTCCTATGGCCACCTTTGGACTCCATCATCAGATCAGCTCAATGGTACCATATTATTGCATTGTCACGCGATATACATATTCGTGCAAAATTTCAGCTCAATCGGAAACCGGGAAGTTGGTCAAATTTAACTAGCACGATTCCACCGAACTTACAGACATAGGTACATCCATTGAAAGTTAAATAAAAGCTTGTAAAATGGGGGGGGGGATTATATAGGCTGTAAAAAGCGCAGAAAGACGAAGTGTTTTCGAGACGCAGTCTCTTCTAGACTTCGAGAGATGCAGTCTCCACAACAGTCTTCGAGTTTTCCACATGTATTAAATTGAATTTGAGAGTAGAAAGGGGGGACCTAAGACATGTCGCCCAGGCCGCTGGCAATACTAAAACCGTCATTGTCTTAATAATAAACAAACAGACCTTACCCGACAACCCAAAACTGGAATATCTCCGTATTCTTCTTATTAACACCACACTGGCTCAGAACATTTGATGGCACTTGAAACAACATCCCATACTCTTTGACCGCCACTAAAATCCTGTTTAGGGGATTGCATGGGGCGTGATTTCTTTTAAACCTGTACACAGTTCATCCTTTTATCATAACTCCTTTACTATATAAATTATATCATGAAAACAGATACAGCGGGTATTTAGCGATTTTAAAGTTATAATAGTAACATTTTTTACGGCTATTTAGTAATGTATCCCTTTTTTTATTGAATAAGTTCAGCAGATAGGCAGACGAACACTTGTAACACCAAAGGTGCTACAAATGTGCAGCCGCTCTCTAAAGGTAAACTGGAAACTGGCCACTAATATCGGTAGTGATAGGTACCCAGGTGAGCAAATACCCTACCACCTGGCTATGGGTTGTTTTGTCGCCTATTACAACATGAAATTACGGCCGCAAGAAATTGTGTTATTTTTCCGCTCCTGCACGGATAGATAGGTAAACAAACAGTCTCTAATGTCATTAATGTGACGTGGCAACAGTCGCCTATAGACATTTGCAACACCAGGGGCCCAATTCTGCTATAACTATCTCGTCAAAATCGCGAGACGCACGCGTACGGCAGCAGAATTGTGGAGTGCACTGCCAGAGTCCATGTTTCCCGAAAAGTACAATCGGGGTATCTTCAAATCTCGTGTGAATAAGTACCATCTCGGTGATCGTGGTCAAACGCAAACCTATCTAATATATAAAAAAAACTGATCCCAGATTCGGATTCAACGCATCGACATACATAAAAATAGATGGGTCTGGTCAAAAGTACAGACCACTTTTTTTCCTGGGCCAGTGTATTGTGTACAGTGCCTTATTTGACTCGTTCAATTTGTAGAAAATCATGTCTTACTTTTGTAAGCACTTTCAAAATCTATCAGGCCGCAACATTTTATAAATGATAAAAAGTAACTCAATCAATTAATAAGAATGGGGATTGTTCACTTTTTTTCAATCTGGCTATTTGAAAAACTATTTCGAGGAATAGTGTCCCTAATCATTTCTGTCTAGTTAAAATTCCAAAAAACGTACGATCTTCTTGTATTTTGTAAGAAATGTGTTTGACCTTTATTTGACCTTACTAAATCCAATCAGGTGGGCCGTCTGCCTGTTTGCCTGCTTCAGGTGTAAAAAAATATCTAGCTGTACATTATTTGATTTAAGTTATGTAACATGGATTTTCCCTAAAGACTACTTTAAAAAAATTAACGATAACTATAGAAAATAATAATGTTTGAACACGAAAAATTATAAGCCTAGCGACAAAATACACTAAAATGATCACGATACGTAATGAGTAATGACAGTGATATTTAAATAAGTAGCATAGATTACTATGATTAGATATAGATAAAACTTGTTTTTATTATTTTTGTTTTCTAGGCAAAGAAATCAATGTAAACTTGTGCCTTATAACGTCATCGGAGAAATAACTTTAAAATCGAATTATAAAAAAACTAACGCTTTAAATACAAAAATATTCAAATCAGTATCTTTAAATACCCTATTTTATGTAATAAAAATATAAAATCAGAGGGTAATTTTTTGTGAACAATCCCCATTATTTAAGAACGCACTCGGAAAACACTACTTTTCCTTAAATAATTATGCCTAATTCTTATATTATAGACTATTTAAGATATATGTATTTAATTTATAAAGTAGTTTAAGTATGTGCATTTTATTTATAAATTATGTAGTTTAAGTATGTTTATTTATGATATTTGATATTTAATGAGCTGCACCACCTACATCGCTAGATTAGATTAAATTATTCCTTAAGTCAGGTTGCCTGGAAGAGATTGCTTTCAATGACAAATGACAATATTGTAATTGTGTATTTTGAAACTGTCTATTTGGTGAGCAATAAAGTGTTATCTATCTATCAATTTGACTGTCATCTGTTTTACACAACTTATAATTCCGACCGGCAATTTTCTTTGGTGCAGAAAAGTGCAAACCGATTTCCAACATGTAAATGAGGGGTCATAGATACAGCAATTTCATCGCACATTGAATTCCACGATGCATGACAAGCAGTGGGAGGGGTCCTAAATTTCGTGACGTCACATTTCAAAATCTAATATATTTAAGTTTCTGTATGAGCAATTTCCCCCATAATGGGAGACCCGACCTCAGCAATGAGACATTTATGGGCTGATATTAAATATATGAGCAATTGTTTAAATTGTTAAAAATAACTTAAATGAAAATAAAACTAATTACGGAATTGCTGTTTCAATGTAATAATTATTGTTGTGATACTGGCAACACTCGAGTGCTGGCAACATTGCAAGTGGCAGTAGGTCATGTTGGGAATACCGTTAGAGGCTAACAATGTGTATTGTTGATAAGTAACAGATATATTATTAAAAGTGTCTTAAAAAATCATTATTATTAATCAATTGAATTATTAGTTGTATAAAACTATAACCTATCCATAAAATTTTACCGGTTAAAGTACTCACCTTTTTTTCTGAGGCGAGGGAAAATGCTCTACCGATTTACGCACAGACTGGGTCGTTGCTAGGGAACGACACATCGGTTGGGGGAGGCATCACTGCAGCAATAGTATGCTCTTGACAGTGATCCGCCCGCGGTCGACTCAGCTAGTGTAGAAAGACTCAGAGGAATCAAAAGTACTCACCTCAAGCTATGTTGTAACAATTCATGTATCTTTTTACATGCACTTCTGAAAGTTTTCAGAATGTATGAGTATAACAAATTATTTGCCTTCGTTTCAATATCTTTCACTGGCGCTAAAAGCACCCCTTTTTCAGACTCAAACTGCATGAAATGAAACAGTACGTTCTCTTCTCCTGCTGTTATTCTGGAACGCGATTATTCTTCATTCATTTATCATATGTTTATACATACATATTATCACGGCTGTTTCCCATGGGGGTAGGCAGAGACGAATAATCTCCACTTGTGCTGATTCTGACAAACAACTTTCCCTTCATCTATTTTCATTAACCTCTTTATACATGCACATTTATTTGAGATGCTATTGACCTAACCTCTCTTTAACACCTGCTATTTTAACATGACGTGTACGTCTTGGCCTACCGGCACCAATTTTACTATTCTTGCATATTCATACTATACAGATATATCGACGGCCTTTGTGGTCGAACGGGCTAATGACCCATTCCTATATCTTACCGACTGTTCATTTGCCTTACTATCTGTTAAAATTTGACATAAGCTCCATACAAGAAATGTCAAAAATCAATTGATGGTAAGGCAAATGAATGAATAGTAAGATATAGGAACCGGCTTTAGGCCTTTGCCGACCGAGCTCACTGGAATAAATAAACTCCGGATCGATTTCTAGCCTGGTAAATTTCTAAACAAACTTTCCGTTATTTACAATGGCCTGGGTATCTGAGATTGGCCCCAAATAATATAATAATAGAAATAAGCGATTAAATCAAATCTCATTACACGCACACAAATTAGCCACTGCAGAGCAATACTACAACATGTACGACTGGGCACCCGACCATAGTTACAGTGGGAATGTTTTTTCGTCATCCGTCCGCACGCTTTTATATTCGAGCGATGACAGTGCGAGCCGACTAGTGAGGTAATGGATACAAACTACCCTCTTATTATTCTGTCAGTAAATAAACTCGTTAAAACAGTACAATAATTATTGTTTACACAGATAAACACGTATACATATTTTGTTAGATTATAATCTAACAAAATGTGTTTATCTGGCAATTTTAATTATTTGTTTTAATTCAACGCAAAGCTGTCTACAATCAACTAATCGAATTTGTCAATGGATATCAACTCACCTATACACAGTGACACGATTTATTTCGCTCAATAAAGACTTTCTGATATCAGACATGTTGTTGTCCAAGCTTCCGCTCGCTCGGCTGCCATCTTGTCTGTCCCAGTCGACGTCAGAGCCTGAGGAGTCGCGTCTCGTTCTTTCTCTGTCGGCACGTCTGCCTTGTACGCGCTCTTCGCTTATTTCACTGAGAAATACACACACACACTATATATATATATATATATATATATATATATATATATATATATATATACTAGGGTGGTCGTTAAAAATTAAATTTCTTGCGACGCCCCCTAAAAAGCTTCCTTTTAATGAAAAAACACTGGGATTTTTTTTATAATTTTTTCAAGTCAAGACAACACGTATAGCCATCCTTTCCAAATTTTTGAGTATTCTGTGTAAAAAAAAGACAAATTACCTGTTACTCTTCAAACTGTTAGAATCGTCTGAATAGCTTACATCTACGCTAGAATGCCTATATTTCTGTGAACCATTGTACCACTGCATGTATAGACTGTGATGGCTACCAAAAGTCGACGCCATGTTGTCAACAGAACCGACGTTTATGTGTTCAGAAGAATTGTGACGACGTTTAGCATCTGACTGCGATTTTGGGAGTTTTAAGGTTGACGATTTGAATGTACTTTCCGATTTTGATGCTAAAATGAGAACAAAAGAAATATGAGGTATTTTGCCTCGTGGGAGCATAATAAAATCAAATTTAATTCAAGATTACAGCTTTATGCATAATAATTACCATTAAGTATTTATTTTATATGTTTACAATTGAAGACGTGAGTGGATGAAGGTGATATGTCGCATATTCGGTTTTTTTGCGTAGACGAATGTTATAAGTCGATACCAAATGACTACAGGCCTTAGACCATAGATAAAAGGCATATTTAAGAAATAAAACGTTGCTAAAGGTGTTAAGTTCAGTTCAGTTTCAAATAAAAGTAAAACTTTTATCTTGATTTACTCAGAATTGGAATTATGCGACTTATCACCTTCATCCACTCATGTCTTCAATTATCTTATTATATAAATTTCTTTTATTTATAGGCTATAAGCTTTATTAATTAATATTAATAATTATGTTATAAAGGCAAGTTAGGATAACTTATTAATAAGCCTGAACTACAACAAATTCTAAAATCACAACCTGTAATTAAATTACACATTTTTTATTGCATTGGTCTCTCAATTAATTGTATTGGTCTCGACTCTCTATGAATAAAACGATGCCTATATAATTCAACATACTCATTATATTTTTATTTTACATTATTTCAAATGAATTTAATTTATTATAGATTAATAATAAACTAATTTCACTCGGAAAACTAATAAAACATTAAATATTAGAATAATAAATGGACAGATGCGCTAATATGGGTAATTGTGTATTAACTAGTTATTTTTCTATAAGTGAATTGCAAATTGTTTTGAGAAATAAATGTCGGAGTTAAACCTATTTTAAATACAGTTTTCGGCGGGATTTGAATTTTGTTTTGTTTTATTGTTAACAACAAAGGGCTAGACCTGTTCAAAATATAGGGTATTAAAAAAGAGACAAGATCTTATATGTACAAGAACTGATTAAGCCATCAATAAATACCAAAACGTAATTATCATTAGATAATTTACTTACAATTTATATCCCTCATTTTTCTGCCATACTTCGTAAGATACTCTGGTGATGTCTCAACTTGCGGCTGTGTGTTTGAATCGAACCATGATGCTAAGTATTGATTTAAATTAACTTCATAAAGTAATTCTAAACAACTTTCGCATTCCTCTACGTAGAACGGCGACGGGGGTGTTACACCTATCGCCTGAAATGTTTACATTTTATAAAACAGTGTTTTTCAACCTGTGGGTCGAGACCCCTAGGGGGGTCGCAGGGCCTTGCTCGAGGGCTCGCCGGCAAAAGGGAAAAGGCTATTTTAATTTATACCTCGTACTTAGGTACCTTTTTGCAGAGTATTATAGGTCCTAACAATAAATAAAGGTAACAAGTTAGAGAAAAACATAAACGTATTATTTTTAATAACTAGCTTTATATCTGTCTATGAACCAAGGAGGTCGCTAAAATTTTTCAACCTGTAAAGGGGCCGCGTATTCAAAAAGATTGAAAACCACTGGTATAAAAGAACTAGCCGTCTCGGCAGACGTTGTCTTGGTCCTGCCCTGAAAAATGAATATCTAGAACCCAATTTCAGCGCCACCAACCGGGTCTAGTCGTGGTAGCGTAATGGCTAGCGCACGCGTCCCAAACTCAGAGGGGGCGGGTTCGATCCTGGCCTAAACGCATGCACCACTTAGGCAGTTTTCTGATCTAATGAGCATATTGTTACAATTACCACGTGCTAACAACGGTGAAGGAAAACATCGTGATGCAACCTACACATCGAGATAACCCAACTGTCAAACCTGCCAAGCCGCCTTGGACAAGCATGGTGGGTATACTGTCCGTTCCCCTATAGTCGGAGACCCAAGCTCAGTAGTGAGACATTAATGGGCTGTTATTACTTTTTTTACCGAGTCTAGTTGTGAATCTAAACCACCCTGGGACCCAAACACATAAAATTTCATCATAATCGTAGTACGCGATTCCAACACCAAGTATTTTAATTACATTGATGTGTTACATTTAATGAGTTTTAGTAGGAATCCCCAATTTTTATATAGCCTCAGGGATAATGTAGCATTCAAATGGTGTGGAATTTTTTTTAATCCGTCCCTTGGTTTTTGAGTTTATTCATTCATAATATTAGCAGGAATGGCTAAGGTAATAAAACATATATACACACATTAATTACAATTAGAAACACATTACTCCTAGAGTTATCCACCCAGTATAAACTCATGTGTCATTTTGTAAGAACATAATTTCACTCTCTTAATTAACAATATTAGACGGATCATTACAGAACTGAAAAGACACGGTATCCAATGACATCAAATGATTCAAGTTTATGTCTATACAGTATCACTTTGGTTGCTTCATCCAAATTGAGAGATGGAAATGTCAGTCTGTCAGCATAAGTCGCCTTTTTACATAGGTAGGCGTGTATAGAAGAGGGGCCTTGCCCATTCCAGGATGATGGGTTACCGATTAAAATTCACTTACACAAAAATCATTGAAATCAAATGATTATCTACAGCCGGGAAATCTATTTACAGTACAAGTAAGTTTTTATTATTATACAGTATATTCCGTTTAATTATTTTTGAATACACAATGTACCAACATTGAGTAAAATTTAATTTCGCGCCACGACGCGAAGTGACTGCATGTCAGGGTCGTACCAGTCGTTTCATGTTTGACATAACCTCCGTAGAGTAAATGTCAAAATACGAAATGAAAGCTTCCGATCTGTCACAGTTAGTTTTTTTTGTAATAGAGACCCAGACCCCTGAAAAACAACCTTCTTCAGGCCTAGATTGTTATACACTACATAATCTCGTATTTGTCACAGTCTTCTTCTTATCCTAATTATTTCAATGTATAAGTATGATATGGAGTGTATGTGTGTGTAATAGCTGTACTAGTCGTGCGTAGAAGCTTTGCCGATGACTACGAAACCGCGACCCGCGGTGTTTAGTTCTTAATACTACTTAGACAAGCCCAGTCGTAGGAAACGAGAGGCGACCATCGGCAAACCTTCTGCGTATGACTTATAAATGTTCTTTACTCACATCTTCTGTGCATCCACCCGCTTCCATCAAGGTGGCTAGAATAAAATGTCCTTTTCCCACGATTAATAAAAACCATCGACCATCCGGTATCCTGAAATCATGAACATGCCAATAATTATTCATCTACTTGTGAGAAATAAAAAAACATTAGAAAGCTAAAGGGATTACTTAACAAAACCTACTACATGGATTAGTTTGCTTGAACTATGGATCTGTACACTGCGAAAACTACCTTCCATTCAGGATAAAAAGAATCCTAATTCATATCCATTGCAGAATAAATATACATTATGTGTATATGACTATGTTTTTTATTGCTTACTTATGTGTATGTGCGGGTATATGAATATTATTGGTTTTATTGTTGGTTACTTCCTTGAAACTACCTCCTTTATAATATTCAACAAATTAATACAAAATAAAACCACGTTTGCAAATATATTATCTATTTCATAATAGTTATATGAGGTTTATACAATCATTAAAGTGTTATTCATGATTGCATTGTGAATGCAATTATGAATTATTCCTTTCTTTTATACTTCTGGCCGGCATATAATTCTCATATAACTCTTAAGAATAAAGCGATAAGTATATTTTAAGAGTATGATGAATCAATATTAATGAGAGTGAACAAAGTAAAACTAAATATTAAGTACCTATGTCTTATTATTTTCTCATTTCATTGTATAATATAGAATCTAAATTCAACATGGATATCAAGCAAAACTGAGAAATACAAAGCTGGTAAGCTATCAAGTATTACCTGTAATCATGCCCATCATTTTTACTCTGTTTTCTATGCTCATGAATATACACTTCTTTCCATATGACTAATTTTTCCAGATCTTTATCGCAGCTTAGTCTCAAAATACCACTTAATCTCAAATAGGCATTTACCTCTTTCAAATCTTCATCTTGTAGGTGTGAGCTAAGCAAATGCGCAGAATAATATAAACATGAACCTATTACTGTATACAGCCTTTGAAAGTTTTCTACATCATCTGTCTGGAATAATAATTAATTAATCATTAACGTTGCGAGTGCTAAATCCTGGTTGTATTCAAAGTGTTGGCTTTGATGTCCAGAGTCCACTTTCCTACTTTTCTTCGTTACTTCGAGCAGTCTTTCCTTTGGCCTTTCTCTTCTACCGGGACTTGATGGCATGGCTATTACTATGTATGCAACGAATTTGCACATTGCATACATAATTAGCTGGTTTCTGTAAAACCTGATCATAGTTTATGCTGGATAAGCTCTTGCAGTTGTCTGCTACATAATTAATTAATATCAACCTATAAACAATCTACTGCTACATAATGTATAGCTGTCATGCTTCATAGCCATTTGGTTTTTACTGCATAAAATAACTAGCATTGCCATTGTTGAAAAGTTTAGTTAGTAAATGCTTCTATTGTTTTATCATCTTATTTACTTCAATTAAGAGTCAATATTCTAATCAGGATCTTGTTAGAACAGATCCTATATCATTAAAATATAATAAACACATACCCATTCTCGATAATCTGCTGCTTCTAACTCAGTAATAGCATCATCTATTTGTACTTGAACTTCCAAAGGCAATGTCACAGAGTGTGCCCCTAATAAATCTTCTAAGTAACAAGTCCTTTTACATTCATTTTTACCTTTATAACTACCATATAATAACATCACATAAATCCTTGAGAACAAGTTATCTAACTTATCAACATTATTAGGCTTTGTAAAACATGATTTTAAAGATCCATATAAAAACTCTAACAACCTAACAACATCTGTGACTACTTTCCTTGTTGAAAACAAATCTATATGTTCATTTGGAAATGCTACTAATAATAAATCACTAAAATGTGTTGTATATGTAACATTAATTAATTTATTATTGTATAGTACAGTTGAGATTTCAGGTTTTGATGTACCTAAAGATTTTGGAGCTAAATGATTCAGAGTTACATAAGCCCTCTAGTATTGTATAAAAAATTTTGATTGTATGGCCTTGGATAGCAATATAAAACCCCTTTATCATCATTACTATTATATTCTATATCATTACAGCATAAGTAAAGAATAGAACACATTGATTCCTTTAATGTCTCCATAAGAATATTATTCGGTGAATCTTTTGCTAGTAATAACTTTTCAATATCTAATATGTAACCTTCATTTGGCACTTGAAATGTTAATTTTGGATGATTATGATCTTCTACTACTCTCTGTAAAACACTATTAATGTTATAAGAGTTGACATCTATTCCATTTATTTTATTGAAGTAATATCCTCCTTTATTCTAGGTGAATAAATAGTTTTAGCTTCAGTAAGAAAATCTGACACTAATAGAGTTTTGCCATCAGAATGTGTTTCAAGTCTTATACCAAATAATCTCTCTATTTGACAGTTCTTTTCACTGTTGAATATCATGTTTTTGCTGATCTGAAATGGTTTTAATAAGTTTATGTTATTAATACATCCGTGGAGAGTTGAATGTGAAAAAGATTTTCTTTGAGCATTTTTTCACCTTTTATTTACCTTGTAAATGACCTGATCATTATAAAATTAAGTGTTTGTAGTTTAAATTTTAAAGACGAATTTAGAATAATTTATAATTGTATATGGTTCCATGCAATATAGATTGAAAATTTAAGGCAGTAGCAGAAGCAGAAGAATGAAAGCATTAGCTTGATTGTTATTCTAATCATAAATTTATTTCAATGTAAATATTCATTAAAATTAAAGAAAATAATGAGAACTAAAAATATAAGGCCAGGCATTTCAGCACCAGAACATTTAATGTATCCTGTGCATATTACCACTGGTATGAATACACCTTGAACACATGTGACATACCTGTCAAATATGTTCTAACATCTATTCTTTTAAAAAAGCAAGGTTCATAACCAGCAATGTAACCGATAAAATAATCTCAGCAATCAACACTAAACACCTGGGAAAATAATAATAAGATGCCAATTTATAGTTTTCACAGATGTACTTAACATTTTCCAAATCTTATTACACCAATCTAACCACTTATTTGTATGCCTGTCATCAAATCTAATGGAATGTATTGATGATTCAAATATCAATTGCTATGTCCACTTAAAAAAACTCTAGTAAAAACTTTACCTGAATTACAATAACTTTATCATCAGCAGTTAAATCACTATTAATACTCAATGCCGCACTTTGAATTCCCAGATGGTTTTTCTTGCCATTATCTGATTTCTTTAATTTGTGAGCTTTTAGTACTTTGAATATTCTACCTGAAAATTTAAACTGAAATTAAATTATCATGAATATACAGTTCTATCCTACTATTTGGAGTATCTAACAAGTCAAATGATCACTTTCCCACTTTTTTTGGCACCTTTATTGTGCACACACATTATTCTTCACTCTGTAATACTTGTGTTACTTAGACCTGCTCTTTCTACCTGGTCATGGTAAGCATCAGATTTGTAGTGAGATTACATTCATAGTTTATCCCAGTGGTTTGCTAACCATTTTAAATACGGCCGAGATCGATTAATTCAGTGCGGGTTTGTAATTGCGTGTTTTCTGATAGTTTGTTAAAGATCTAAATCAACTTTAATATTACATTTATATTATTGAAGGAAATTCAATAAGCTAAAAAAAACACTTTCGGTTTTTAAATATAGAATTAACAGTCCAGTATACCTCTAGTTGACCTCCTTGTCGACGACCTTTTGAAGTTGTTTCTCAACTTAAAAGTTTCACAGTTTTCTAACAATGGTGCTTTATTATCACTACTTGCATCTTGAGCAGCTTTACTTTTGATATAAATTAGTTCTCCATCTTCGCCGACGTCGGAATCCCATTCTGGTACAGAACTTATAAAAGAAAATAAATTATTTACCGAAACAACAAACAATATTTTGTATGATAAATAGTTTTTACCTATCTGAATCAGAGTATTTAGAGTCATTTGAAGAATTAGTCCACTCATTATCTGAGTCACAAGGGCTTTCATAATTTGCTTTAGTTTTAAAATTCGTATTCATTTTAAACAAAAAACAAGAAATAAATAAAATTGTTGTCTCTTAACAACCAAATGGACCTCCCTTCATTTGACAGTTTGTTCTTGACTGACAAGTGACAACTTGACAAATAGTGACAAACAAGTGACAATTTGACGAAACTAACCTTTGACAGTCACTTTTTTTATTTTTTACAAAAGCCAATAACAAGTTTCCTAGTTTTGGCAAAAATAAATAGAAATATAAATAAACTGGAAAAGCAAAAATTTTTGCTAAACTAGTTTATTATAAAAAAAAAACATATCTCTGTCTATGCACGTAGTGTAATAAAAAATAATAATAGTAGCAAGCATGTTGGTTTTTAAGGTTTAATTTTTGTTGTAGAAACTGACATTAAACTGGGTGATTTTTATACTTTGAATCACATACATATATATTTTTTAATATTTATGGCTTGGCAACTAGGCTTTTGACCTATTGTACTCTTTGCCATAGATAATCTACTCTTTGCCACAGACTCCACAGAGTACATTAATTAATATCACAGAGTACTTTATATATACTGGTATAGAGTCAACAGTCATAATATATATACTAACGCACTCTATCGGTATACGGCAATATTCAACGGCAAAAACCATCCAGGGGGTCTAGTGTTATTTTGATTTTTATATTAGACTTTTGGAAATTGCGGGAGTTATAATTTAACTCCTGCAATTCCCAAAAGCCTTTCCAAAAAATGTTTATTTGTTAGTAAATAAAACAACAATTTAGCGGTAGCGTGATTTATTATGTTTCCTTTTATTAAAATATTCAAAGGCATACATTTTCATAACATCATTTGTATCCACATCTAATCTGGTGCCGTTAAGATAATGTACTTACAAGTTTTACCATATCTGGGCACACAACAACCTCTTTTAGAAGAAGCCATAATCCAAATCATCAGAAAACAAACCGTTAGGCAAATTGGTGTTCAGGGTACATGCGTAAGTCCAACGTGATCACAGAACACTAGTAAACGTGATAAGCGAAGTCTTTGGAGTCCAGGAATCAAAGAAAGTTATCGAAAAATAATCAAAACACAAACAAAGTACATACGTTCACGAATGTAACTTGTATCAGTCGGAATGTCATTTTGGTTTTGACATAATTGACATCTTTGAAATAAGTTTTTGGTAAATCGACAATTTATCAAAAATCTATTAATTAAAGTTAAAAAGAGCTTTATAATTTGAAAAAGGTGAGGACTAGAATTTACACACTTTAAAATATATTTATTAGCTGATATGGCTTGTAAAAACATAAAAATATATCAAATATTTCTTAAACAAGTATTAAAACAACTGCGTATAAAGAAACATATTATATTCATTCATTTGGTGATTAATTTGAGAACAGTGACATCTACTGCAATACCTACCTACTAATAGAACGCAAAAAAATCTCTAAGAAAAAATAATTGTACTGACTGTTAGGACACTGATTAATATTTAGGCAATAACAATAATAGGAATAGGAAAATTTGAAAAATAAAATATGACGAAAATACGATTTATATTTTATAAACATTAGGAACAAGTCTAATTTGTGTAATAATAATGTAATCTCTATGTATTTTATTTTCATATTACAGACTTTGCGTCTACCAAGAAATACTGAAAAAATAAGCCTAAAACTTAGAGGTATATTTAACATTTTTTAAATTAGTCTGAGCTGAAAATGGTAATTTGCTCGTTTCTAAACTTGTTTAAATTACTACTATATATATAATAACTAAAAAAATGGGTTCCAAATCGTTAATTTCAAGATCGTTTATGAACAATATTATTAACTCAAATACACAATGAACTGGTAGATTTTTCTCTTACTTATAAAGACTTGGCAGAATGCCTGACAGGGGCACAGTAAAACTACTTGCATCTGCTATGAACCCACAGAGTGTTGTAGTAGATAAAGAAGAGATGACGAACTTTGAAGAGAATTGTTTATATTACAAGAATCCCAATGAAGATTTATGTCATATTCAACAGGTAAGATAAAATTTAAAACTTGTTCCTTATATATATTGTTGAGCCACATTTATAGACTGATCACAAATTTCAACAAAGTCACATATATAAAGCATGTTAGTTTTAGTGTTTCCCAATATGAGTATAGGATATCCTGTGGTCTGGTTGAGTAACAACCTGTGCAAAGTTGTGAGTCCACCAAACCTAGGGTCTATATAAGGAAAGTGGAGAACTGGAACTTGTGGAGACCTATATCCAACAGTTTGCAGTGTTACCTAATGGTAAGAAAAGTGTAACTTGTTTGTGATGTTTTTGATCTAATGTTATATTATATTTTCAGACAGATTTAGTCAAACTAAAGGATAGTACGAGAAAACTTCTCTATTTACTTGAAGAAATACAGTCAAAGACTCTTTCCAGAAATTGGATACCAAATAACTATCAGTCAGAATTGATGATACAACCAATTACAAATAGGAAGGAAGTATGGTTATTTTTGAAAGTGTTATTTTATTTGTTTAGATTTTTTAATAAGAGTGCCACTTTATTATTTTAATTTAGGTAAGAATATGACCTTTTATAATTATAATAAGTTATATGATACAAAACAACACAGTTCAATACATAAACACACAATATTAGAATCTTTTTCTTATATCTATGTTAGTAATTAATAATTAACACTAATTTGGTCCTCATAATAAAGGATCAAATCAATGGACAGTCAAAATTGGTACTCCCTTTGAGATGCTGCTACCATGCAATCTGCTCAGTGATGATATTATAATTATGATATTTTTTTAACAATACAATTTACCACTACTACTAGTGGTTTACTAACCACCACTACAATATTTTAGTTCCCACTTATACTGTGATAAGCATAAAACAGATTATTGGATACTTAGCCATATGGCCTTATAACTCACCAGATATTCAGAATCCAACCACATAACTCTCTATTTCATGTCTGTTGTTTTTTAAGCTTTGAGTGTATCTGAGAGTTAGTTGAATAGGTTCCAAAATGGCTCAACAATTATCAATAAATATGTAATGAAATAAAGAGAAGAATCTTTGATTTTTATATGTTTAATCTTGATGTTTTACACAGTTTAGAAGATGTGAATTTAATAATACTAGTGGTCGCACAGTGGTCGAATTTCAACCATATTTAATTTAAATTATGAGTTTGAACATTATTAAGCTACTGTTGTCAAATACTATGCTTCTATAATCATGGATTTCGCCAAGGCTACACTCTTAATTTGACTTTAACAATAACAAAGAGTATATATGCATATCTATCTTCCTAGCTAGAGGACTGACCTTCTGTCAAGTCGAGATAGAGACGGTCAGGAAGCGGGAAACCGCTTCCTGCCTCGTCGACTGGTCTCGTGACCTCGAACACCCTGCGGCCGGCGGCTTTACGGTGGACGCAATCAGGCCACAACTGGAGGAATGGGTTAACCGCACTAGCGGCACCCTCACCTTCAGGACGACGCAGATACTGACCGGACACGGTTGTTTCGATCGGTATCTGTTTCGCATTGTGGGCTGCTTGCCTTATCCGGATTGCCGACAGTGTGGCGCACCCGATACGGCGTTTCATACGCTTGTCGAGTGCGCTGCCTGGGCGCCGCAGCGTTTCGAGCTCGAGACAAAGTTAGGACCCGTCGGATCGCTCGGCGACTTGGTAACGGCCATGTTGCAGAGCGACGACGCCTGGGATGCTGCGGTTTCTTTTTGTGAGGCAGTTATGTCTCTGAAAGAGGCCGCAGAAAGGGATAGGGAGCGAAGTCCTAGGGCGCGTGCTACGGTCTCTCCTCGAGGTCGCCGGCCTTCAGCCGGCACCCGGAGAGGCAGGTACGCGCATTACTTCCCTCCCTGAGTTAGGATCCGGAACGATGGGGCCCTTAGCTACTAGGTAAAGCAAGGGATTTTACATCTACCCCGTTCCGTAGTGGAGTGTGTTCTCCCAGGGCACACTTCAGCACTTTATGCGCTGGATCGACTGCTGAGTAACTATGTTCTACATCTCAGTCTTTCCTTCACATCAAAGCGCAGGGCCGCGAAGGGAGGAGGGGTTTTTTAGTGGGTATTGAGGTTGCTCGCCCGCGCGGCATCGCTCGGAGTCTCCACACTCCTCTGTGTAGTCCATAGCGGACGGAGCGCAAGTAGAGCATACAATTGCTAGCGTTACCGCCCTCCGTGGATTCGTGCCGTTTCCTAGTGACGGCCCAGAGAGTGCGTAAATCGTTTAGTCATTTTTCCCCGCCTCAAAAAAAAAAAAAAAAAGCAATTGGTAATATAGCATTGGTAGTATAAAAATGAACACTCTCGAAATCCATATCATTTAGTTAAACTTACATGTGCTGATGGTGAAGGATAACATTGTAATGAAACCTGCATATTGATGTAACTGATTCATCAAACCTGCCAAGCAATTCTGGGCAATTGTTCACCACACTATTCCCTATAAATAAATGGAGAGGCCAAAGCCCAGCTGTTATTATTGCTTATAGAAATAAATTCCAATGTATATTAAGCAAATTATTCTGTTTACAATTCAATCTATTTTTACATAGGAAACGATATAAGTATAAGACTTATAAGGATGTATGAATTTACATTGCTACTATAGTAGAATTATTTTGTCCTTGCAGTTTGCGTCATAAATCAAGCTCGGCCTCAGCCCGGCTAAGGCGGTGAGCGAGTTGCGCAGGCGCAACGCCATTATCGATAAAAACTCATTCTTATCAAAGAAAGATTATCAATCTTATAAAAACATTATTATCTTTTTGGCTGTTAATTTTAAACTTGGATATTTATATTTATTTTTTAATATAACTACATTACATTTTAAACTTTTGTGCTTATAGTTTTTTTTTACATAGATACCTAATTAATAATTTATTGTAAGTCATTATTATTCTTATTTCAATAAATACGTTGCTGTATCTATTATTTTTTCATTTTTATAACTAACCCACAAAATGACAAAACTAAATACACTATCAATAATGCGCATCACTATGCCCGCCCATAAGGCCCGTGAGTGGAAGAGAGAGCGAAATACTCACTTTATATTATGACCCAAATTGCATGGACAAAATAATTCTACTATAGTTATATTTCAGGTGTTATCTGTAACAGATGTCATTGGAAGTAATGCCCTAAAAAGATTAGAAAGTCAAGCTAAAAATTTGGATACAATTTACATTGAGGTATGTAACACTTTTTGCATCTAGTCTACAGCCATGTATTCACTGAAGCAATTTTTTGGATGCACATTTTATGAACTATCATGTTTAGAATAACTTTTCAAAGATTTGTTTCTTGTTGTAATCGATTTGAAAGTAAATGCAATATAAATATTTTTATATGTTTACTATTTCAGGATGAAGAAGATGATTGTTCAATATATAAAAGGCTGACTAGGAAGTGTATCTGCTTAAACCAGCGAGAATATAATGACTTTGTTATTCATTTTAATGAAGACACAAAGTATTTTACAAGCACCATTGGGGAAGTTATCAAGAATATGCGTATATTGAAAAAGTTTCTATATATGAGTGGATCTTATACCAAAAATGCATTAATGTTTATAAATGAGGTGAGTATAATTCTATTATTACCTGGAAAAATATGTCTGCTCATGTGTTACAATATATGTGTATTGTTAACTTTTGTTTATTGTTGACAACATTTTAGGTGGTAGGGCATTTGCCCGACTGGATGGCGACCACCCCTGGTCTAAAGTATGTCGCCATAACTCCCATAACAACCTTGAAATGTGTTCCGGCATTAGTGACCAGGTTCCAATCTCCCTTAAGAGAGCAGCAGCGCATTTGTAGCACCTTGGGTGTTGCAAATGTCCATAAGCCGCTTTCCATCAAGTGGGCCTTTTGCCGGTCTGCTGAACTCCTGCATTAAAAAAATAATTAAAAAATGTCTTTGCAATGCCGTATTTAAATAAAACTTATTCTACGATTCATACAGCTTTACAAGGTAGGTGTTTTCCTTAAGGAATTTCCATAAACATGCTAGTTTGACGAAAACTCACACATGATCATTACTTGAAGTTATGCCAAAAGTATTGCTAAGTATTGATCAATTGCTACTTAGTGGCATGTGTGTCAAAGCATTGTTAGTGATATGAATGATTAGAGCATGCTGAAAATCCAACAGACATTCGATTTTTAGAGCTTTTTCTAAATTTCTATTTTCTTTGAAAGTTGACCAATTTTCATGAAACATTAAATGGGTACATTAGTACCTATGAATTTTCTTCCGATAATAGGAATGGTTGGGGGATACTTTATATCCCGTAAAGCTGGATAGTATCCACAGTGTACGCATCCGAAGTTGAAATGAGTGAATAAAAAAATATATGTATGTTTTATAGTATTGATATAAGTAAGAAAACATAAATTTCAGGGTTTATCAAGTTCTTCCCCTCGTGAAAAAGTGGAAATAGCTCAAGCCTGTGCCCATGCCGACATATGTAATGTTTTTGAAGACCACTCTATAGTCGCTTTTTGTATTTCATGGCCCTGTAAATATGAAAATTATGGAGATTCCACAACACAGGTACTAATTAACTACTTATACATAAGTTAATACTACTACCGCTACAGTCCATTACATACTCACAAGCACTACGATTTTTCTCGTTCCACTTGCTTGCCGACGTTACAGTCGTAAATCCAAGGTTATTCGACCAACTTCTTGACATGGGTCGTTGTGAGCGTTGCGTGATCGAAAATGATGACGTCATTGGTGACGTTTTCGCCACGACCACAACGACCGCGGTCGCCTTTTGTAACGGCTAACGCAGCTTTTTGGACGTTGGGAGCTACCAATGGAAGGCGCTGTACAATGAAGTTGTTATAAGTATAAGATAATTTTGAAATTAGATTATTATTTAGGTTTTAGTCAGATTTGGCACTCATTTGTTGCATGCAATGGTACAGTTTCACAGATCGAAGTATTTGCAATATTATTTCGATTCTGTGATTTTATTGAAATTCGTTAATAATGTTAGTCAGTTTATGTTGCTAAAGAACCAATATTAATGTATGTGAAAGAATGCCAGATGTCAACCTATTTATGTAAATTATACAGACTAAAATCTACATTTGTTTTATTTTTCCATCAAAATATACATTAAAAAGTCTGATTAAATTAATTATGAAAAATTTCAGATTCTAGCCGCTGAAGTATTACAGAAACTAGCTCTTTTAGAAGAGGGTCGTCGATACTTGAAATTCAGTTCGAAAATAACGAACGACATTAAAAAATTACTTAGAAAAAAGAGTTCGAACTTAAATTTTGATACTTTAGAATGTCTAAATGCCACTCTGAATTTATTGCACCCTCCATTAGCTCAGCATGTAAATGTCACATATTATTGCAAGCCATCTGAAGAAGGTAATAAAAGGAAGTTTTCTAAAACATATGAAAGTCCCTATAAATATGTTAAGACGTCAAAAAAGTATGTTTTGGTATCACATGTAGACAAAGAGTGCTACACGAGTATTAAAAGACCAAAAATAACTCCTGAGTATACAGACTGATATTGTTTGGATAATATATAGGTAGGTTTCTATTGCTACATATTGTAAGGAATTTTAAAATAAAATATGTGATTGTTAAGGCACATGTGAGCGAAGGAACGAGTACAATTTTTGAGTGACTTTGAAACCGCATGGGACGTCAATACGACATTATGGTTATTGAGGGCTCATTTATTTGTTATGTGATGTAAATGTGAAAATATTAAACACACGATTTATCGCTGGATATAATATATTCCGATTGGTTTAACATAATGCGCGGTGACAAAGAGGAAGTCTGTTCTTTAATCGAGTATCCTACTCTTATTATTTGTGGCGCTATTTTTAAATATTTTCCACTTGCACACCTTTTAACATACTGAGATGATTCTCCTTGCTTCTAGCCTCCATGGTTTTGATCAAAACTTGTGTGTAGCCGTCAAATTGAGGTATTATCAGCAGGTGTTGCCTAAAATGGCTGACCTAGTGTTGTCAGTACTAAAATTTTATAGTTGCGTTCGATAACGCCACAACTTGAACAACGCCTAGTAGACTGTACAACAATTAACGTCATGTACCTACACGTCATTGTTGTTCACGTCGTTTCTACTAGACACTACAGAGTTACCTCCTCCCCTATTCCATTCCCTTCTACCCAATTCCTCCTATCTTGAAAGTCTTCTAGAGTTGCCAGATGTCTAGTTTTAGACCGTTTTTTATGTTTATCCGGTCAAGAAAAACTTGTTAAACCAGACAAAAGATTCTCTCGAACGTGTTGATCGACTCGGCGCCATCCTGAATTGTGTGCATTTTTATATATTACTGCTAGTTCCACTGACTGAATCCAAAGATACTATCTTATGCAGTAAAAGTTTATTAAATGCAGTAGCACCGAGTACCAAATGTATGATAAAGTATATTGGTTCTTAATTTACCATTCGATGCTAATTTAAGTATCTAAAAAGTTATATGTCGATTAAAAAAACATACGTTTTTTTTCGAACACATCTGGCAACCCCAGTCGTATCGCTCTTCTGTGAGATGGGGGGGATGAGATAAAGAGAATGGAAACTCTTTATCTCATCCCCCCCATCTTTTCCTAAACGGTAGCAATGCGTTGGCAATGCCTTTAATTCCAAAATTCCAAACGTTTATAAGCGACAGTAACTACATGCCATTAGATGGGTCGACTTCCGTTTGCTAGCTTCGCAAAAAAAACAAGTTATCTATTTACTTTGGAAAATTTAATATCTTTATGAATTATAGATATTGTGTTATATTGATTTATCTTAATCAATAAATACTTTACATTGCCTGAAAGAGTTTACACCTATCTTTATCTTCAAAACATTTCTCGTTGATAAATAATTATTGGCTAGTTTCCTCATGTAATTTTTTCAGGTTTTGCAACCAAGACAATAAAAGCACTAGTACAGTACCGGCAGTATATGACATTAGACGAAGTGTTTACACATTTAGACTTGTTACAAAATTTGAGTAACAATGATTTGGCGAAATGTGATTTAACTTTGTGTCTGCCAACAATATTTAGCCTATTCAAGCATTTGTTAATGGAATATGATAACAGTGAAATGAACATCATTATAACGAATATTTTGAATAATATTGTATCTAACAATATGGTCAAAGAGAAAGACATGGAAGTTTCAAAAATAACTGATGATACAGTCACTAAGGTTCATGTAAATAATATTATAACAACTTATTATTGTACGTATATCTTACTAGAGTTTACTCCGCGGGTCAACCTCTGGTGCGTGCCTCTTGTTTAAAGAGCTCACAACACAGGTTACATTGTATAAAATATTATGTTAGTGCTATTTGTCCCGGAAGATTTACTTCATTTTATATCACAAACTATTCCATCTCTCGGAAGAAATAATCTATGCCCATTTTCAATATAAAAACTACATATGTAAATCCAAAATGACCAACATGACCAAAATAACTAAAATGACAAATCACAAAAATCAAAATACTATATATACTAAGATATCGTACTTTCTTTCTATAAATCTATAACATTATCAGGGATGAAAGTATCCCTTGTCTATTGAGGGTGGACAAGGGATACTTTCATCCCAGACAAAGTTATATATATATATACTGAACTTTAGCCAAATTGGTCCAGTAGTTTTTCCATGAAAACGGAACAGACAGACGCATTTATAATATTAATAGAGATAGCGTCCAAGTTTGTATGCAGACCATTAGATATTTCGCGGTGGTGCGTGACATGTCCCTGCGATTGAAGTTTGGGGTATTTTAAAAGTTGATTGTTTTAACTTTAATTTATTACCCCAAAAGCGACAACCTTACGGCTCGTAGTGACCACCCGTCTTTCATACTTCTCCTCACACGATGCATTTTGCCAACCTAGCATTCCGCCTTACACGCGTTCATAGTTAAGAATCTGCTTAACTATGAACGCATTTTTAAGGTTTCTTTTTATATTACTACATATATTTTTAAACTGAAATTAACTTTTGAAATGCTAATATGAATGTCAAACTAAATAATTATGAAATTAATAATCACAGTTTAAGGATGATGATAAGTTCCAGCAGAATAAAATGAGAAACGAAACGGTACAAATATCACCGAGAAAAACTGGAAAGAAAATAAATAAATCCAAAATAAGAGTAGCAACCGTGGTTCCCAATAGATTTAAACAACCATTTAAGCGAAAAGGTAAAAGATTTTACTATTATGTAAGAACAAGCTACGCCTGCTATTTCCTTTGCATAATTTTTTGACTTGTGTGTATAAATTCTAAACCATATATGTTATCTAAATAAATCCAACTTTGTCATTGTGCATCTTTATCTGAACATTTTCATTGAAATCCGTTGTACCAATTTTGTTGGTGCAAACCACCTGTTTACCTGCTTCAGGCAATAAAACAAATCTCATAAATATCTAGTCTCGGAATAAAAAAATTTAAGGTTCAAAAAGATAAAAAGTAGTGCTAAGCTTTTCTTGTAAAAGAAAGATTTGGGGACCTCTGTGTTTGAGCGGGCTTTGGCTGGCCTACCTCAGTGCAACGTAATGGCTTTGGGTTTGATTACTGATATGGTAAATTTCGTATGTGTCTGAGGCCGACCCCAGAATAGTCCATTGGGTAATATAACTAATATAAGTTATATTACCCATAACACAAGCGTAACTTGCTTTATTTTGGGGATATACAATGTGTTTATCTGCTGATTATTATAAAAAAAGAACAAAATTGACATTTGTAATTTAATAATAATTTTATTTAACTCAGACTAGGTCCATAACAAATTACTTTATTTGCTATTATAGTGCCATATTAGTCTCATCCAATGTTTCATTAATGGTCCTTTAACTTCAAGCAGACATCTATTTTATTTTTAGAGCTATATATATTTCTCTTGACATTTTGTTGTATTAATGCTGCACAACCAGGGAGTTTTGTTTCTGTGAACTTCTAATAAAATTCGTGCTAGTTTTGTTGGTAATACTTACATGTGTGTAAACAGATAAAACAATTGTCACATAGAAATGATCATCTTCAGAACCTTTTATACTGGCTGGCTAATCCACTGCTACATTTAAGTACTTTTGTTTCAGCTGAATCCAAAAATCCAGTAATAGTAGTGCCAATGGAAGAATAAAAGATACAAAACTATGACAAGCATTTTATTATAAACCAATAAATAACATTTTTACTTTAAAATATAATACATTTTTACATTCATTTGTTTTTAATTTTAATAACCACTAATTTTATCGTTATGCAGGCACCCCCTTAAGCACACAGAGTGTGCCCCTACAGAATCACAGAGCCATTGCCCTCATGTAAACAATAGCTGTTATGTATAATTAAGGTCGTTCATAATTTAGCAGTCTGGAGCAAATAACCAAGAAGAT
This sequence comes from Dendrolimus punctatus, assembly GCA_012273795.1. NCBI lineage: Eukaryota > Metazoa > Arthropoda > Insecta > Lepidoptera > Lasiocampidae > Dendrolimus > Dendrolimus punctatus. The sequence goes on from CM022527.1 coordinate 6,608,433, forward strand.
AACCGTGAGTGCTTTTAAATTCATAATATATAAATGGCGACGAGGATGGGATCCACTGTTCATATTACGAATTTAAAAGCACTCACTGTTATCTTGTTGGTTACTTGATCCAGACTGCTAAATTATGAACTACCTTCATTATACATAACAACTGCCAAGTCATATGTAACCATCATTTTAATGCCTTATATTAATTTATGTAAATAATGGCTGTCATATAATGATTACTCAAAAATTTATGTATAGTATAGTTTTGTATATGCTTATACTACAGCGTACTACATAATCATATTGGTATAAAAATATAACCTTGGTATAGGCCGCCTGGCATAATTTTAGCCACCACCATATTCAAGAAACATCAATGTGTTTACTGAATAAGAGTAATAAGACAATGACTGTGATGTTTGGTGTGGTAATATTTATGGATAATCCTTTACCTACCGGTGGGGGATATTGCAACTGATCAGAAAATAGAAAATTATTTTAAGTAAGAGGGTCAGTTTTTCAGCCATTTTCTACTTTCATTTCAATATTATATAAGGTAAAAATGAAGAAAATGGCCAATATCTCAAAAACTATGACACTTAACATAATTATTCGTCCAATTTAATTTGTCCCCCACCCGCATGTAAAGAATTATCAGTTAATTAAACCACACATGTATGTAGTGTTAATATGTTGAGACAGAATTTTTTAATTTTGAGTAAAATATATTTTTAGATTCAAATCATACTATATTTAAATGTATACAATAAATGCAAGCAAAAATACAATTGTAAATGGGATTTTTTAATAATTATGTAAAATGCATCACAAATCTTTAAAGCTAATGATGAGATGCAATTATATGCATTATAAATCACCAAATGAGATCTAAATCAAGTTTTATTTCACAATGTTTAGTCAAACTCTCCACTGTATTCATTTAGTCTGTTTGGTTTAGAATAAACACTTCTCGAAGGCCCTGGAATAGGTTGGCTAGGCCTAAAGAACATTGCTAACAAAATGTAAAAACCTCCAACAATTTTACTAAGAAAATCTAGTAAACCTAAAAGCATTGGTGTTGAATTTTTAATTAAAATGGACATTTCCCTCATCAAAGCTAACACAAAGTTACCGAGAAAATTAATAAAGGCAGTACTTCCAGTAAAAATAGCAATGACCAATGCAAACAAGAAGGTAATGAACTCTTTAACATTGCTTATAGATAAAATATTTTTAAAAGTGTTCACGAACCCTATATAGGTCTCATTAAGGGACTCCACACTTGTTTCAAGCTTGTTAATATTTTCTTTGTTTTTCTGACTCGCTCCAGTCAGAATGGGTTCTATTTCCAAAAAAGCATCTGATAAATGCCGTAAACATTTTAATGTAACAATGATCTCATTTTGTCTGAACTTTATGCTTTTGATTTGAAACCAGAAAGGTCCAAAAGGCTGATTGTCAATTTCAGTCCACAAACATATACCGGCAGAGCTATATCCATATGATTTTGTGTCCGTGATGCCTATCCAATTAATATTAGGGCATGCTTTCCTCAATTTATGCTGCACCTCCAGAAGGTACTTCTTAAGCTCGACTTCTGCAGGACTCACTAATACTACGTCCCGATATCCAATTATTTTGTTAACTAACCTCCTTTCTATGTAGCGGCCTAAGAAGATGCGTGACTTCAAAATTTCTTTGGCATGGTTCTTTATTTTCATAGTGGCCATGTCTTCAAATTCAGTTTGTTCCAGTTGAACAGACGCTGCTGACGAAGTAAACGATGAACTTTGCCTTGAATTATCCATTGTTTTTTTGTCTCAAGACAAAAAAGTTAGATCCTCGTAGGTATAATACTGAAATGAAACAACGTGAAAATATTGTTATATAGGTACTAATAGGTAGTGTAGAAATACTACTACATATTATCACTTCACTTTCTTGATTTGCAATTACAAAGCGTATTTAACATTACTTTATAGGTAATTGGGTCGTTCTTTACACCATTTATCATTTGAGTTGATACATATCAAACGTGCTTAAGTCCACTACAGTCATTACTGAATGTTTTTGGTAAACCTGATTTTGCGCGCGAAAATAAAGACTTCAGTACAGATCAAATCAAACAAAGTCCAATCTTACTCGTTGAAATAAGGGTTAAAATATTGGTTTTCTTTTCAATATTGCTTAAGTCACAATGTCAGTATAAATCAAACTCACCAAAGTCCGATTCGACCAATGACAGACAGCCTTACACAGTGTCATGGCCGCCATTGTTTTCAAAAGCTGGTGGAGTTCGTAACGGATGATTTAATTTTTAATAAATTATGGTAACAAAAATAAGTGTTGTGAAATCAGAATTAGCTAAAAAGAAGTCACAGTCGAAGCACAATGAAAACCAGAAGAGAAGACAAAAGGATTTGTAAGTTTATACTGTTCTAATTTCACTTTGTTTGAGTTGTGTCATGGTAACGTGGTGAATCATACCATTCAAACACAGGGCCGAACTGGACATTAGAAAACAGATATCAACCCCAGGTTCACTGTTGTATGTTTATAAGATAGAAAGTATATTAATATTAATCTACTCTACATAGAAATACTAATTAGGTAGTTACCTGAATGAACTCTTTTTTTAGCGAAATTATTTCGTAACTTCCAAAAAATTTCATTTTGATCGTTTGCCAAAGTAGCAAACAAATAAAATAAATTATTTCTTAAAATATGTAGGTACATTACCTACATATTGTAAGAAATAATTTTTTTAATTTATATAATACTAGAGTTTACTCCGCGGCTGCGCCGCGGGTTAACCTCTACTGCGTGTCTCTTGTTTATAGAGCAAGTGCTACAGGTTATATTATATTACATTTTTATGTATGTGCCCACGGAAGATTCACTTCATTTTATACCGCTAATTATACCATCCCCCGTCTGTCTGTCAACAAAATAAATTACAAAAGTGATCAAAAAGGCCAAAATGGTCTAAATGACCAAAAGACCACAGAGACCGACATGGTTAAAATGACGGAATAGGCAAAAAAGGCCAAAATAATCAAAATGGTCAAAATGACCAGAGGCCAAAATGACCAAAAAGGCCAAAATGACCAAATAGGCCAAAATGACCAAATAGGCAAAAATGATCAAAAAGGCCAAAATGACCAAATAGGCCAAAATGACCAAATAGGCCAAAATAACCAAATAGGCCAAAATGACCAAATAGGCCAAAATGACCAAAAAGGTCAAAATGATCAAAAAGGCCAAAATGACCAAATAGGCCAAAATGACCAAAAAGGTCAAAATGACCAAATAGGCCAAAATGACCAAAAAGGTCAAAATGATCAAAAAGGCCAAAATAACCAAATAGGCCAAAATTACCAAATAGGCCAAAATTACCAAAAAGGCCAAAATAAAAATTATCCCTTGTCCATCCTCAGTATTTAATTTACATACTTACCGAATTTCAGCCAAATCGGTCCAGTAGTTTTTCCGTAAAAGCATAACAAACAAACAGACAAATATCATGTTATCCCGGAAACTATCCCATTTTTTCGGGATAAAAAGTATCCTATGTTCATCCTCGGTATCGAAAATATATATATACTGAGTTTCAGCCAAATCGGTCCAGTAGTTTTTACGTGAAAACGGAACAGACAGACAGACAGACAGAGTTACTTTCACATTTATAATATTAATAGGGATAATGTCATAAAGTTACAAAGATGTCTGTCCTATATGCGTACCACTTACGTTTTCCAGGTCGTCGTAAGTCTTAAATGAGGGTTGATAATAGTAGTTTCTGAAGTTAGTTTTTAATTGCTGCTTTCAGGTATTCTGCAAAAACCTTGCCAGAAAAACCGAAGTGTCAACACAACAAAAAGAGTGTACACAAATGTGTAACGTTGACTTCAAACGACATTTTTTACTTTCATAAAAGGTTTTACAATCATCCTAACAAAATTTGTCAAGATAATTATATTTTGCAACATTTAGTTTTGATCCCTGTTAAAAGGAGACGTGCAAGGACAAATTCTCGAAATGCACACACTATTTCAAAGCAGTATTTTGTTAGTAGGCACAAAACTAAACAAAAAGTTTGTTTTCTTTATGTTTTTTTTATCCCTAGGATCTACTCACCCGAGTACGTCCCTTTATGAGTTAGTTACATCAAAAAAGCCTAAGTCACATTGGGGTTTTTCATAGTCGCTTAAGTCCAGTATCAGTTCCTTGCAAATGAGCTTAAATCCATATTGTTATATCAAAGGTGCTTATGTCCAAAATTAAAACCGGTTTATTTAAAAACCTGATGGTGGTTTACCTTTGCTTTTCATAGTGCTGCCCATGGGTATTATTTTGAATGTTTTGGCAGTATTGCACTCTACTTTAAACCACAAGGTAAGTCAGACAGCAGCAACACCGTTTTCTCAAAAGTTTACTAGCTGTGACTTAAGCGCATTTGATGTGTATCGACTCATTTGTTGTTGAACAATTATTTAAAAAAAAAATGAAAATAGAAATGTCATCATAGAATAATGTAGCGTTCGGTAGTTATTTTAAGAGTCGGTTAATTAGCGGCTCTCAAAAAGCCATAGAATTGTTGTCAGAGATTTCACCATCTGGCTCTGTGATCTGGCTATTGTTGTCGAATAAAACCGAAAAGTACTTAGCCATCGGCCTTCGTCAGCTGACGATCGTTTTGTTTTTTTAAATTTTTATTGCTTGCTGACGATTGGTTTCCGAATAGAACCGACAAGTTGGCGGTTAAGCAGTCCGGCGTTGGCTGCTGGTTGGCGAGTCATTATTAGCCAAACAGCGATCAAGATGTTTTAAGCCGGCTAATGAACAACAATTAGCAGGTTGCGTTTTTTAAACTTTGGATGGTTACACCGCTCGAATAGTGAAATTACAACTGTCTTTGAATGTCAACGTCACACCAGAATAGCATTTTTTTTTGATGCGCTGGCGAATACTACATTTCGTACCAGCGTACCAGAGTACATTGAATATATAAAGACAGCGTACCATGCTGAGTGGTGCTGAGTCCCTCACGGCTGTGGTGGCAAAGAGTACATTTTAATGTGAAGATGTAGGGGGTAAGACCGGATCGCGGCGATAAGCGCCGCACAGTGTGCAGACTTTGAGCGGAGTCAGCTACTCTGCTAAACTTAAACATGTGTCCCATACTCGATGTTTGTGTGGAAGAACATGAGATGACGAGCAAAGATACATTCTTTGTACAACCGCGTAACAAGCTTCGGTCACCCCGGGATGCAGGGACCCACTTCACTGTTCCCGTTGAGGTTGGATCCGTCACATCCCCACGATGGAATCATGGGAGATTTTGCTCATACCTGCGTCTCCGTCTCCGGAGGCCAATCTGACGTCGGCGTCCGGGTCTCTCCCCTACTCTCTTAGCCGCTTCCTTGTGGGACCATTATTACTTCGCAAAAGGAAGAAACCGCTGACCAGTGATCGTCGCCGTGGAGCATGGCTTCAACCAGTCCCCTCTTAGCGAGTTGATCGGCCTTGTGCCCGGACCTCTGAGGTTGCCATGCAGAACATTCGACCAGCGTGTGAAACGCAGTGTTTAGCGCACCGCACTTCCGTCACTGAGAGGAAGGGAGACAGCCCCCACAATCTGATGCAGATACTTATCGAAGCACCTGTGCCCGGTAAGTATCTGCGTCATCCTAAAGGTCAGAATCGAGCGTTTCCACGCGACTCATCATAGTAGGTAGAGACGCACCGCCTCCACTGTCTCAGTGCCGGCCGCAGGAGATTCTCTAAAGCTCTCTGCCAAGTTTGGATCATGGTCGCGGTTTCCACGTAATGATCGCCTCAATCTCTGCCAGGCAGTAAACCAGGCGCCTAGCTCTGGCATCCTGTCGGAAGCGTCAAATTTATCTTACAACTTCCGTCATATAAAAATTGTGAATTACCCAAAATTAATAAAAAATAAAATTAATGACGTTTTAGCTTTGAGAATAAATAATCTTCAAGCAAAAAATCCTTAGCCAAATGGTAACTCTTAACCTAACCACCAAACGAGAGTTTGTAGCAGCTCAAGAAGGCACATTTCGAAAACAGTTGATGTTTTAGACATATTTTTGTTTTCTTGAATATGTAGAATGTTAGTTAGTTAGAGTAAATAACTTTTTAAAATTAAAAACAGGAATATAAAACACAGCTTATAATTTGTACAATTTATTTAATAATTACTGGCAATTATTCGTTTAAATATAAGAAAATGTTTTATATTATGTATTAAAATATTTTCTGAGTATTTACAAAATGTAACTTATTTTTTAAGCTTCCACTATGAAATGAATATTTCCGTATTTTCCAGCTTCTAAGGAACCACAGAGGGTATTCAAAAAAAAATCATGACTGTAATTTACTAGATACAAACAGCAACTATATGAAATGTCCATTTTTTACAATTTAAAAATATTAGACGAGTCTTTTCAATAAAACTCAGTACCACATGCAAATTTTAAACAACATGATCTATTTAATTTCTCAATATATCTAGTCCGCAATTCATTTTATATAAATAGACTTTTATATAAAATTAACTTTTTATAATAAAGTCAAAGTTTCCGAGACAATTTAAAATAAAATTCTATTTGTACATATATTATTTAAAACAAGAATAGACAATAAAAAATCGAGATATTAATGAGCTCTCTTTTAAATTTTTCAAAGATTTATTATCAGAAAAATATTATTATTTATTATATTAAAAATTACTCGTGGCGCCATCTAGTCAGCTAGGCTATATTAGCTTTTCAGAGTAATACTTTTTGTTAGGAAACTCATTCCATATATATTTTACTATTTTTTTATATTTTTTTGTCTCTTACTTTCAACTTCTAAATAACTACAGGTACAAAATAATACAATAAACAAATATATGAACTAAACTACTCATCGCAAAATACAATTACATTGCAATATAGTACAAATCGAAATTTAAAGAAAGTACTTGATTTAAAAAATATTTAAGTAATTTCAATCTAAATATAATCCGTTTAAAAATGTCTCAATTTTATCTCAAGCGCAAAATTTCTATTATTTTAGTAAATATCAAAGTGTTTAAGATGAATAAGTGTAATTTTAAAATCGTTTAAATAATAATTGGAAGTAAGTACTTTAAATTAACAGTGTTATACGATTCAAAAAGACAATCGAAAAATCTTCGATAATTTACATCCTTTGTTTGCAAATATCTGAACTGAAGTTCAAAATACAATGAAATTTAGATTTCTCTAACTAGCAAATATCTAAATAAGTACTAAAAGTGTACTCCTTGTAGCTTCATATAGTAAATTACGTAATACCGTGATAGTAAATGAATTTTACGAGCAGGAAAAGTTTTAGTACATTTAATCATTGTTTGAAATGTCCTAGTTTTCATAACTGATATTGACATTTGTTTATTACGGTCACGACCTTGGGCTTAGCGACGAAAGACACGACGCTTATGACGTTATACATACATCTTAATATTTTGTTTATGTCGCCAGTCGCATCGGCCTTATTTATCACTTACAGCAATAAGGTCGTGGTCAGGCCGTTAATACATATATACATTACATACATACTATCCGCAAGAATTAACTTGAGAACTGTGCGGAATATGCGTTCCCCTCCCGACCCCGATCTTACCTCTCGCCATCGACGCGTCAGTACCTCGCGCTTACGTCATCCCAGCGAAATCTCCAGTTAACTCTTGCGGGTTGTAGAATTAACTATAGTATGACACGACTTAGATGACCCATACATATATCGCTCTTTGCTTTATTAATCTTGAAAATTGGAATTTTAGAAAAGTTTTGTAAAACCTACAAAAAATAATTGAATCGCAACAACAATGTATATTTAAAAAAAAACTTTAGCTTCAATATAATTATTTTTGAAAGTTAAAAAACTCTTCTAAAATTTAATTTTCAAGAGAACACATTATAAAAGCAGAGGCGATATACTATAGGTATTATTATTATTCTATATTTTTATCGTGTTTCTATGGCTACGTTCCATTAGAGACTCACAAGATTGGTTCACGATCGTGATTTTTCCCGTTCCACTTGCTTGCCGGGATTACATCGTGAATCCAAGTGGAACGGTTATTCGACCCACCTCTTGACATGGGTCGTTGTCGTTGTGACAGTGGCGTGATCAAAAATTATGACGCCATTAGTGACGTACCGCCACGATCTTAACGACCACGGCGCCAGACGGAACGCCTGAAAGATTTTGGGCGTTGTGAGCTACTAAACGAACGTGATATATATATATCTATATACTATCCATTCTTTTACCTTGACATTCGTAGAAAACTGGCATTTAAAAAAATTAAGATATTTATAATTCACGTTTAAAAAAAATATTACTAAGCTTTTCCAAATAAATAATAACGACGAGCCTTTTTTTGAGAGTTATCTACAGCATAGAAACACTCTTTGATCATTGTTTCAATGATTGTTGGGGAAACTCAAAACGCTTCCTACTCGTAAGAAGCTTAATTATAAAGAATATCTTACATTTTTTATACATTTACTTATTTATTTTACACATTCACAACCACATTTTATGTAGATTCTGTTTTTAACAAACACCAAACTTTCGTTGTGAACATAAGTTTTTGATAACGTAATAAACCTTGAAGTCTATTATTTATAATATTGGAGAGAATATTTATAAGTCAGAAAGCACCCTGCATATTTAGGCCATTTTGTGAAAAGATTCCTCTGTTACACCTGGGATGATGTTAGTGTTAGTCAGTGTGACGAAACGCAACTTACTAATAACGTTATAAGTTAACAACACCACCGTCAATGATTAACAACATTAGTGAACGTTTATACGTGAGTTGTCTGTCAAAGTGCAACATCATTAAAAATTTCGCATCTCAAATAACGCTTTAAACCCTTAACTACATCATCGTGACACAGTCAACAACACTAACATTACCACAGAAGCAGCAGGGGCATTTTAATAAGACTTTAATTAACTATGAATTAATTTTGTAACCGTTAAAATATCGATATTTTATACATATAATATAAAATAAAATTAACGATGTATTTATGCAAGGTTTTTAAAGTCAACCATCTTCATCAATAATCATGTCACTTTTGTAATTGGACCTACCTATGCAAAACAGAACCAATCCACAAACATGCCAAAATTGGGTTAAAGATGCAGAAAGCTTTCAAAATACACCTTCTATCGGCTCAGTAAGAATCATAATGATCTGACAACATTTTTATCGCAAAATAGCTATAATCCACAAAACACCAAGAGTATAATAATAAACTAACAAGAACCATGACACATGGTAATCCAAAAACCTAAAAGGTTTACTTGAAATATATAGACAAAATATAATAAACAATATTCAACGTTTTTTTCTAAAATATAGACATTTTATTGTATGCAAAAATAATAAAAAACGGCTTTTTCTCATAACTGTCCGTTAGAGAATTGGGTCCATTTTGCATAAGTAGGTCCAATTGTAATTAAGGTTATTTATAGAACCAGCTAGAGTTACTGGTATACCGATATTTGCCTGGCCATGACTTAATTAGGTATTCAAAATGGCACAAACACAATAAGTAAATATTTCATCAAAAGAAATTGACACAGCTCATGGAAGGAGTTCAAACATATTAATATTCATACAATCGAGATTCACACACTCGCACGAAATCACATTTTTTTATAAAAGTTAATGAAACCTTCAAAGAAATTGCATTATCCATTCATATATCCAAAGTCCAGATTCAATAAGGCTTCATTTGTTAATAACAATTCATTCTATTATCGCCAAGCCTCTAATCAAATTCAAGAATCAAGAAAATTCAAACGAATGATCCATCACATGGAAGTCCATACGTCCTACTTATATAGATAGACAAAATTAAACATATCCATATTACAATCGATTATATCATTGCCATCGAGATTGAATCAATTACCTCCAACAAAGGAATACCATGCATCATATTCCATCGACATAGACAAAATCTCAACAAATCGATATTACAATCTGTTATTTATTGCCATCAAAATCGAATCAAATAATCCACACAGAATCCCATATCACATTCATTTTCATAAATAATTATAATAAAAAATCAATATTACAATCGATTATTTCATTGGCATCGAAATTAAATCGAATCATCCGCAGTAGAGGGACACCATACGCCATAGTGAAAACTAGTCTCAACAAATCGATAATACAATCGATTATTTCACAATCAAAAACCCGTGTACGCTTGCTAGGAATTTATCAAAGTTGTCTTGGAATCGTAATTTATGAGCTCTGAGCCCGTCAAAGAGCACTCCATTGGTCAAAACTCCGAAGGCTTCCTCCAATCTAGGAACATTGGCCGGATCGTTTACCGCAAACGCCTCGATCAACTGCCTCGCTAAACCTTCTAATAACGCTGGTTTTACACACGTCAAAGCATAAATGGCGGCGCCTGCTGCCGGTATCGAATCGGGGGGTATCTCCATTTTATTATTAACATTAGTAATAACTCCGCAAGGGTCAATAATGACAGTGCATATGGATTATCGTCGCCTAGAGTTCGGGCTTTATTCGATAGTCCTACGATAGTGTCGCAACACAATGTCGATACGTCACACGATACTGCCGTGAGACCGACTCGCAGTGCTGTCACTACCATATTGAAGTCTTCTATTGGAAGGTTCGTGAGCTAAAACACCAAAAAAGCATTTAAGGGCATTAGTAAATTATGAAATATAAAATCAAACTAGCTTAGGTTACGAGTCATTACATTGGCGTTATAAAATTAATATCCATCTGCTTACTTTAGATAATATAATAACCTACATTTCTTGCAGTGAAATATTTTAAAAATTTCATTAGAATATAATTTATTGCATAAACTGTCACATACGTATAATTTAAAGATGTTGTGTTCTTTTTAGGAACGACACTTTGTCCTTTTAAACGTGCAATACAGGCAGATTATAATAATATTGCCTGGCCATTATATAATATTATTACTATCACGTCATAAAAATTTGTGTTATTCATCACAAAAATAATACAAAAAAATCACATAATTAAAAATACTTATATCAATCTAACATTAGTTAACTAGTCAAATTAAAAAAAACCAAATGTCTTAAAAAATATCGTTGTAAGTAAGCTAGCTTTTTAATACTGTGTATAGACACAATATTGAATAGCGAGGTAATGAAATTTAAAGAACAGGTTTTTTCAGAGTGGTAAAGAAAGTTAATAGTGAATAGTGTGTTTTAAAAAGAGGGTACACCACAAAAAATATGAAAATTGTTTGTGACTATATAATTTTTCCTATTTGATCACCTGTAATATTGAATATTTTTTATTCAGTTTGTTTTAGGTGCGAAGTGTTATCTATCAGGACCGTCTTTACAAAACTTAAGGGGTGCACTGGATCGTCTCAAAATTACAAAAACCATGCGTAATCTGCTACTTTTCATAGCAATTACTCAATCAAACATGCATTACACCATAAAAATATAGGCAGCAATAGGTATTATTTTGCAAATACATCTCATTAGTACAAAATTTATATTGATCTTGAAATTACCACCTAAAAATTATATGAATGAATTCGGTGTTGACAGTATGAATAATATAGGTTCATTTTAATATATATCGTAGATTACGATCTAAATATGACAAAAATAAATTGTTTAAACTAAAATATCAAATATTCATAGATATTTTTTTGTGAAATAAAATTGTTATATTGCAGCCATTAGCCACGTGACAATGAACGTCAATCAGAGCGCGTGACGTCATAGTGTGCAAAACACAAGAAGTTATCAATGACTTCTCTAACACTCCTTTCTTCTGTTTCGTTGAAACAGATGTTTGTTTTGCACATTGTGACGTCATGCGAGACGCCATGACAGCTTGACGCGTTTTTGTGACTAAATGTCAAAATATTTATAAAATTGCTAAATTAAATACGTAAATGTTGTTTTTATGCTGAAATATTAATATTTTGGGTAAAATAGACCACAAGCCTCAAAATAAACCTGTTTCTCAAAAATTGTCAACTACCGAATTGTTGGCAAGGAGTATAACCTGGCTCCTAATATGGTTAGGACGGCCCTGATATCTATCAGAAGACTTGTCTTAGGAGCAGTATACCTGGTCAGCAGCGTCCAAGTCCTTGAGCATCCTGTAGGCGTGGTGCGCGAGAGTCGGCAGCGCGAGCAGCGGCGGCGTGATAAGAGGCAGCAGCAGGCGGAGGCCACGGGCGCACGTGTCGCCCACCCCGCGCTCGGCGCCCGAACGGGCCGTGCTGCATATCACTTCCATCAGCGCGCATATGTCCTCGAATTTCAAGAAAAATCGTACACATATCACCGCGAAATAAATGTCCAAGAAATAAATACTGTTACGTGCGAGCGGGGGTACGCACCTATGGATTGGAAGAAAACACCAGTTTTTAATTTAAAAGCTTTTATTGACTTACACAGCCGCACGTAGTACCTCTCTGCAGGGCTGCCCCTATACGCACGACCAACGATGCACAGTCTCGACGAGTTGTCACACCCTCAATACCGTCGCCGATATTGCGCGGACCACCTCCAATATTATCGCGTGTAGTTCGCTTCTGGTTCCTCTCTCGAACTATGCTACACTCCTCCTTCACGTATTTGTTCACCAAACTTGTCACTAAATTCACCACTTAATTCGTCTCTGTCTTCTATTAACCTTCTCTTCCAACTCTTTAGTATCACACTTATCGCTTCACCGTCTTGGACTGAACTCAAATCTAAACTGCCCGGTAGGCGCGCCTTACGCTGTTTATATACCCGGAAGAATTTTCTAGAACCCATGTATCTATCTCTTTCTATCGTTCAGTCTATCTCTTCCTAACATCTATCTATCTCAGTCTGTCGTTCATCGTCTATCTCTTTCTAAATATATCGTCATTGTCTTTTCCTTCCAGAAATTTCTAGTTTTTTCTAAAATATTCTAAAACTGATTTACGCTGCTGGGCAGTTCTACCCTTGGTCGCCACAATACTTAATAGTGGCAAGAAATAAATTTACAGGTTAAATACTATCGTTATATTTTGGATAATTAAATAAAGAAAATATTTATTTCAAATTACGACTCACAATACAAACTCATAAGGAATTACAATATAAGAAAGCCGCAATATATGAACTGAGGTTGGTGCTCAGTCTTTCGCTGTGTCATAACATGTTCCGACACAGCAGTGGTTTTCAGTGCCCACCTCCATAACCTCAAATGTCCTAAGACCCCAACTATGTAGGTAACTTAAAACCATTACATTAATAAACAAAATATATATAAGAATTATACAATAATTTACCCTAACAAAACAACAAAATAATAAAGAAATAAAAAAAATACTTATAACTAAATGTTAGTGTTTATACACAGTGATAATTTAATCTACAAACTGTAAACAACTACAAGATATCTTAAGTATTCCTTCATAATTCACTCTGTATCTTTCTAAATTCTACCCTATGTATTATTATGATGTGTAAGCTATATTATTGTAAAGTTTCATCAAAATCCATTCGGTAGTTTTTGCTTGAAAGAGTTACAAACATACATCTATTCTTACAAACTTTCGCGCTTGTCATGTCAGTAGGAAGAATTTGTATTTATTATTCAATAATTACCTACGGTCGGTTTACGAATTAGTAAATAATTACTCTGACAGGATTAAGTGCGGCGATTACAGTGCCATGTCTGTGAGAATTGTTTTGTGGGGCAGATTTTAATAAGGCGTTATTAGTTTTCTCATTGATCTCTACTATTTATTATTGATTACTCTCACCAATCTCTTATAATTTTAAATACAGTTTCGTTGTAAGCTATCACAGCGAAAAACACTTTTATGAAAGTAATACTGTGTACACATTGAGCCAACTAAGGCTGATCTTTGTTGGTTCAATGTGTATGCAGCAGCATTACCATAGACATACAACGAAAATACAAATAGTCATTACAGAGCTTAATTGATATAGTGATTGAATGCAAACCAATACATAGATTATCATCATATATTTGATTTTAAATTTTAAAATTGACCAATACTTATGAAATGTTGATGTGAAAATGGACAACCATTCGCTCTAGTCCGGTATTTAAATCATAGTGAATGTTCAATTTTTTCAAAATGGCTACGGAGTCCAAAAAAAATCATGTATTAATGACATTTATTATTATTAGCACAGAAAAATATAAAAAATAATTCAAAATCTTACCTCATATGCTTCTTCTTCAGCATCTTGGGGTATTGTCGATATCTTTCCAGAGTTCCATCTCATATACACTTCAAAAGTTGTGTTGCATATTTCAAGAAATCTATAACAATCGTACGCAAAAGCTATTACATGTGACTATTTGTGTGAAGCTTTGAATAGATATTCCATGGAAAATATCCCAAAAAGGGATAATTATAGTGCAATATTTGTCTTATGAAACATTCCATTTCCTAAGATAAGAACTATCCTATATTCATCTCTGTTATTGAAAATATAGTTAACTACTACCAGTTTTCTATATATTCATTCCTATTCTAGACCAAGAAGTACACAACATGATCAAATATAAGAGTTGTTAAAGAGAGGTCAGGTAAAAAGCATCTCATATATAGAAATAAATGTACATTTGTATGAAGAGGTTAATGAAAGTAGATGAAGCGAAAGTTGTTTGTCAAGATCGTCGCAAATGGAGATCCATAGTCTCTGTCTACCCCCAAGGGAAAAAGGCGTGATAGTATGTATGTATGTCACACCTTGTCTCCTAGACTTAACATTGGTAAAAACTGATATTGGTCCTATGTAATGTAATCTTTATAAGTATTTAGTGGCCAGGTTCCTGTCACGCTTTTGTTGTTACAAAGTTATCCATAGGCGATGGTAACCGCTTTCTAAATTAGACATCTAAAATTTAGTTTATGTCTAATTTTAGCCAATATTAGAACAAATGGAAGAAAACAGATATAATTTGCAGTTAAATATATGAATATCTGGACTAATATTATTAAGAGGAAAGATTAGATTGTTTGTTTGCATTGAAGAAGCTCTGACACTACTGAACCGATTTTAAAAATTCTTTCACCGTTGGCAAGCTACACTATTCCCGGGTGACAAAAGCTATATTATATTTACAAAAAAATTAGGGATCCTTACTAAAACTCCAATAATGTAACGCAAGGTGTAAAAAATACCTAAAATCGCGTGCACTGCGAAAACTATGATGATAGAATAAAATAATGTACTACGACTTTGTAGAACACATCATTATTTGCAATAAGTGTCGCGACAGCATATGTCGAACTATTATAATTATGCCACAATAAGTGTTCTTTTATTTTAAAAATTAATTAAAATGCCGCCGCTAGAAAAGGCTCTTTATTTGCATCTTGGTATTAATTCTTATCAAAATAAATTACTTCATATTCAAGACTGGTTCAATACTTTTATATAACTTTTTGAATTATTCAATTCGGACATTTTATTCGAGAGATATCACGATTTAAAAATGTAAGAATTAGTGACGGTGACCACGTGACCGTGACACCTTTTCGTGAGCCAAAATTCGTAAGACCCCCTCTATATAGAAGTTTCACTTCAAAAACATTACAGTTGATTGTATTCCAAGGCTGTGAAGAAGGAACAAACAAACTTCCGAACAAAAAACTTATAACCCTTATACCTAAGTTAACATGGATTGGCAAAAAGACTTACTTAGTCACATTCTGAGGTTGTACAGAATGCAACATTCTCTTTGCACTCTTTGATAAGAAATTCAAAGCCGGCAACACCACTCCGGGATAGTTGTGGTATCTAAATATTATTGCAGGTATCTTATCTAAGGCACCGATTAACATCATAAACTGCTCGTCCACTGTTCCAACCTGGAATGTAATTGTCAATAAATTAATATTATAAATATATGTCCAAAGACATAAATTAAAAAAACAATAAAAATAATATAATTGACACTTGACATCTGTCATTTATTTTCTTCTTTCTTTAATTTTGACTTGACACGATTTGTGCATACTGTAGAAAATAAATTAATTTAACGGTCTTTATAAGAGAATGAATTTTTATTAAATGAGTACAAGTTATTAAAGAGAATCGGTAATTAATCAAAAGAAAAAAATATTTATACGAAACTTCAGCTGGTAACTAAAAGCCCTTATAAACTTTGGCACGAACTAAAAATAAGTAGTGACTATATTTAAAATACATTGTAAATAATTGTATCATATAATGTTTTGCCAGATTTTAAAAAATTAAAATCTACTAATATTATAAAGAGGTAAACTTAGTGAGTTTGTGATGTTGTAGGGCGTAATCTCTGTATCTACTAAACCGATTTTGAAAATTCTTTCACCAGGAAAGCTACATTATTCCTGAGTGACATAGGGTATATGTGATTGTGATTAATAATAAATATATTTCTGATGCCCAGCGAATATATTTTTTCGTCGTAACTAGGGTATAGATCAAATGAATGAAACATTACCTCATGTACACCGTCAGTGACGCCTACAAAGCAGTCAAGGGTGTCTGCGAGCATGCTTCTCACTGGTTCCGTGTCAGACTCCATGTTTATGATATTCATTAGTTTCTCTTGCAACGCAACTGTACTAGCTAATAATCGATTTCTGACATCACCTACAAATTCAAAAGCTTTTACCCAACGTAGTTTCACTGGAGAACATTTTTAACTACTCCAAATCTATATACACATTGCCTTGCAAAATATTATTACAGTTTAACCTCAAATATATTTCTCAAAGCTATTTCTACTGTATGTAATTATTTATCAGAAAGTTTAAAATAATCTTCTACTAGAAAAGTATTGTTAGTCGTTATAGCCGAAGGTTTCCATAAATTTCAGCAATAATATTGTAACGAGTTGCGAGACTCGAATTAAAATGCTGTTGGAAATATTCTCGAGTTTATTAGAACTACACAAACACGTATAACACAGGTACAAAATAGCCGAACACAACAAATCCAAACGTTATGCAGAAGGTCGTAATTCGATAAAACGCGCAAAGGCCGTCACTGTTAGATCCCTGATTGCACACACACTTCACGTTCGTATCGTAATCGTCGCTAGAATGCCCCCCTCCCTCAATAAGACCATCGTTTCATACTGCCCAAAAGGAAATGATCCGCATAACCTGGCTAATGATGCTAATGAGCGAGTACAATAGACTATTTTCAACAATAATTAGAAACGTATACCAATAAATAAGTTAACAAGAGAAGCCGATCATAAAAGGGATTACAATAGTTTCAATGTTATTAATTATTAGTTCAAATGCAGACGGGTAATAAATGTGCTTCTACAAATCTGTACGTGAAATTTGTCTTTGTCGGCGCCTAGGTTGTAACAGTATTTTCACGCATTCATACCTTCGGCATATGTGGTGGCTATAGCGAATGCCCTGTGCAACTCCTTCCTAAGGGCACCCGGTAAATTACTGCCAGACGCCTCCCACGCAACTAAAGCCACAAACTCTTCACAACTGTATAGTGGGTTTTGCCTGAGGAAAAATGAAAGTCTGACTATGTTATCAACGATCATAAAACAACCATCCCTAGAGAATTTAAACTCTACTCATACAAGGCTTCTTGACACAAGTAGTGTAATCGGTAGATAGACATACACATGGTACATCGTCAAGATAAGTATACTACATTATGAATATCTAAAGTATAAGTAAATAGTCTTTAACTAAAGCCTTTGACTACGTGGACCACGAAATATTAATAAAAAAATTAAATACTTATGGTGTACGGGGAAACGCCTTAAATCTAATAGAATCCTATCTAAGCGGACGACATCAGGTAACACACATTAGGAAAATTTGCACTAACTCTAAACAAGAAATAATATATAAATCACGTGTTAGACAGATAAATTATGGAGTGCCCCAAGGGAGCATTCTAGGGCCTCTCTTATTTATAATTTATATAAATGATTTTCCAATGTCAATAGAATATCCAATGATTTTATTTGCTGACGATAGTACAGCTATATTCGCTGGTGATGACATGATAAATAATTTTGAAATAGTGTTAAATAATAATTTGGACAAAATAATAGAATGGCTGACATTAAATAACTTAAACATAAATTTAGAAAAGACAAAGATTATGAAATTTAGTAATAGTAATAATAAATTAGATTTAGCTGACTTAATATATATTGACAAACGTATAAAACATGTTAATTACACAAAATTCTTAGGACTCTATATAGATAATAAATTAACTTGGAAATTCCATACAGACGAAGTTTGTGCAAGGTTGAGCAAATTTTCATATGCTCTCTACATGATGTCTAAAGTTGTAAATGTGAGTTCCCTTTTAATAGCATTTCATGCATATGTGACATCTGTTTTAAGATATGGAATTATATTTTGGGGAAATTCCACAGACAGAGAGAGAATATTTAAAGCACAAAAGAAATGCCTTAGATCCATATTTCATTTAAAACAAACGGATACATGTAAACCATTTTTTGTAGATTTTAAGATATTGACATTTCCATGTTTGTATATTTTTGAAATTAGCATGTTAATCAAAAACAACCCAACATTATTTGAAAATTACAGGAGTGCCCGACATTTTAATAAAATTTATATGCCTCCGCATACCACTGCATTATATAATAAAAGCGTATTTGGGATGGCACCAAGAATATATAATAAGTTACCATGCAATATAATGCAAGAAAATAATATTAATATGTTTAAACAAAAATTATTCGAGTGGTTGACAAAAAAATCCTATTATAGCGTACAAGAATATTTGAATGAGAGATAGTTATGAAGATTTTTTGACATTGTATTTACATAACCCATTTAATAACTCTGAACTCGACATACTATCTAAGATTACTATATAATTTTAGAAAAATAAGTAAAATTAATGTCTGTAGATTGAGTGGACTACACTGTTTTTGTTAATTAGTTGATTTTCAATTTAATTGGTATTTGCATGCCTGAAAAGGCAAAAACATGTGAAACATTACACAATATATTGTCATCTAATATTTATATAATACTAACCATGTTTTTAAGCAAATAAATGATATGATTTGATTTGAATTTGTCTACATAATTGATTGATTCACGTGGAGATTCATTTATTATTAAAGCAATTTTTTATGTTTGTTGTTAGGGTTGCCAGATGTGTTCGAAAAAAAGTTAAGTGATCTTTTGTTATTATTTCTCTTGACATTAATTACTTGTATTTTATCGATAATTGACTTTTTTTATTAGAATATTTATGTTAATTTAATTTTAAATTTGATTTAATTAATTTTGTACACCACTATGTGGTAGAATGTACTGTGCATCTACAATCATGTAACACCTGTATAAACTACATTCTTACAAAAAAGATTGATTGATCTATATATATATAAGCAAAGTTTGTTTTCTTTGCCGAGGTAAACTCGAAAACTACTGGACCGATCAGCATGAAACCACAACCATTCGACGCGGAATTAATCGTAGATGGTTATAGGCTATATATTTTTCAAATTCTATGAGCCCTTTGCCATGTTTTCTCAATTTGTTTGTTTATTAATTTATTTGCTCCCATGAAACAAAAGACAGGCATTTATCCTTGGTTCATTTGTTTTCTAGCTCATAAAAGAGGAACATGATTTAACATAACCTCTATGTTAGAAGCAACATGATTTTCACTTATAACAAACCGTGATCCGTTTTTAAAAATTCTATCATGTCATTCGCCAGACGAAGCGGGCGGGAACGGCTAGTATATTATAAAACCATAGTAACTATCGGAAACGTTATACAGAAAACTGTGTATAAACACAATAAAATTCGATTTGAAATGATTGAAAAGTTTTTTCCGTTTGTAGTAATTGCGCGCAGCTCGTCGCACATATAATAAATATTGTTTGCACGCTGATGTGGTAGGCCTAGGGTACCCAGGTCGATGTAATGGTGGATGTCAAAACACTGTTATGGGGTGTTCGAAATAGCTCGTATAATTATCACTATTTATTTGTATTTTTGCAAACTATATAAAGGATTTATGATTTGAAATAAAACTCGTAACACAGCTGTGGCAGAACAAAGTCTATTATATAGAAACTGTCATGTCGGTAGGAAGAAATTTTAAAATGTATGAGAATAAATCGACTCAAAACGTGATTTCAAAACGTGTAACGCCATCTAGTTACTTTTTACTACAATTAAGGTGTAGCATGAATTCAAAATTATACATTTGATAGAACTCTGATAATATGATTGAACATGGGGTGAATTTGTAATAAAATCACTTATATACGAAGGCGTCTGCCTTCGGCCACAGTCCAAACGGAAGAAGGACAAAAATGCAACTCCAATGTTGAAAGTCATAAAAAATAAATAAAATATTATGTTGGTGTTGCCAACAGTAATGCATATACACATAGTTACTTAAACTGTGAAAATAAATTTATATTCTAAAAAGAGATCGTATTATAGTTATTTAGTAGCATAGTTGTTCTTTTCATGTTTCTTTTTAAAGTTAATGATTGCTTTGTTTTGTACCCTCTTATTTCTAAACGATACAATCGGCCATTTCCTTAATTAAATAATAATGTTATATTTTTATTTAGTCGGCGATTAGTGCTTGTTTTGTAATACGTAGTGATTGTGTACAGATTATAATTTAAAATCTCTCAATTGAATTGTATATTGACGGTATTCATTACATTTTGTTTTCATGTTGGCAGACGCGGTAGATTTGTACTGTGTTAAGTTTATTTTATTACATGTAAAGTTTAAGTATAATTTTTTATATGATACCTTGCATAAAATATTATCTGGAATTTCCAAACAGTTTTAATTATTATAAGTATTAAATTGTTTTCATTCATAACACTTTACTTAAAATAGTTTACCAATGACTTCAACCCGCTATCGGTTGTGCCAATCGCTAATTTTCATGAACTTTAAAATTGTTGAAGGGATGGCGAGGTGTTCTAAAAATGCTTGTAGAGTGTAAAAAGTGAGTGTCTATAAAATTGGTCTGCAATGAAATACTCCTTCAATTTTTTTTTTGTCATAAATATGACGATTCAATTATTTCGAATCTATTCCCGTTGGCCGATTTTTTCCATAACGTCTAGATTTTATGACTTTTTCTTTAATTTCAAAAATTAGGGTTTTTTCAATATTTTTTTGTGCGTCAATGTTACAAACAGTATATACAAACAGTTTATGTACAAAATAAGTTTTAGCGAATTGTAAGAGAAAGAAGGGAAGTACTATGATATGGTATGGTTTGTTGTACTACCATAAAAATCACCTTCGGCACTTCCCTTCTTTTTGAAATTAAAAACCCTTCTATTTGAAATTAAAAAAATCATATCAAAAAATCTAGACGTGATGTAAAAAAATCGGCCAACGGGTATAGATTCAGAACATTTGAATCGTCATATTTATGTCAAAAAAATTTAACGGAGGATTTCATTGCAGACCAGTGATATCATTGCAAACGTACAATAACGTGTTATCAATTACTTGTGTTGCGTGTGCGCAAGCGTGGTGAGCAGCTGTATCGCTTGCGTGGCGGCGACGGGCTGCGCGGCGAGGTGGCGCAGGCACGCGGCCGCGCGCGCCGCCAGTCGCGACACCAGCCACGAGGCGCCGCGCGACGCGCGCCCGAACGCGCACTCCAGCATCGGGGACATCTGCAACGATACAGGCCCAATGGAAATTGGGATATAGACAGAGAACAGTGTTCGGAATACAGATATCGAGCGCCGGCTTTCGATTGTTACGCGATACATATACGGCACATTTTTGTTATCGCGTCGAAAAGCGGGTTCACCGGCGATTCGCCTTGAAGACGCACTCTCTAGCTCTCGCGTGATATTTTTTCATATTTAATTATTTATTGAGAATTATTGATAAATACCAGTGAGTGGAACACTAATAGTTATAATAACGTAATATACTCCGGGGAAAAGTGGTTCTGACGAAATAGGACAAGGCCCGGATGTATTTGAAAAGACATTTATCCATCCCCCGTAGTGTTTCCCTTGCAGTAGTAGTTCGTAGGATATTTTATATATTTCCCCTTAAGGGGCGCCCTTCCCTTAAAATACCGACAGATTAGTGTTCCCCCTTGTTCCTGCCACCGCCGGCTGGAGTACCAGGTAAATACCTAGCACCTAAGTAATAAAAATTACCTTGTGGGTTTGTGCCGTCGGGTTACCGATCCCGCCGTGTACGGTACAATGTTTTTCTCTATATTGTCACCTATATTCATTATTAGAAACTATAACTCTATAAAAAGCTAGTGAACGAAGAAAGTACCTAAGTAAGAGGTATAAAATTGGCTTTTCCTTTTTGCCGGCGACCCCTGAGTAAGACACTGCGACCCCCCGAAGGGGTCGCGACCCACAGTTTGAAAACCACTGCTTTATAGAACCGTAAACTATACATCCGATTTTGATGAAATTTTGTGTATGTGTTTGAGTGGGTCCCGGGATGGTTTAGAGCCACAATTGTAACCGGTAGGTGGCGCTGAGATCGGGTTCTAGAATGCTCCTAATCACCTGGACCGATTTCGGTGATTTTGTTTTTGAAACGAAGTTCCTTATCGCGCGTTGCGAAAGGGGGCTAGAAGGAAAAAATTAAGACCAAAAGTTGTAACGACACTTTTTGCTATAGTTGTAAGCCGTGCGGCGTGCGCGTGTTTCTCTGTCTGTCTGTCTGTCTGTCTCTCTCTCATAGAAAGCCAATTATTTTCGTTTCGTCTTTCTATTTCGCATTGAACAGTGTAGTGTCGCGACGATTATTTTTGTTGAATGTATACAGGTTTTTTGTACATAATAAAAGATAATAACAATAATGAATCCTGACAGTGTCTCTGCACAAGTTCCGGATATTGCTGATGGAGTTAGGTAAGTAGAGATATTATATAGACAATAATAACAATAAAGACTCGCGTTATAACTAACTTCGTTCCATCCGGGTGTCCCTTGACACCTCTCAAGTTTTTTGTGTTTGAGTGGGTCCTTAGATGGTTTAGATTCACAGTTAGAACCGGTAGGTAAGGTAGTAGGTAGGTAAGCAGAGATCGGGTTCTAGAATCCTCCTAAGCACCTGGACCGATTTTGTTTTTGTGTCATGAAACAAAGTCTTAGGAATTCAAAAAATATGGCGGTGCGAAGTTCGCCGGGTCAGCTAGTTTAAGAATAAATATAAGAAGTAATATATATCGAGGGCTTATACGCAAAAATGCCATTTTGTTGTTGTTTACTAAAAACTATGCATGTTACAATTTAGAAAGCCTTACCAATATGCAAGTGTACCTAGAAAGAAGGCTATTCGAAATTTCAGCTTTATAGAATCAACTAGCTTTGTTTTATTCACAATTTTGTCCCTTGTATAAAACTACACTTTTGTCTGTACGCCCATTTTTTATGAAGTCCTTAATATATTGTAATAATATAAGCTTGAATAAAAAAAAATATATTAAAAGAACCTAAAAATCCCAGAAAAAATTAAATTACAAACAGCATAAAAAGGACCGCAAATACAAAACATATCATGAACTTCGGCTACAGCCAATTCAAAGCTATTCATTACGTTTTTTGGACGTGATGCGAGAGATTTGTGAAATGTTGTTATTTTTTCATGACTCATAATATAGACAAATATATAGTACCTCAGAATAAATAGACGGTTGAGGCATCAAATATGAATTTGACCATATCTTCAGAAGCCACGATATCGTGGCAGATAACTCCGGACTGAAGACTGTACCAAGACCGGCCTCTAAGGCAGCACACTCCCATGCACTTATACGAAGAATTTCTCCAACTAATCTGCGAAATTACATACAATTATTTAGAGACTATGTGGAACAAGCTTAATGATTAACGCACTCGCTTTCCAAACTTAAAGGGCGCGTGTAAGAATCCTGACTGGAAAAATTATGAACCACATGGGCAGTTTTCGGACATCATGTGCATAAGTTACAATTACCATGTGCTAACGATGAAGGAAAACATCATGATGTAACCGGTGCATCGAGATAAACGATGTGTCAAACTCGCTAATCCGGCCTGGATAAGCCTGGCGAGATATACCATCTGTTCAGTGTTTCAGCAATGGGACATTTATGGATATTATTACTTGGATATAGTTACGCAAAAAGGATCCAACCCACAAAATGTTACTTTTGAATTATTGAAGTGTTAGCTGTATTTCCGCATTGATGTACTTGTTTGTGTCTATGAGTTCTTAGGAAAATAAGCGTAAATGTATCATTTTTCATACAAATAAGTTAAACTGCATCAATGTGGAAATACAGCTAAAAATTCAATTCAATTCAATAAAAATTCAAAAGTAACATTTTATGGGTTGGATCCTTTTTGCGTAACTACGTCCATTTATGCATTTCAAAAAGTAGTTACTATAATAGAATAATGTAACAACCTAGGCGACGACAAAGACAAATTCCACGTACAGATCTGTAGAAGCACATTTTATTACCTTTCGGCATTTGAACTAATTGTAATCCTTTTATGATGGTCTTCTTTTGATCACTTATTTATTGGCATACGTTTCTCATTATTGTGGAGAACAGCCTATTGTTTTATTGTAATCGCTCATTAGCATCATTAGCCAGGTGTTGCAAGCTAATTCTAGGAAACTGTGGCGACGTTGCCGGGCGAACACATATTTGCTTTTGCACTTGCGGAGCATAAAACGACGGCCTGATGGAGAGAGGAAGGCAGTCAAGCTACGACTACGATACGGGCGTGACGTGTGTACATTCGGGTATCTTATACTGACGGACTTTGCGCGTTTTAATGAATTACGATCTTCTGCATTACGTTTGGATTTTTTGTGTTTGGTTATATTTGTACCTGTGTTATACGTGTTTGTATAGTTCTAATAAACTCTATAGTAATTCTAACGGCATTTTAATTCGAGTCCCGCTAAACTCGTAACAATAACATACATTTCATCCGTTATATAACGTTTACGTTAAAGGAATCTTACTTCAACACAGGATCCACATTCTCGGTGTTGGTACTTTCGCCGACCAGGTATCGCAGTGACGCGTCCAAATTCGCATTTTCAGAAATACTATATTGAATTATTTCTTGAGGAATCATCACAGTTTCGCCTTCAGTGCAATCCACCGCTAGGAAATGGCCTGGAAAACAGAAATCCTTTTTGGATTGAATATTTAAACTTCTTGAAGCTGATATTAGAGACAGTAGAGGATAAATCGACTAAAGTTATAACTATGTGACAAGTTACGTCGGAATAACAAAAATCGAAGAAATTACCGCGTTGAAAACCTTTAAAACATAGTTTTATTATCATACTAGCTGTGCTGGCGACGTAGCACGCCTGAAATTTGTTTTCAAAACCCCCCGATTTTGATACATTCTTCAATAATGCTCCGCTTTTATTGGAGCGTGATAATATATAGCTTTCCTCGATACGTTTATCGAGGAAGGCTAGTCACGGGCATATCTTAGTATCAAAATTTACCGCTTAGCAACATTTTGATATCGTCATTTTAAAACGAAACTGCAATAAGTTACTCATTGTCAGTCACCCTTTACATGATTGTAGGAGTACGATAGGCTAACGGTGCACCTGATGGAAAGTGGGTAATGTCGCCTATTGACTTTTAGAACACCAAAAGTTATGTTATTATGGCGGTATACTCGAGGCCAGGGGTGGGAGTCAGCCATAGCGGAGGGTTGTTTTGTCGCCTCTTACGACAAGCTGAATGGTCGCAGGAGTTAAGTTTGCTCTATCTGGCCATTGTTACATTCATTTTCTCATTGATTATCACTTCTATTCATTTCTTAAAACTTCTTCAATTCACTTCTGAAACGTGTTCAGCAATGTTAAATATTAATATTTTATTAAGCGCTTAAAACCGTTAAAACGTAGTTTTATAATGTTAGATATAACTTCCCGGAGTAACTAATTCTCCACCCACTCGTGCATACAAAATCATGTTATCTGAAACTCTTTATATGCCGAAACGACTTCAACATTCTCTTTTCAACCTATGTTAATACATCTGCTTTCAATCCATAATATTCCCTTGCACTAATATTATAAAGAGGTACAGTTTGTGAAGTTATGACGTTGTAGGGGGTAACTCTGGATCTACTGGTCTGTTTTGAAAAATTCTTTCAGTGTTAGATAGCCCATTTATCGAGCAAGGCTTTAGGCTATATATCATTACGCTAAGACCAATAAGAGCGGAGCACCAATGAAGAATATTTCAAAATCGGGGGGGTTTTTAACTTAGATTTTTTTTACTATTCCACGCGGACTAAGTCGCGGGCAGAAGCTAGTTGATCCATAAAATTAATGTGACACAGAGGTTCATCATAATCTTACCCGTTATCATAAGTATCCAATGCAAATCTTCGAATAAGTTTATTAGTTGCTCCCCACCACTTACTGGCAATTTTCCCATATGCATCAACTGAAGTTGACTTTCGAGCCTGAAAAAATGTACATACAACACAAATTTCTAACTTGTAAGTCTAAACGAACTCTATTTTAACTAACAATATTTGAATTAAACAAACTCCAAACAAGTTAACGAACATCCAAGTAAAAGCTTTTAAAATAATCGCATAACGCGCTAATTCAATCGTGACATCACGACCCATGTTCAGATCATCAGCAAAAGTGCATTTAATGATGTTTTTATTACAAACTTTGTTGTGTGACATCATTACGAGGACTTCATAACAAATGGGCGTACAGACCAAAAGACCATAGGAACTTCTGTACTAAACAAGATAGACCCGTCGTGTTTGGGCTCGTTTTACTTGTCTTGGCTAGCACTCTGCTGCTACATGATATGCAGGATCTCAAAAGCTTGTATTTAAAAAAAAATCAACTAAAAAATGAAAAATAAATTATTTATTGCGTATATGCCCATTTGATAAGCTCTCGATTACTTCTCTGTGATAGACGCATCAAAATGGTCGCCTTCTCACGATACTCGCACTTTTTTTTTGTAATTTCAGAATATGTTTTTTATATTAAAATTAATGTAAATAATTAATTAAACATAAAATAATACATATATATTCCATATTAAACTAATGAACAATTCTCCTACCTTTTACTCCTATCTTGTAATAAAGCGAACAGAACGTGACAACAATGCGCAGGCGCCTTTCTGGCGATCGCCCCGATAGTCAACAGGACGTTACTGTGTAATTTCCTTTCGTCTTCCTCTAAATCATCTTTTAAATCGTCGTCATTGATTTCTGCACCTCTAATAAGAAATGCAGTCCATTAAACTTTAACACACTTGTATATGTTTCTTGTACCATAAAGTATAATTTTGAAGAAGGAGCTTAAAGAAATTGTCTTTGTCAGCTTCGACGCACGACTGGAGTTTACTCCTTAAGTATTGTTGTCATTGAATATGCACTGATGGATATTATTTTAGATCTTGTTTCATTGCATTAATTGTATGAAATTGGAAAAACATATCTTTTTGAGTTAATGTTTGTGTTATTTCACTCTTCATAAAATTTCCATACGGGGGGGGGGGGGTTAATAAAAGGCGGTTTAAATTTAAAGAAGTGTTTACACGGCTTAAAGGGTGTTTCGTTAAAATCTGATGTTTCAACCACTTTCCAGTACCTACTTGTAATCACGGCTATTGAATGGTCAGAATTTGCCAAAAGGATGACTCAAGTGTGTCTTGAAAAATAGATTACACAAAACGAAAGTAACATACCTTGTGCCATCTGGAGGTGCAAGTCTACACTGTATATATGTATTGAATATTTCTATACATGGATTCAGTAATGTTTCATGTGAATATCCATCTGTATCATGAACTATTGAACTCCATGTGTGTAGAAATTTATTTAATGATTCTCTCCATACAGTGTCATCATTGACCTAAAATTATAATAATAAATTAACATAAACACTTTATTTGCCATACAAATCATTTTCTTGAAACTACAGTAACTATTATTCTAACAATACAATATGATAATGTAATAATATATTTTGATATAATAGTTATGTTTTGTACTTAATAAACTACACTAACTCTATTCGCAATATAATTATATAATTTATATTAAAATAATTTACAATATCAATTTTATAGCATGAAAATATTTTATAAACTTTTTAAAAACAATGTAATATTTAAGGTATGGAAGAGCGGGATCTTCTGGTACAAGTAAATTTTGCTTAAAAGAAGATTCCAGCAACTGTCTCTAATTTGTGCACGTGTTTCCGAAGAAATAAATATTTTTATTTTCATTTTCAAAAAAGACATCTTAAACTTACTAGTAACCCTAATTGTTTAGTTCAGCATTACTAAGCGCGCAGGTACATGACATCGCTACCGCGCCGCTACAGCATTTTCGCTGCCAAGCGGGCGTCTAGTGGGGCAAGGGTTTGAGAGGGCTTACGAAGTTCACATACATATCGAGGGCTTCATAACAAATGGTTTACTAAAATCTATGAAATGTTACAATTTAGAAAGTCTTACCAGTATGCAAGTGTGCCTAAATAGAAGGGTATTCCAAATTTCAGCCGTATACAATCAACTAGCTTTGTTTTATTCACAATTTTGTCCCTTGTGTAAAACTGAACTTCTGTCTGTACCCCCATTTGTTATGAAGCCCTCGATATATAAATTGACAGAATGAAGAAGATTTGGCAGCGGTGCCGTTTACATGAGGGATGACTATTAAATTTGATTGTGCTAATTGCGTGGTACGCATATCATCTTACAACGCTAACTCGCCGAAAATATGTCTGTTTTCAATATGGTATTGTAATATTAAAATTTTATAATTTTACTTGATATCATGATACTTTTGAATGATTTTGTCTTCATTATGTCTACAAGTGCCTTTATAAAGACTATAATGCTGAATATTAATATATATAGGATATAACAACTGCAGTATAGAAAGTGATATTATTTTCGCAGTATAAGAATTCTTGTTTTAGATACCCGACACTACGTAAGAAGCTATGGTAGCTTAAACTTGTGGCGCCTTTCAACATATTGTTACATGCCGACAAAGTAAATGCACACCTGCCTGCCATAAAGCACAGTTTATTACCTGCCCGCATTTGGATTTCTTCCGTTTACTTAGAAAAACAGCCTATTGTGTATCGTACTCGTTTATGGCCGTTCGCAGGAATAATTAAGCAGGTGAGCAGATTACGTTTTCTTGGAAAATGCAGTCCCCGCGGTCGAGTGTTCTATTCTACAGCTAAGTATTAAAAAATGCCCGAACGGGGGGTGAGTCAGTCAAGCGACGATTACTATACGGGCAATACGTGTACATTCGATAAGATATATAGTGACGGACTTTGCGCGTGTTATTGAATCGTACAGTTTGTACTGGTTGTGTCCAGTTATATTTGTACCTATATTTATAGAATTAATAATTCTACAGTAATTCCAACAGCATTTTAATTTGAGTCCCCACACTCGTAACAAAATTAAAAAGTTATCAGATCAGAAATATGAAATCAACAAAAACTTACTCTTTCTTCCATGACGGCCCCTCTGATACAATGACAAGTCAACGTAGTCAAGTTTTGAAGAAACGCTGGAGGTGTAGCAGCTATCATGGGCGGTGAGAAGAACTGTATAAGTCTCCGATAGATATCCGAAATGCCTAACATTTCCCTTTCGAAAGGCTGAATGTAAGTCATCATATTCAAGAAACTATTTACATAATTCTCTAAATACTGTTGTTTTAGATTACTAACTGAGACAACAACACCACTTAGACTGGCCAGCTGCACGAGGCAAATTAGTGAAGGACTAGCTAAATCTGGATTAGACCTAACATACATGTGAATTTCGAAAAACAACGACAGAAGCTCCGGTTGCATGATTGTATCTCTCCAATTTAAACTTAACCTCAACGCTGGTGCAGTATCACTCTCGTAAATTGCCTCAAAAGCACCAATTAGCCGCTTTGATAATAATGGTGATACATGACTCCAGCAGAGGACTGTCTCGACAATAGTTAACAATTGTTTTGTCAACAAAGCTTGTTCCCCTTCAGGTCTGTGTCCAGATCTAACTATTTGCTCCAAAACACCAACAGTAAATCTGAATATTCTTTTCAAATCCAGTGCTTCAAATGATTTCTTTAATCGAAAATGAACTTCCCAAATTAGACCCACATCTGCTGACTTAACAGTAATGGCATATTCTTGCATGATTGCTAATATTAGAGCGCATGCCAATTTCTGTTGGTTTATAGGTGAACTAAGTATTATTTTTTCTAATTCGCCCAGTAATACTTTTCTTTCTCTACCACCATCATCAATGCTGCCTCGTTTTATTATTATAGCTATTGTCTGAAACGAGAGTAAATGAATTTTAACTGGTTTATAAATATTACAATTTTGAATACTGACTATAATAACCCTGCAAGGGACCTGGCGTGAAGTTATGTATGTATGACTATAATTTCAAATATCACTATTTATATATTATCACATATTTATAATTATTACTCTCTCTTTTCTTTCACCATATTCCAATTAATTGGGGTCAGCACAATATGTCTTTCCCTTCCACACTCTTCTATTCTGACATACATCTTCTGTCACACCACAAATCATCATATCATCCTTCACGCAGTCCATCCATCTTGTTTTTGGACTACCTTTACATCTGTACCCATCCATCTTGTAGTTTAATATTCTTTTTGTCACGTGTCTTTCATCCCTCCTCATTATATGCCCATACCAACTTAAGTCTTCTTCTTCTTATATACTCATTTCTCACCTTATCCATTCTCGTAACATCACACATCCATCTCAACATTTTCATCTCAGCTGAGTGGAGACATTTGTGGTTTATTACTGTAGTAGTCCAACATTCAGACCCGTAAAGCATGACCGGTCGGTCGTATGATAGATTTATATATTTGACCTTTTAGTTTCAGTGACATTAATAGTTTGTCGCACCTCACACCGGTTACCTGTTTCCACTTTAGCCATGCTACATTTATAATTATTACTGTATATATTGCTTATAAATACTGCTACTTAATTAGCAGAAAAACACACATATATTGTATATACCCAAGTTAAGTTACGCGAGTGTTATGGTTAATATACAACAGAATACTCTGGGATCAGTTATTCAACTAATTCTTCAACATCACGCAATCAATGTCTACTACTGAAAGTAAACTTCGCAAGTATGCACCGCATATCATGGACTTGTTTCCCTAATTCTGCCTCTAACGGCGAACTTATGTCCGTCTTTAGTCTCCTATGCTGGAGAGCTCCACACCAAAACTTATTTGCTCCATAAGCCAGCATAACTGGCGTTATGGCCTACTGCCAATTCTGCTTAGTAATTCTATATGTTATGTTGATTACTTTGGTTCTATGATAGATATGCTCATTTCTTATTTATAGAAATAAATGAAAACATAATGGTATGCTGAACAACTTGAATACATGGAGTATCTGCACAAAGAGTAGAAAATAGAGTTTAAAACTAATAAAGCATCATTGCGTCACTTAATGGGAACAAAGTTTTGAAGACCATCAAAAACTTAATAAGATCTTCCAAGACCACGGACATTATCTTACTTTATGGGATTAAAGTTCGAAATTGTATAATATACAGCAGTCAGCATTTTTCCTTTCGGTAACACTTATTTTTGTCTAGCTTCCAGCCGCTGAGTAATGTGCAATAGGGAACTTTGTTCCAAAAATAGTAAAAAAGACAAACTACCTGTAAAAGTTTTTCCCTTAAAAATGGTGGAGTATCTTTATTCAATAAATAGGAAAGCAAGTATTCACGTAGTGATATTATATCATTATCAGACAATAAGCTCCATTCTCTTATAAGAGCCGATTTTATCAAACCAGCTGCTTCAAAGAGTACATAATCTGATGTAGACTTTTCTAGTATCTCCCTGCATAACTGGTATGGGTTTTTTGTACTTCGAAACTCCAAAAACACACTCTCTGCTTGATGCCGCTGCTCTGAAGTCACCATGTTGGGTGGAGCCTATAAATTAGAAATTATGCAAAAAAACACAATTCTATGAAAAAGTCCTTGGAGAGGAGTTTATATGAGAAATGTAAACTCCTCTATTTATCTACGAGAAAACATATATTTAGCTTATTTTGTATACATACATATTATTTGCATCACTGCAGGACCCTGTAACTACATTTATTGGCTTTTTTGCAAAATTGTTACACATAACTAACGGAGTGACTGATTTTACTAAAAAATCTAGATACAAGTTACTGCACTGACTTGCTTGAAAAAAATTATGTTGCTAGTGTGAATTTAAATTGGGTGTTGTCTGGAAGAGATCACTTTTTAGCGTTAAGACCGCCCTTTGTACATAACTAGATATAATTTTAGTCTTTAAGTTGATGTTTGTATTGGTGTACAATAAAGTGCTATCTATCTATCTTAGATGGCATCCATGGTTATATAAGGTAAAAT
Organism: Dendrolimus punctatus; assembly: GCA_012273795.1. Taxonomy (NCBI): domain Eukaryota; kingdom Metazoa; phylum Arthropoda; class Insecta; order Lepidoptera; family Lasiocampidae; genus Dendrolimus; species Dendrolimus punctatus. Next base: position 6,640,992 of record CM022527.1, read on the forward strand.
AAAATAAGTTTCAAGCAAAAGCAGCCTCTGCCTAAGTCAAAATGTGTCTTTGACTGAAGCCGACTTAAAATGGGCAAACCTCATTAACAATTTAAATTGTCAATATAGGCACATAATGCTTCTTTAAAAATAGTCACTTACTTCAACTATTATGCATGTTGATCAATATCGTAATTTTTAAACATTAAACGGGACAGACTAACATCATACTTTCAAGTTCCTGTACAAAACTCAAAATCTAAATATTTCCTTAATAGTTTAAATGTTTTAATTAAGATTAACAATTGTATGGATCAACTTCTGTAAAGGAATGTCATACTAGAAATCAGGGGAAAGGGTTGTTTTTGAAAAAAATAAAATGTTTTCCATACATTAATTAAACATCAAATTGCACCGGTCATTAGACTGCACCTCATTTAAACGCAATAAATTGACCGATTTAATCGTTTGGGGAAAATAATGTGTTTCTAATATTAATTTGTAGATGCCTGTTAAAAATAGAATAATTTTCATAATTTACATACATTATATTATTATATACAATATACTAATATTATAAATGTGAATGTAAATTTTCTTGTTACACTTTCACATGGAAACTACTCAACC